>PVLD010001106.1:0-221558 GCA_004027595.1 Dinomys branickii | reverse complement strand
GAGTTATTTCTATAGCTGTTCTTGGGATTGTGGTCTCTTTTTTCTCTGTCTAGAATATCTTTTAGTGCTTTTTCCAATGCTGGTTTGGCACTCATGAAGTTCTTCAGTTGTTCTTTGTCGTGGAAATATTTTATTTCTCCATTGAATTTGAGGGATAATTTTGCAGGATACATCAATCTGGGTTGGAAGTTGTCTTAGAATCTGTAGTATCTCGCTCCAAGCTCTTCTCACTTTCATGGTTTCCGTTGAGAAATCTGCTGTGATTTTTATGGGCTTTCCTTTATAGGTGATCTGTTTCCTTTCTCTGGCAGCTTTTAATATTGTGTTCTTTTGTTGGATATCTGGGATCTTCATTATTATATGCCTGTGCGTGTTTTTCTTTGGGTTATGGATCATTGGTGTTCTATATGCTTCGCTTAACTGAACTTCAGAATCTTTTAGCTTGTTTGGGAAATTTTCTGCTATTATTTCATCAAATATTCCTTTTATATCATTTGTGAGATCTCCTGCTGTTTCACACACTCCTATAATTTGAATATTGTTATGCTTTGCCTCATCTTGCGATCCGCCGCTTGCAGCCACTTGATTCCTCGCGCTCTCCGGGTCTGGGGGAGGGAGCGGGATGCTCCGCTCCTAGGCTGCGCAGCCTGCCCTATGCGCGCGAAATGTGAGACTGCCGGGCGTTGCTGCTGCTAAAAAGCCGATCTCTGTCGGGAGTCGCTGGAAAGCTGCTCCGGCTCGGGAGGCGGGAGGGACCGAGCTAGCTGTGGCCCCCAGGTCTCTCGGACCCAGCCAAGTCCCCTACCCGCGCGGAGCGTCTCTGGCTCCCAGCGTCTGGGGCTTTCCCGCGTCTCGCCATGGCAGTTTGGGCCGCCCTACCGCATCTCCCCCGGCAGCTCAGAGAAACACGTTCAGTTTGATCTTCCCAGCCGAGGTCCCGGCATTCACGCTCACCAAGTCGGTCTTTTTTTTTTTTTTTTTTTTTTTTGAAACATAAAAGTACAAAAACATATTGACAAACAGACACCCATTATCATAGAAAATAGTACAATCACAACTAATCTATAGACAAGGTGATATGGTCTCAACAGTAGTTGTTGCTTTTTCCATTGATATCTTCGAATTGTAGATGTATGGACCCATATACAGACATGCAAATTTAGTCTGACTAAATTTGCACCAAGTCTGTCTTGAGCTGATGGTGTTTATCTAGGAGGATCGCTCCTTTGCTGCTCACCTGGTTGCCATCTTCCCGGAACCCTATTCCAGATTTTAAAGATACTCCTTGTGTTACTTCAGGAACTCAGAAGTGGAATGGGGCAAGGCCTAGTTTTATAAGTAGTGCCATGGTTAAAGCGAGGGAGATTGTAAGGTTGTTCATATGTAGAATTGTTCATTGTCCTGAGTGAATCACAGAGAGTAGAATTGCTATTAGGAGTAGTATAGAGGCAGTTGCTTGTGTTATGAAATATTTGGTTGCTGCTTCTGTTGATCGGGGATTATTCTTGTTTATTAGGATAGGGATAATTGCTAGCATGCTTATTTCTAATCCAGTTCACATTAAAAGTCATTGTGGGTGCAACTCGGACCTCACTCCAGGGACAAAGGCCCACTGGCGCTGGCATCTAAGCAGCACTGCATTTCATGGTCAGTGTGCCAGCTGGGTTACTCAGACCTTTCTCCAGCGACAGAGGCCACATGAGCAGTGACACCCTTCTGCTCTAAACCAGAGACAAAGGCGCGCAGACACTTGGGCGGTGCTGTGTTTCCTGCCTGTGCCCCGACTGTGCAACTGGGACCTTCAGACAGAGACAAAGGTGGACTTGCCCAGACACCCGGGCGGTGCGACATTTCCTACTCTCGCCCCAACTGTGTGACTAGGACCTTTAACCAGAGACAAAGGTGGACTCACACAGACACCTGTGCAGCACGGGGTTTCCTACCTGCATCCCAGCTGTGCAACTGGGACTTTTAACCAGAGACAAAGGCGGACTCACACAGACAGCTGGGCAGCAGGTGTTTCAACGCCCGCCTCCCAGCTTTGTGACTAGGACCTTTCTCCAGCAACCTGAGACACCACATGAGCAGCACAGCCCTTTTACTCTGGTAAGCTCCATACCTTTGAATTAGGAAGAAAATCCAACTGGGAGGGCCTGTCTCTGCTGGTGGTTGAGACCTGCAGAGTGGAATCAGCTTCAGGTTCTGGGGTCTTTGGGGTTGGGAGGAGAGCAATGCTACCCCTACTAGCTACCTGAGGAATATGAAACAGAAGCCACTGCCTAACCACCACAGGCTTCAAGGCTGAGACCCACACTCTTCCCATCCACACACTGGACACTCGGGTACCAAAGCCCAGCACTCTCCCACTATAGCAGCTGTGGTCTGAGCCAAGCACCCCAGCATTTGCCTGGAGAACCTGGGCCCAGTGGTCCACAGTCTGCTACCACCCTGGGTTTAGTTTGACATCCAGGTAAACTAGGGTCCCTAGAGTCCTTAGTGAGCTGCCTGGGTAGTGAGTAGCTCAGCACCAGTCATCTGACATTCAAAATGACAAAACAAAGGGGCAAAATGCAGTCTCAGAACACAACTCCACCCAGAACAAGTACAGAACACAATGACATAGGAAAACTAGTAAACCACATACCTGAAATTTCTGAAATGATCACATCTGAAGAAAAGAAACAACTTCATCAAGCCATAGAAGAGATTAAATCTGAAATAATCTCTCAGGCAAAAAATGAAATGAAAATAATAATGGAAGAAATGCTTCACACATACAGAGATGAAACAGATAAGAGACTAGAAGATCAAAGGCAACAAATGGAAATGTTAAATGAGCAATTCAGGAATGAATTAGAACACACGAAGCAGTCTCAAATAGATTTCCAAGAAATGAAAACTGCCACTGAAAGCTTGAATGAATCTACAGATAGAATTTCAGATCTTGAAGATAGCCTGACAGCTAATGACTGAGAAAGGAAGGATCTCTTAAAGTCAACAAGGAACCAGGAGAAAACAATCCAACAGCTGCAAGATGAAGCAAAGAGAAATAATATGTGAGTAACAGGAATCAGTGAAACAGCAGGAGGCAACACAAATGACATAAAAAGAATATTTGGAGAGATAATAGCAGAAAATTTCCCAAGAATGGTGAAAGAAACTGAGGTGCAGGTAAATGAAGCATGTGGAACTCCAATGAGCCACAACCCAAATAAAACCACCCCCTGGCATATAATAGTCAGGATCCCAGATATGCAGCAAAAGAACACAATATTAAAAGCTGCTAGAGAAAAGAAACCAATCACCTATAAAGGAAAGCCCATCCGAATCACAGCAGACTTCTCAACAGAAACCATGAAATAAAAGCTTGGAGCGAGATATTAAAAATTCTCAGACAAAACAGCTTCCAACCCAGACTGATGTATCCTGCAAAACTGTCCTTCAAATTCAATGGAGAAATAAAATATTTCCATGACAAAGACCAACTGACGAACTTCATGAGTGCCAAACCAACATTACAAAAGTACTGAAAGATATTCTAGACAGAGAAAAAAGTGACCAAAATCCCAAGAACAACAATAGAAAGGAATCTTTAAGCAGAACAAGAAATTAAAGAGCAAAAGTAGGAAAGCAACATTAAGTAAACAGCATGACAAAAATAAGCCAACGTATAACAGTTATAACCATCAATGTAAATGGCCTCAATTCACCAGTCAAAAGAAACAGATTGGCAGAGTGGATTAAGAGACAGAATCCCACAATATGCTGTACACAGGAAACACACTTTACTCAAAAGGAAATCCACAGTCTGAAAGTCAAAGGTTGGAAAACAGTCCTCCATACCACAGGTTCCCAGAAAAAAGCAGGGGTAGCTGTTATGTTTGCAGACAATGTAAACTTCAAACTGATAACAATCAAAAGAGACAACGAAGGCCACTACGTACTAGTTAGGGGAAAACTGCAAGAGGAAGACATAACAATCCTAAACATGTATGCACCAAATACTGGAGCACCAAACTATGTAAGGCAAATCTTAATGGACATAAAAAACCAAATAAACAATAACACTATTGTAATAGGGGACCTAAATACCCCTTTGATGCAAAGAGACAGGTCAACTGGACTAAAACTCAGCAAAGATGTAACAGACCTGAACCAAATGTGTGAACAAATGGACTTAGTAGATATTTACAGAGTGTTCCACCGCACAACACCAGAATACACATTTTTCTCAGCTGCACGTGGGACTTTCTCTAAAATAGACCACATTCCAGCCCATAGAGCATACCTACCTAAATGCAAAAGGATTGAAATTATCCCATGCATATTATCTAACCACAGTGCAATGAAATTGGAAATTAATGACAAAGGGAATTCCAAAAGCTTTATAAATACTTGGAAATTAGACAACAACCTCCTGAATAACCAGTGGGTCACAGAGGAAATTACAGAAGAGATTGGAAAATACCTACAAACAAATGAAAATACAAATGCAACTTACAAGAATCTGTGGGATGCAATGAAAGCAGTCAGTCCTCAGAGGGAAATTTATAGCAGGGAACTCACACATAGAGAAAACAGAAAGAGAACAAACAGCCTGACGCTGCACCTCAGACTTCTAGAAAAAGAAGAACAAGTGAAGCCCGAAGCCCAGAGAAGGAGGAGATTGTAAAGCTCAGGGCGGAAATTAACGCAACTGAGATGAAGAAAACTCTACAAAAAATCAGTGAATCAAAGAGTTGGTTTTCTGAAAGAGTAAATAAAATTGATAAACCTCTAGCCAATCTTATCAAAAAAAGGAAAGAACAAAATTCATGCAATAAGGAATGAAAAGGATGAAATCACTACAGATCCTACAGAAATTCAAAAGATCATTAATACCTACTTTGAGAATCTCACTCCAATAGGATAGAAAACCCAGAAGAAATCGACAGATTCCTAGAAATGTACCGATTACCAAAGTTGAACCAGGAAGATATAAAAATCCTGAACAACCCAATATCAATTAATGAAATTCAAAATGTCATTAAAAACTTACTGACAAAGAAAAGCCCAGGCCCTGATGGATTCACAACACACTTTTATAAAACATTCAGCGAAGCTTTAATGCCAACACTCCTCAAACTCTTCAATGAAATTGAAAAGGAAACAATTCTCCATAACTCATTTATGGAGGCAAGTATCATACTAATACCAAAACCAGAGAAGGACCCATCCAAGAAAGAGAACTATAGGCCAATCTCCCTAATGAACATAGATGCAAAGATACTCAATAAAATACTAGCAAATAGAATGCAGTGAATCATAAGGAAAATTTTACACCATGACCAGGTTGGATTTATTCCAGGAATGCAGGGATGGTTCAATATTCGAAAATCAATTAATGTAATACTCCATATCAATAGAGTCAAAGACAAAAACCACATGATTATCTCAATAGATGCAGAAAAAGCTTTCGATAAAGTGCAACATGCATTCATGTTAAAAACCCTAGAAAAAATAGGAATAAATGGCCTCTACCTCAATTTAATCAAAGCCATCTGTGACAAAACAACAGCCAACATCATACTAAATGGACAAAAACTATGGCCCTGAATCAAGGCCAGCAGTTTTCTAAAGCTATTGGTTTGAAGCAGGAGCCTAAAGTGGTATCTTTCTATGGCCATATTTCAGAACTTTAGAAATGTAATGGTCAATTCATTAGAAAGAAACAAATAACTAAATAAACTTTATGAGAGGACTTCAAGATGGCGACTGGCTGGGCAGCAGGGAGAGAACCTCCCAGAGTAATGCCACTGAGACAAAGGAATATAGGAATATAGTAATATGTGAAGGACAGAAATGAAAGAGGTGGGTATCCTGAACTCAGGAAGGATCTGAAATGGGAATTGAAGCCCTCAGAAAGACTAAGCAAAACCTCTTCTGAAGGAAAAGATCGGAGATCTGCCATGGCGCAGTTGGAGGGAGAGGAGAAGGAGGAAGTCACTGATCCAAACACACCCTTGGCCCACGCCTTTGTTCCGGCATTTGCAGCTTCAGCTTCGGAGACCCATGCTCACGGAAGCCTCCCGACTTGACCAGGGGAGAACGGAGTTCCGAGAGCTGGTCCAGGGCTCGAGAGGGGTGGGCGCAGCCAGGAGAAGAGGCAATGGTGGTCAGGAGCAGTTGTCGAACCCAGTGTGAGGATGAGAAGTTACAACAGCCACTGGGGCAGAGTCCCCACCCTGTGGCAACCTTCCTAATCAGCACCTGGGGAGAATCAATGCAACTAGTACACAGCCCACCACGCCCGGCTCTGCACCTGCCTCAAGGCGGTGGCCCCCTCACTCTCTGCTGGGTGAGCAGCTACCATCGGAGAGCAGCAGGGAACCTCAGTGCGAAGCCACAGTGGCTCCCAGGGATCCGACTGAGGAGCAGACGGGGATTCGAGCACCGCAACAGGAGGGAGATGCAGATGGAGGTGGATCACGTGGCTCCACACCCTTCTCACTCCAACATCAGGCAGGAAGCATGAGTTGGGTTGCCAGGAATCAGCTCCCACCCTGAACTCTCTCTGGGAGCACATTGAGTCTCTGTGGCTTGAGCAAGCACCGCCTGTTCCTGGCAACAATGGGACGAATCCACGGTCTTCAGGACTCACCCCAAACTATTAATGTGAGCACCAAGAGGGTCTCCTTGCAGCTTGCACATGTGAACCTTGCATGAACTCATAGCAACAAATTAGATGAAAAGCAGCAGACCAGGAGCTGAAAAACAACCATATACTCTATACAACAGACCCGAGAAAATCCTCCAACTGAATAGAACTAATCTTTAAACTCAGTTCATACCCTGAACTAACACAGTGAGAACGGGCTGGGGAGATTTCAAGCCCTTATACCAAGCATCGTAAGTTAGTCCAATGCCCAGCTGCAAGGGGTGGGGAATGGTAATACTGGAGATCAGGAGGAGGGAGGAGGAAATGACAGGGCCTCCGGCATCGAGGCAATGGGACAGAGCCGAACAGGTCACCGAAGGCGCCCCAGTGGGGGCGTGTGCCCCATGGCTGCTCCACTGTGGGCCCCGCTGAGGGCACCCCGTGGACTGGACCCATCCCCACCCATAGCACGGGGATGGGGCGGAGCTGGGCAGTCCACTGTGAATATAGATGCTTTTCCACCTCCGACCATGGCAGTTTGTATACACCCATGCATGTTATAATAAGGTCTGAGGCAGCTATATCTCTTCCCAAGGCAAGAGTCCAGGGGTATAGATAAACCCAGTAGTACAGTTATTATCACAGGGAAGATGACTGATTGAGCGGTAGTGCAATGGAGGTGAGGGAGGAGAAAATTGAATGATCAAATGGGCCATCATCTGTTTAACTGAGTAACAAATGTGAAGGTAACATTATGTAGAACAGCATCCAGAGCTAATTCCCTTCTATGTTCTCTATAATTTTGTATTTTCTCGATTGTTTTTGTATTAACAGAAGTCAAGATAACTTTATATTATACAGCATCCAGTGCTAATTCCCTACTATCTTCTCTATAATTTGGTATTTCCTTTAATGTTTATGTGTTAACTAATGTGAAGATAACATTATGTAATACAGCATCCAGCGCTAATTCCCTACTATATTCTGTATAATTTTGTATTTTCGGTATTCTTTATGGCTTATTCTGGTTCTTATGTCTCCATTCTTTTGTCTTTAAAATAAAATACATAAATAAATAAATAATAAATGGACAAAAACTGAAAGCTTTCACTTTAAAGACAGGAACAAGACAATGATGTCCACTGTCACCACTAGTATTCAATATAGTTCTAGAAGCATTAGCCAGAGCAATTAGACAAGAGAGAGAAATAAAAGGAATACGGATAGGAAAGGAAGAAGTAAAACTGTTGCTATTTGCAGATGACATGATACTTTACTGGAAGACCCCAAAAACTCCACAAGAAGACTCCTTCAATTAATTGACAAATTCAGCAGAGTAGCTGGATACAAAGTTAACATCCAAAAATCAGTAGCATTCCTATACACAAACAACAAACAGACTGAGAGAGAAATTAAGGAATCCATAGCTTTTCCAATAGCATCCAAGAAAATGAAATATTTAGGAATTAATCTAACAAAAGAGGTAAAAGATCTATTCAATGAAAACTACAGTACTCTGAAAAAAGAGATCGAAGAGGATTTCAATAAATGGAAAAACATTCCCTGCTCATGGTTAGGAAGAACTAACATTGTGAAAATGGCCATACTACCAAAATTGTTGTACAGATTCAATGCAATTCCCATTAAACTACCATCAACATACCTCACAGATCTAGAGAAAACATGCCTTAAGTTCATCTGGAATCAGAAGAGACCCAGAATAGCAAAAGCAATTCTGGGCCACAAGGTCAAGTCAGGTGGAATCACAATCCCTGATCTAAAATTATACTACAAAGTTACTGTAATAAAATCAACCTGGTACTGGCTAAAAAACAGACCTGAGGATCAATGGAACAGACTGGAAGATACAGCCACAACCACAAAAACACTCAGCCACCTAATATTTGACAAAGGGGCCAAACAAGCTCACTGGAAGAAAGATAGCCTCTTCAATAAATGGTGCTGGAAAAATTGGCTTGCCACTTGCCGAAGACTGAAAATAGACTCAAGTCTATCACCATGCACCAAACTCAAGTCAGAATGGATCACAGATCTCAATATTAAAACAGAAACACTAAACCTATTGGAAGAGAAAGTAGGAAAAAACCTTGAAGACATAGGAGTAGGCAGAGAGTTCATGAACAAAAATCAAACTGCAAGGGAAACACTTCAAACAATCAATAACTGGGACCTCGTCTTACTGAAAAGTTTTTGCACATCTAAAGAAATCACCAGCAGAGCAAAAAGAAAACCCACAGATTGGAAAATAATCTTAACTGGCTGTCCCTCGGACAAAGGCCTTCTATCTAGAACATACAAAGAATTAAAAAACATGACCCTGTCCAAATTCAAAGACCCAGTCCAGAAATGGGCATCTGAGATAAATACACACTTCTCAGATAAAGAAATACAAATGGCAAATAAATATATGAGAAAATGTTCTACATCTTTAGTCATTCGAGAAATGCAAATAGAAACAACATTGAGATTTCATCTCACCCCAGTAAGATTGGCCAGCATCAAGAAATCATCCAATAAAAAATGCTGGGGAGGCTGTGGAGAAATAGGAACTCTGCTGCACTGCTGGTGGGAATGCAGACTGGTGAAACCCCTGTGGAGATCTGTTTGGAGATTCCTCAGCAAACTAGGTCTGGAGGTCCCACTCAACCCAGCTATCCCCCTTCTGGGTATTTTCCCAGAAGATCTGAAAACAGCATATCACTGTGATATATGTGCACCCATGTTTATAGCAGCACAATTTGTAATAGCTAAATCATGGAAACAACCCAAATGTCCATCCACAGAGGACTTGATTTTAAAACTGTGGCATTTTTACACAATGGAATATTATTCAGGTGTAGAGAAAGACAATCTAGGGGCTTTTATAGGCAAATAGTCACAATTAGAGACCATAATCATAAGTGAGCTAAACCAGATGTGCATGTGCAAACAGCGTATAGTATCATTAGTGTAGGAACCTGGAGGTGAGAATATAGATTGGGAGGTATGAAGGGAGACTGTCCTAGAGAGCAATCAGGATGAAGGGAACAGAGAGGAAGAAGAGGGGGATAGCTGCTTAGGTATGTTCGTATGTGTGGGATGACTGACATGGTTGCACTATTGTCTCATGTCATATTGATGTGGGAAACAATAGGTGATTAGCTGTTTGATCAATCTTGTGTGTCTATTTGTATTGTTCTGAGTATACACTTTGAAGCTACGAACGTGTAATACAACAACCATTGTTGATCCTCTGCCACCTTATGTGTAGTTCGGTTTTTGTACTGTTCTTCTGTAACTGTGTGTATGTTTGTTAGTGTTTTTGTTCTCTTACTTTTAAAATTAAAAAAAAGTCAATAGGAGCTAAATAGCATGATTAGTGTTCCTAGGAACAAAGTGTTGTAAATGATCACTATTGCTACTACGTTAATTAGTACGGGAAGGATGTGAACCAACATTTTCAGGTTATGGGCCAGATAGCTTATTTAGCTGACCTTACTGTTAGGATATGGTGTATGAGTAGCACACAGAATTTTGAGTTCTTTGGTGTAGGTTCAATTCCTATTGTCCTAGAAATAAGAGGGTTGTTTACCTCTATGATTTACTCTATCAAAGTAACTCTTTTTTCAGACATATTTCTACATTGTTTGAGGTGGAATACTAGATAGGGCAATAGGCATTGAGATGTGTCATATGCATAGGGCAAGAGTCAGGGGAAGAAGGTTTTTTCATAGTAAATGCACGAGTTAGTCATATCAAAATTGTGGGTATGATGCTCGGGTTCATAGGAACAGGGCAGTTAAGGAGAGTGTTTTTAATATGAAGCTTGTTGTAAAGATTTTGGGATGTAGGGTGTTTGGTAAAGAGTTAATGAAGACAATTGTTTTTAAGGTGTTTATTAGGATAATATTCATATATTCAGCTATGAAGAATAAGGCGAAGGGACCTGCAGCATATTCTATGTTGAATCCTGAGACTAATTCTGATTCTCCTTCAGTAAGGTCAAATGGGGCTCGGTTGGTTTCTGCTGGGGTTGAGGTAAATCATATCGTGGCTAGTGGTCATGTAGGTACAAGTAGTCATATATTTTTTGATTAGTTGCTAGGGTTGATAGATCAAATGATCCACTTAGTAGTAAGATAGATAGAAGGATGATAGCAAGTGTAACTTCGTATGAGATGGTTTGGGCTACGGCTCGTAATGCTCCAAATAGTGCATATTTAGAATTTGGTGCTCATCTGGATCATAAAATAGAATACACTGCAAGGCTTGATATGGCTAGGATGAATAGTGCTCCTACATTTATGTTGATTAAGGATTGGGGTACAGGTATAGGAATTCATAGTGATAGTGCGAGTGTTAATGCTAGTGTAGGGGCAATAGTAAACAGGATGATGGATGATGTGGATGGATGGAGAGGTTCTTTGATGAATAGTTTTAAAGCATCTGGGATTGGTTGGAGGATACCATAAGGTCCTACAATGTTAGGGCCTGTTCGTAGTTGCATGTGTCCTAGGATTTTCCATTCTTCTAAAGTTAGGAATGCTATTGCTAGCAGGATTGCGATGATGGAGATGGGGAAGTGGATGATAAACATGAGTATTAAGGAGAGTAGTTGAACCTCTGGGTGTAAAGTTTTAAGTTTTATGCAATTTACCGGACTCTGCCACCTTAACAAACCCTTGTCTAGGGTGATTGATGTGAATAGCTAGTAAATTAATATTATATCTTTTTTTACCACTAAGGCATAGTAGATTTATTGGCCTCCTTTCTCTTGTCCTTTCATACTGGGAGAAATTTAGAATAGATAGAAACTGACCTGGATTGCTCCGGTCAGAACTCAGATCACGTAGGACTTTATTCGTTGAACAAACGAACCATTAATAGCTGCTGCACCATTTGGATGTCCTGATCCAACATTGAGGTCATAAACCCTATTGTCGATATGAACTCTTAAATAGGATTGCACTGTTATCCCTAGGGTAACTTGGTCCATTGATCAAATATTTGGGTCAATTTATGATTTACACTTTAACTTGTTGGGTCTAGGTTATTATCATTTGGAGGTTTTGTTTTTCTCCGAGGTCACCCCAACCAAAATTAAGTTTTTTGTTTTCTTGTTGAATCTAGGGTGTTCATAATAGACAAGTAAATTTAAGCTACATAGGGTCTTCTCATCTTCTTATGTCATCCCTGCCTCTTCACGGGGAGATCAATTTCACTGACTGAAAGCAAGAGACAGTTAAATTCTCGTGAAGCCATTCATGCGAGTCCCTATTGAAGGAACAAGTGATTATACTACCTTTGCATGGTCAGGATACCATGGCCATTGAACAGAGCGTCACTGGGCAGGCAGTGCCTCTAATACTTGAAATGCTAGAAGTGATGTTTTGGTAAACAGGTGGGATTTGTTTTGCTGAGTTCCTTTTGCTTATTTTAGTGTTTCCTTAGTTGCACTCCTGTGTTGGGTTAACAATACTTGTAAATAAGGTATTTGTTTGAACGTTTTGTTTTATTAAGTATTTAATTGGTTTATGCTCATTGTAGGCTTGTGCTGGGAGAGTTGACTCTAGTCACTGATATTAACATTATTTCTTCTATGTACTAATAGATTAATCCACTTGTTAGGTCAGGGAGTTATTTGTATTTATTGAGATTAAGTGTTAACGGTTTAGTTGAGCTTGAACGCTTTCTTAATTGGTGGCTGCTTTTAGGCAAACTATGGGAATTTTTATTGTTTATCCTCTGTTCTGGGTTGTTTCCTTTCTTAAAGAGCTGTCCCTCTTTAAATTAACATTTAAGTTTCATTTATTATTATTTTAGGAATAACTTAAAGTTCAGCTGAAATTCTTATGTGGATAACCAGCTATCTCCAAATTCGGTTGACTTTTCACCTCTACTTCTGAATCTTCTCACTATTTTGCTACATAGACGAGTTTCCTCTTTTAGCTATTTGGAAGTAGCTCATTTGGTTTTGGGGTGTTTGGCTGAAGTTCTCTTTGTCAAATTATTTCTAGTTAATTAATTATGCAAAAGATAATAGGGTTAAGCTATGCTGTTTTTTACTTTTAATGTTTGTTTCATCTTTCCCTTACTATCTCTATAGCACTTGAGAGAATTTCTATCTCCTATACTTTTATTGTTAAATGCTTTATTTTAGAGGGCTATAATATTTGTATTATTGGTTTTAGGCTAGGTTTAGCTCAAAGTGGTCATTTTTTTGAAATCTTTCGGGTGTAAACCGAGTGCTTTAGTTTAAGCTACATTTTGTTTATCCAAGTACACTTTCCAGTATGCTTACTTGTTACAACTTATCTCGTCTTGCGTGAGTCTTAGTTGTGTTTAGGGTGTAAGATGGAGGGCTTCAGGAGGGTGACGGGCATTATATACACAATTCATGGCCTAGTTCGACTAAGCTCTCTATTCTTAATTTACTACTAAATCCTCCTTAAATCTTCAAGTTTCATGAAGAGAACTGTATGGTTTTCTTATCAAGAAAATGTAGCCTATTTCTTCCCATTTCATACGCTACACCTTGACCTAATGTTTTTATGGGGGTTGTTGTGCTTACTTTTTTTCCATACTGGGGTTAGCTGAAGATGGCGGTATATAGGCTGGATTAGCAAGAAATGGTGAGGTTGATCGGGGTTTATCAATTATAGAACAGGGTCCTCTAGGTGGGTATAAAGCACTGCCAAGTCCTTTGAGTTTTAAGCTGTTGCTAGTAGTTCTCTGGCGAAAATTTTTGTTGTCAAGTTTTATGTTTATGGCTAGTCATAGTGGGATATCTAATCCCAGCTTGGGTCCTAGCTTTCATGTGTCAGATAAGTTAAGATTACTTTTGTTCATTCGGTTTTGAGTTTTTTAGTGTTTTTTACAACTTAAATGAAATTTAATCTTATTGTTTTTGACTCTTTAACACTCTTTACCCTGTAGGCTTATTAATTTGGGTTAACCGTATGACCGTGGTGGCTGGCACGAGATTTACCAACTCTCTGTATGCATAGTTCAGTCAGACTTTCGTTTATTGCTCAAGTTTTATTACTGCTGTATACCACGGGGGTGTGGTTTTACAAGGCATTTAGGGCTACTTTTAATTGTGCCTGATAACTGGCTGATTTTGGTCTAGGTTAGATTTTAAGGACATTCTCACTGGATTGGGGAGTCTTGCATGTATAATTTTGCATATAATTAGTAAGAAAGCCAGGACTGAACTTTTGTGTTTGAGGAGTTAGAGACTCAACTAGGCATTTTCAGTGCCTTGCTTTAAGTTACATAAACTTTTTTGGTAGTATGGTTCATAGAATGGGATAGAGGTATTTGGAGGTTTGTTTGGGGATTTGTATCAGAGTGGTAGAAAGGAAAGGAAGGGGGAAGATATGTTAGTACTAACATGAGGGTAAAAATGTATGTGTTATATTCTGTGAAATAGGGTAAGATTGTGTTTATTAACATGAAATTTTGAGTTTTTATGTATTTTTTCTTGTTTTGGGGGTTTGGCAAGATAAGGGTTCATGGTGCATAAATGCTATTTGTTTACATATTTGGCTTAGGATTTTATGGGGGGTAAAGGGGGTTAATAGATACCATTGGTAATTTCATGCATGCGTGTATGCATATGTATATACGTATGTATATACATATTTATATGCATGTGTATGTGTATGCACCTGAAAACATGAAAATACACTCGTATATCATTACTATGTCATTCTAGCATTAACTTAAATCACAGCAAGAAAGGTTAATGTGGGCTAAGAATGTTGACTTAAAAGTCCAGCTTCAATTGAATTGAATGGGATCCATGCTTGGCGGCAATGGTGAGTCACAGCATCCCTGAAAATTAAAAGATACCAAATGCATGAAACCACAGTTATGTATGAGCATGGGCTGATTAGTCATTAGTCCATCAAGATGTCTTATTTAAGGGGAATGAGTGGGCGATCTTAGTTTCATGGCCCTGAAGTAAGAACCAGATGTCTGATAAAGTTCTCTTTTAGAAACCCCCACAAGTTATGGGCCCGAAGCGAGAAGAGGGATCCCTATCTGGCGGGTTGCTGGTTTCACAGAGGATGGTAGATCAAGGGACACCAATTGGAAGGTGATAGTCGTGTTGTTGAGGATTTATTTGACTTATATGCGCTAACGTCTGATGATGCACTGTATGTCTTATGTAAGATTAAACGTTTTGTAGGGTAAAGAATATTCATACTGATTGTCTGTTCTATGTTGTACAAGGTTTTAATGTGTTATGTACTTCTTTGATTGGTAGTACTTATATGCATGCGGGGATGGGTTTAATGTTGATTAGGCATATAATGGTTTATGCCATATTACACATAATATGGGGATATACATATATTAATGGGGAGAAGCACATAATGCACGAAGTGCATAGTGAGGATAGTACAATGCTATATATATATATATATATATATAAGTTAATCAAGGAATAGTTTAATAAGAATTTCAGCTTTGGGTGCTGGTGGTGAAGTTTATTGCTTCTTCCTTGACTATGTTCTTAGGAGGGGCACCTCCATTTTTGGTGTACAAGACCAAGGTAATGTTTATACTATAAAGACTCTTCATTTGAGTAGTTTGTTTTCTAAGCTTGTGGGGGGAAAGAGAATGAGGATAATTGAGAAGTAAGAGATTGACGCTAGTTGGCCAATTAAGATGAAAGGGTGTTCGACTGGTTGTCCCCCAGTTCATGTAAGGATTAGTAGATTTGCTACGAGAATTCATATGAAGTGTTGGCTAATAGGTTGGAATATTATGTTGCATTGGTTTGATAAGTGGAGGGATGGGAGAAGAGTTAGGATTAGGATGGAGAATAGTAGTGCTAGTACTCCTCCTAGTTTATTGGAGATTGATCACAGAATAGCGTATGCGAATAGAAAGTGTCATTCTGGTTTGATGTGAGGGGGTGTGCTTAGTGGGTTAGCTGGTGAGTAATTGTCTGGATCTCCTAGAAGGTCTGCTGAGAATAGAGTTAGGGTTAGGAGGGTGAGTGATATTAGTAATATGCACAGAATATCTTTGATTGTGTAGTAAGGGTGGAATGGGATTTTATCTGAGTTTGGGTTTAGTCCTGATGGGTTGTTTGACCCAGTTTAGTGAAAGAATAATAAGTATACAAGGACTGTGGCTCTGATTATAAAGGGTAAGGTAAAGTGGAATGTGAAGAATCGTGTTAAGGTTGCTTTATCAACTGAGAATCTTCCTCAGATTCATTCTACTAGACTAGGCCCAATATAGGGGATTGCAGAAAGAAGGTTTGTAATTACTGTAGCTCCTCAGAATGATATTTGCCCTCGTGGTGGGACGTATCCTATAAAGGCTTTTTCTGTTATTGCAATTAGTAGGATAATTCCAATGTTTCAGGTTTCTAGGAATAGGTATGACCCATAATAGATTCCTTGTCCTACATGGAAGTAAAGGAAATTGAAGAATATAGATGTGCCATTGGCGTGAAGATATCAGATCAATAAACTGTAGTTTATGTCTCAGCAGATGTGGGTGTTGAGGGAGGAAGGGGACAACTTCCCAGCCAGCCAGATCAGCCAAATCGAACTTGGAGGTCATGGGATGAAGATATCAAAGCCAGATCCTCCTTACTGGCACCTTGTAATCCCCTACAGGGCAACTGCCATTGATGGAGGTGAGATCACTGAGGTCCACTCACTGAATAGTCATCAGCAACATTGAATACAGTGACCACCTTGCATCACATACAGCAAGAATGGTTCCATCCTGGCAGTAAGCCGTATCTGTCACAGGGCCCTTGGCCTCCAGGAGCTTGCCTTCTTCCTTGAGTGTTGTGCCCAGGATGGAGTAGATGCGGACATTGCCATCGTAAGACCGAGGACAGGGGTGTCAGCCCCAGCATGCACGACAGCCCATCTGGAAGCAAAGTTCATGCTGTCAGTAGAAGTGCCTTCCCTCTGCCGCCCAGCTCAGTTCTGGAGTTCCCCTTATGGAGGGGTACTTCTGTAGTTCTTCATCAGCACTCCTGGCCTGCTCCCTCTCAGGGAGAGGGACTCACAGGACTCAACACCAGGCTACCCCATTTTGATTCTGCAGGCTGGGCATGATGGAATTGTATTTTCTGGGACCAGCCAGTCAGCTCCTAGCCCGACCTGGAGACCTCACGTGGCAAGCCCCTGCACACCCCAGCTCCAGCGAGGAGTCTGCCCTGCCCATCTCCTGCTGAGCTCCCGGTCACCTCATCATGCTAGGCAGTCTCCACCACCCTGGCGCTGTCACCCTAACCCCAGGGCTGCACTCAGGGCCTGGGCCCGATAAGTTGCACATGTGCCTCAGCAGTGGCCCCACTGGCACCAGCATCATCACCCTGTACGGTGTCGGAGTCCTTCCTGACCTTCCTGTAGCAGAAGCCAGGGCTCTGTGGTCTGGGAGGAGACATCGCCCACAGGGAAACCCTCAAACAAGTCCCTTCTGGCAGGCAAGGAAGGAAGGAAAACCACTGCGAGTGTGCACATCTGACAAAGGAGCTACAAGCCAGCTATTGCTGGGACACTTAGCGTCGCTGAGGCAAATGCAACTGCATGCCTGGTGCATGATGGGAGACAGAGTTCAAATGCAGCTGTGAGTCACAGAGACACCAGCCAGGACAAGAGCAGGTCAAAGAAAATGGCCACACCTGTGGTGCGGGCTGGGATGGTCTGTCTGCCACCTGGTGGAGGACTCCCCACAATGCCAATGGGACCGGAAACTGTACCTGTAGGCCGTGACACCTGGGGACAGTGGCTCCCCAACCCTATCTGGCTGATCCCTGGGTCCTGGGACCCACCCTCACACAAGAGGAGCAGCTGTAGGGAAGACTGGCAAGGCTGGCAGAGGGACTCTACAGTGGGGAAAGCTCTCCATGGAGATGAATCCTTGGACCTGGATAGCAGTATGGGAAGGTACTGGCCTCTGTACATCTGGCTTAGTTGGTGCAGAGGCACCATGCCCTGGCAGGCTGGCCTACACCTGAAGCCTGGCTCTGCATGCACAGGGACCAGGTGGGAAACACGGAGGGCACAGCTGGCTCCCGTACAGCACACGCAGCTTCTCTGTGGGGCTCAGTCAGGGTCTGCATTCCAGTTCCAGGGCTTCCCAGGCTAGGCCCTGCCTGCCAGAGCCTGGGAGGATGAAATGCGGGGTGCACACAGCACTCAGGACCTGGCCAGCCTGGCAGACTGAGCTACTCACATACAAGCTTCTGTTCCACCCATTGGGAAAATCACCCCATGGATGAGTCAAACACAGAGCCTGGGAAAGCTGGAAACAGCTGTTGGTTCCATACCAAAACAGCATTGCACAGGCTCTTGTCACTGTCCTCCTGGCACCTCGGAGTCAGGCCCAATGATGTCATCCGTGCTGGGCACACTGCCTTCTCTAGTACCTCAACAACCCTCAGGCCTTCCGGTCTGAGGCCATGATGCCTCCTCCTAGGAGCTCCCTGTCCAGTGGGCACTGCCCTCCCTGTTTGGGGTCTTGGGCCCCCACAAATGTCACTCTGGCCACAGAGCAGCCCACCTAGCACAGGGCCCCCAGTGCATTCTCCTTCCTTGCCCCAGCAATACCAAGAGGGGAGAGCAGGCAGACATAACTTGGTACCACCTTGAATCTTGCTGCAGGAGGCCCCGAAGGAAGGAGCATGCAGGGTGTTCCAGGAGGGCAGAGAAGGCCTCATTCTGGGCAGTGGGGTGCTCCCACGATGCCCACAGCTTATGGGTGCCCCAAGTCACATGGATACCAAGGGCAGTGGGCAGCAGGAAGGAAAGACCTTACCGCTCCCCCTATGGCCACCGTGTCCCTGCCAAGGTGCACCGCCACCACTTCAGGCTCGTAGCCAGGGCAGTCCAGGCTGAAGCACTTCCTCTGGTCCTTCAGCAGGACGATTTGTGGGACACACAGTTTGAGTCAGAGGATCAGGCCCTCAGGACACATGTCTCAGGAAGACACCTGGCTCAGCCCGGGTTACTGGTGCGTAGCTGTTCCTGCCCTCATCAGTAGGGGTAGGGGATGAAAGCCAAGAACACTCAGTGTCTCCACGTGGACCATGACTATGGTCACTATCACTACAATCACCCACCATGGCACCAGGCTCTCAAAGGCCTTGGATTTCATCTGAACACTGCAGTGAATGCTGCATGGTATTATTCCCAAAGGGCCGGGCAAGGGCAGACCAGCAGTATGGGATGGGTTGGGGGTGACTTAACCCTGAGCAACATGGAGGTCACAGGAGAAAGCCAATGTCCTTCAGTTCATGGCTCTTGTGCAGCCTAGGGATGGTACGGTGTCCTGTGACAAAGTACCAGGGAAACCCTGCAGTCCAGAATGACCAGCCCTGACCCCAGGGAGCAAAGAGGTGGATGAAGAGGAGAAGGAGGAGGAGGCAGCGGTGGCAGTGCTCCAGGGCATCATGGCAGGATCCCTTCAGGCTGCAGCTGCCCTGAACCCCACCCAAGGTGCCTGTAATCATTTGTCCTGGGGACACTGCCTGCCCTGGACTCTGTCTTCAGAGCACCATGTGCCAGCCTGGAGTCCAGGCTCCAGAGGAGCCGCTCCCAGGCACATGCTGACAGAAGGGACCCTGGAGGAGGACAGTGGCCTGACCCTGTTCCAGCCACCTACTTGTTACAGATGGGAGCTCAAAAGTGGTCCTGGGCCCTTTTCCCAAGGTTGAGAAACCAAGACCACCCAGGCCTGCTGAAGATGAACTTTAACAGCAAGGATAAATGTGGCCTCAGCAACAGGAAGCAGTATCATCAGCGTGCACCCTTGAGAAGTGAATGCTGTGTTCTGCTGGGCTTTGCTGTGAGTGTACAGCAGGGGTCAGCTCCTCCATGTCACAGGGAGAAAATAGGGTACAGAGGGCTTAGGCCATAGGCCTAGATCCCCACATTGTTATGAGAGCGCCCAAGAAGCCCAGATCCTTGCCTTTGGCAACCACGGTGACCCTGCCTCAGCCCCATAGTATGCACAAGAGGGTCCCAACAGTGACTACTCCTCTGTCCACTGCTGTATCTAACAGACTGGCCCCCAGACAGCGTGCCCTTGACCGGTGACAGCTCCAGCTCTGTCCCACATCAGTAGCTTCTAAGTGCACCCCCTCTATGGCTTTCTGCTTCTGCATGCTGTTGGGTGGCCAGGCGGCAGTGCCCCAGTTTGAGGGCATGAACATCAGAGGGGACTGAGATGGGACTCGAACCTGGCTATTCCCTGACCTAATGTCCCGAGCCCCCTGAGGGCCACCTAGCCCTGCACCTCCACAGGTGTGCCCGCAGAAGTTCCCCACCTGGAAGAGACCCCAGATGGCAGGTCAGGGAAAGGTACACACGTACTTCACACACTGGCCAAAGTGCTAGGGCTCTGCCAGTGCCACCCGAATGCAACCCTCACTGAGTTCTCCACTGCTCACCCAACCCAAGCTGGGCATCCGGACACACATGCTGGAAGGTCCTGAGGCATGCACAAGGGGCCCCAGGCTGTCTGCCACTGTACCCCACTGGTCATCCTGGCTATCTGCATCCATGGCCTGGCAGAAAGTTCTTATTGTCCAAGACACAAAAATCTACTGTTTCTGAAGCAATTCAGTTCACAGAAAAGGGAGTGGGTGGATTCTTAAGGGCAAATCCTTTAGCAGGGTTTGTCAGCCGAGTCACCCTTTCCTAGCTACACAGGGGGATGCGCAGACCCCTGACAGATGATGTATGTGTTGAACCAGAGTCCTGTATAATGTAGGTCAGGATGGACATGGATTCCAGGAAAGGGCCCTCTGTTCCAGAAATTCTAAAAGAGTAGGTGTGCAAATGACCCTGGTATGGGAACAAGAACCCATCAAGCCCAAGGTCTCCCTGTGGCTTTCACAATGTCAGGAGATGGCTCTAAGCCACCACCTCATCACCACACCTGAGAATCTGTGAGAGACAAGAATTCTGAAGTTCAGAGATGGTGAAGTGAGACTTGAGGTCCTATAGGTCAAACATGCAGTGCTGGACCATGACAGAACCATTGGCGCTGGGCCCGATGTGTAGTGACAGAACCTAGCTGTCCCTTGACCAGCCAGACCATGGGCAGTGACCCACTCTTCTGTACCCATTTCCTCCATGTTCAAAGGGTAGGGCTCTTCCTGACTGGGGGGCTGTGGGACAACAGGGACCACCGTGTGGTCGCCCTCACACAGCACTAGTAGGCCAGGCACCGACAGGCCAGGCACCGATGCTGGGCCCCACTTCGGCAGGCTGGTGTGCATGTAACTGCTGCCCTGGGCACAAATAACAGAAAGTACAGCCTCTCACCCACCTCTTCTTCCCACCCAAGACCAAACCAGATTATAGTATCTGCTTGATGCCCATGACCACGGTGTACTCCTCGGGGCTGATGGCCACACATTTGGGTTGGATGTCCAGCTTCACGACTCTTTGCCCACTGGTAGAGAAAACAGAGCATTTCCATGCTGCAGTGGCTCCAAGTGGGTGCCTGATGCACATGTACCTGCACTATAAAACCACTGTTACTTAGCTGTGTATAAGGAACTGCCCTCTATGCTAAGGGAGTGTTCACAAAGATGTGGGATGGTAGTAAAAAATGACCTGCTTCTGTGTGGTGCAGAGGTGGGGGGCACAGGGGAAGGAAGTGGCAAATTGGGTGATGGGGACACTGTGCTGGTATGGATCCCTGGCAGGTACCTGCCACTCTGCCCCTCCATGGAGCACAGCCTCTATGCCGGCATCCAGCACACAGAGAACCGAGCCTGCTCCTTCCTGATGGCCAGCAACCGAAGCCCCCAGGGTAACTGCCAGGAATCCACTACACTCAAAGTGCAAAAACCATGTTACCATCTATCTCAGCTACTGCTACAAAACTCATCCTAGGATTTAGGTGGAGTCATGTGCATACATATCCTTCCTAAATATTATACATTTACAAAACTTCCATGCAGTTGGGCCAGACATGGGGTCTCTAGTGCTCCCTGCATGGGCCCTACCTGACATGACCAGGCCTCAGTTGTCTCTCCCCCAGATGAGACAAGTCCTTTAATAGACAGGAAGTGCAGCCTGGGGCTGGCAGGCTTGGTCCAGGGCCACCTTTCCTCTTCTGACCAGTGCCCACAACGTCCTGTCACTCACTGGCAGCTACTCTCCCAGCACCAGCTCCAAGTCCTGCCATTCAAGCACCACAGCAAAACTGTTCAACAGAGCAACAGCTCTGAATTGGCACCTGCACGTCTGACTCACACAAGCAGCAGAGTACTGCTCCTACTGAGTGCTGCCATGGCCAGGGCCTCATCTGACCTCCCCTCCCTTCACTGATGAGACAAGATGGACTCAGGGCCCAACACAGCAATGCTCAGAATGGGCAGGGGCAACCCTATCTGCGCTCCCATGGCAGCTCTCTCTTGTAGTCCCTCAGCATCAGGTTGGTGTATGGTACAGTGTCATCCATGCTGCAGCTGACCAGCTGTCCCGACTCATCCACCATCATCCTGGACACCTGATTTGTGTGGCCTTTCCCAGAGGAGTCATTCTCACCTGTCTCTGAATCCCAGTAATGTAAGACCGGGTTAAGGAGAAGGGTGCATCCTGCCCCTCTGTGGGAGCTGTGGTCAACACCCAGTCTTAGGCAACCCAGATGCTGAGGGTGAGAGACACCCTCAAGGGTGTCGAAGCCCAGCATTTCAGAAAGCAGGTGCAGCAGAAAGCCAGACTGTGAGGTGGGGGCACACGCCATAGGGCAGTCCTGGTGACAGCTGTGCAAGGCCTGTCCACCGGGTCACAATGTCCATTGCCCTATGGCACTTCATGCAGATAAGCAGCCCTTGTTTGACATGCTACACAACCTCACTCTTGGGAATGGACCTTAACATCAGTAAGTAGAAAACTTCATCTCACCTTCTCAGGGCAGTGACGTAATAGGCACTGCAGACATCTGATGTAACCACCTTCAGGGCATGTATAAGGTGTGTACTGGACCTGATGCATTTGGTACTTAGAACTAGACCACCCAAAGATAGGAATCTTTATGTATATGCAAATATTTTTAAAATCTGAAGAAAAATAAACCACCCCAAATCTCAAGAACTTCCGGTGCCAAGCACTGGTGATAAGGGATGCCCAACCTGTAGTGTGACCCATTAAGCGAACTCCTGCAGGGACCAGGACAACACAGCTGCCTACACAGTAGTTCAGATGATGCTGCTGGCACAGACTTTGCACAAGAGAGTACCATTTCATTTCACCCTTTCTATAACACAGTCCAGCCTATGGCTATCTGTTCATCTTGCCTCGAAGCCAGCTCTGCCTGCTTCTCTGCTGATGGTTGCTCAGGTGCCACCAGTAACACCCCAAGAAGACCCACCTTTCCAGGGGTTTTGGTGCAGACTCTGAGCTCAAGGTACTTGCACAGGGTGTGCCTTCAGTAATGAGATTCTTTCACATAAACAAATGAGAATCCTATTTCAAACGCAGGAAACTCTCTCTGAGGGAGGCTGACTCACTGAGATGACAGGAGAGAAGGGTCCCTTGGCCTCCTGAGCACCAGCTGTAATATGTCTCCTGACACATCTTATCTGCCTGGTCTCCAGGCTCAGGGCTACCAGCCTCAGGTCTTGTGTTCAGCCTGAGAGGAAGCAGCCTGGCTCTGTCACATGGTTAGTGCCCTCAGCTAGACAGGCAGAGAATGCACAGCACCTGCCAGCTCGGTGATGTGTGCCGAGGTGCATGGTACAGGGAACCACCACAAAAGCTGTCATTTGGGAGAGTCCCAGTCCAGGACTGTGGGGGACCGTAGGCTGCTCTGGATAATCCGATCTTGGTATGGGCTGATGGACCAAGTGACTCAAGGAGAGGCACCTGTCTTTGAGCTTCAGTTTCTCATTTGTAAAACACTGCATTCTAAGAGTCCAGAGTTCCAATGATTGTGATAGGGACAAGGCTGACACACACTGCTGTTTACAGGAAGGAAGCAGTTCAGGTCAGAGAAGGTGAACCGCACAATGAACACACAGGGAAAGCGCCTGGTGAGGTCAAGCCTGTGTCTTCCATAGCCCTGGGCCCTGAAAGACCAAGGCTGTACATGTCATGGATGCCTGCCGAGCCTAGGGCCACTTGGGCCCCAGCACCATGGGGACAGGACAGTCTCCTATCCTGCCAGCACCTTCAGTCAAAGGATATTAATGTGGCCATCATGGCTCCCAAAGTAGATGTAACACTTTCCACAATTGTGCACCGTCAGACCCTAGATCCATTTACTGTGACCCTGTGAGGGGACGAAGGGTAGGAGTAACTGAGGACTCTCCTGCTTGAGTCATGGTCAGCTGTCCCCGATGGCCAGTCACTAACAAATCTGACCACACATGAGCTCCCTTCCCTGACCTCTGGGTGTGGACAGCATCTGACCAACAGCCACACTCAAGCGCCTAACTCACAGGTACAAAGCCTCTTCCACCCAAATATTCCAGCACTCTGACACCCTGCTCAAACATCCCAAGAATGACAAAGTAAGGTCAGGTGTGCACAGTAGGTCTACAATCAGATATGTGTCCCAGAAGGGAACTTGAACCTCTTCTGTGACTGCTTCTGGATAGATATCCCTGAAGAAAGGTGTCTGATTATACCATTTCCCTTGTCTCCAGCAATATCCCTGTTCTTTATCAGCAAACTCAACTGTCAATTGGCCGATTCACACTCCCAGACACTCTTACATTTACTGCAGGTACTAATCAGGGTTAACAATGAAATTGATGCTCTCTCTCTGCCAGTCAAGAAGGGCTACGAGCCCAGTACACCCTGCGGGTGATATTTGATTTCAGATCTGCTCCTGAGCAAGGGAAGCGCTTGCTTTGAAAGGGCCCTTGCGTCAACAACAGCAACAACATCAACAACAACAACAACAGAAAAAAAAAAAAAAAGAAAGGGCCCTTGCGGCCTGTTCTCCTTCCACGGTGATCTTTTAGAGCGGAGCGGGAGAGAGAGTTGGGTGCACCAGGACACTCCGCTTTGGGCGGGCAATCCCCTGAGCAGAGAATCGTGCTGAGCTCTGCTGGTCACCAGAGCAGCCGCTAGCGTTGATCTAAAGCCTCAACCCAACCGGCCTGAGCGCCCGAGTGCTACAGGTGGATTTCTCACCCCGAGTGCTACAGGTGGATTTCTCACCTAGGTGTTTTGTTTCTGTCTGGCGGTCCCTGCGGGCTAGCCTAGGGACTCCTTCCCGACTGTTGGGCACATGCCTGACGGCACCTCCCGAAGGACAGGACTGTGGAGGAAGATCACGGCGGATTACAACAAGTGCTGGCTGACCCACTGCCCTGAGAGGCCGAAACGGGCCGTGCATCTGCGTCCTGGGGGAAACCTTGCGAGTTCTCCGTGGAGCTTGTCCATCACCATTTCCGTCTTACGAGCTTGTCTTCCCTCTCACAAGCACTCGCAAATGGTCAGCTTTGTTCCGCTTTGAGAAATGCACGGTCCTTCACCTGACAGCGCCCCTGCTTCAGTCGAGCCACCTGTACAGGTGTCCAAAGAAGGTTGTGCAGCTCCCACACATCGCCTTTACAGAACTGCTCAGCGGGGTGTTTACCCCTTTAGGCCGCAGAGGAAGGGCACTGCCCAGTACCCCCAGTTTTTCACTATGAAGGTTTTTGCGGTTGAGAATTATTAATTCTTCATGTAACATATATGTACACACACTCGCTCACTCATATATACATGTACATATAGAAACGGTGTGAGAAAGCTATGTACTGATTTTCATGTAATGTTTTGTGATCACAATTTTTCCAGCATATCAGACTCATGCTCTCACAATTGCCTCTTCTCCTGAGATATGTGGACTTTTTCCTCTTGTTCTTCTTTCTTTAGGTTAAAATTCTGCCTGAATTTTCTAGGCAGTGTTGTGGGGGAGAGGCAAAGGAGGGACTTGCCCAGACTCTTCCTTCATATCTGAATTTTGGACCAATCATTTTAATTTATTTCTTCTGCATGAGATAAAGTAGCAGAGAACATGGAAGCTGAGATAGTTTGATGAGGAGAGAAGCCAGGCCCCTGTTCCCTGACACCTGCCCTATTCCTAAGTCCAGTGCAGAGCTGAAATGATGCTCAGTACTAAGACAAGTGGATCTTCCTGAACTTACTTATCTCTGCTGGGAGTTCCCATCTTGTCAGTCCTCTCAAACCAGGTAATTGCATTGCACTTTCCTGCAATCCCAGGCTCCAAACAAAGGAGGTGAGATCAGAGGCCTGGCTGTCCTCCTCCGGACCCACTGTTTGCCACAGCCAGTAAATGCCAACTTCTGGTGTCCTGTGCCT
Source organism: Dinomys branickii (assembly GCA_004027595.1). NCBI lineage: Eukaryota > Metazoa > Chordata > Mammalia > Rodentia > Dinomyidae > Dinomys > Dinomys branickii. The sequence continues at coordinate 195,605 of PVLD010001106.1, read as the reverse complement.
TTAAGCTAACTTTGAGCATTTTAAAATGTACTCAGCCAGTTTCTTTAGGCAGAAGGCCAGAAAACAGCACTCCCTGTAGTTCAAAGCTCAGAGGAAGGAACTGCTGGGCCTGCAGCCTCCTGCAGGCCTTTCTTAGCTCTTTTGCCCCTTATCCATAAGGGTACCTACCTCAGCACTGCCTCCCATGGTCTGAAGCTGCTCTCTACTGTAATCAGTGAGCACTGCAATCACAGACTTCAGAAACCATGGGTGCTGCATGCTCACAGAAAGGGAGAAATGCTCCACATGCAGGGCCCAGCACCAAGGAATCCTCATCTATGCCACGCTCAACACCTTCAGGAGCGTGTTGGAATCCAACTCTTGGACAACATGCTTAGGACCTTAGTGCCCAGTGTTGAGGCTGGCTCCTGGAAATAGTGTTTTTCCACCAGAACCTCTCTGAGTATCTGCTTAATTTAAGTTTAATTTGCCCAACTGTGGCCTTCTTTCTCCCCCAATGCAAGTCCTGCTGTCACTTTCCTTGGGCACACAAGAAGACTGGCGAAAGTGCATTGTGACCCAGCAGTGGTGAAAGCCTCCAAACAGGCATAATTCACTTGGAATGGGGGCTTCCCATGCCATTCCAACATTCTCTGTAGTGCCAGCCTCCACACCTCACCTCCTGGCCATCTCTCCTCCCAAGCATGGAGAGGGAAAGGATGGTGCTGTGCTGACCAAGCCCACCAGTGCCTGTGAGGTCAACTGAGTCTGTTGTATGACTTATAGATCAGCTTCCCCTGTGCAAATCATGATGGCCTTACACACTCACACACACACACACACACACACACGGGTGTGCACACATGCACACGTGCAGCTTCAAATATATGCAGTGGAATGACCAGTGTACCAGACTAGATATGCAATCACAAAATACTGCAATAGAATCTAAGTAAAAGACTGAATCCAAGGTAAATAAAGACACCTGCCCCATGGGACAAAACATAAACTTTCTGGTGCTGAGAGCTTGTTTGGAAGTTCTCCGAGGGGCACCCAGCTAGTCATTTACCCTTGAGCTGGGTATGGTCCTCCTATGTGGGGTGTGGTTGTCCTCCTTGACTGAGCATGCAGCTTCAGGAGGGAGGCACATCGAGTGTTGAGAGAGGAAAGGGACAACTTCCCAAGTAGCCAGATCAGCCAAATCAAACTTGGAGGTCATGGGATGACAGATGTCATAGCAGGGTCACCCTCACATCCAAATTTCTAATCCTACAGTTTGTAAAGTCTTAGGATTTCTGGGCTTATTTGGTCCAAGGTACCTCTTACCCTTTGAAAATTAATTAGTTAATTATTAAGAATTAATTAGGGAAAGTATAGGAATTTATATTAATATTTACTTATTAACAAAACACTAACATCTACTTAAATTTCTTGTATGATACTAATGAATAATTAGATGTATAGTCAATTAATCAATTTCATAATAATATAATCAAATTATTTAATAATAATCAATGGATATTCAAATTAATCAATCATGAGTCTTCTAATAAGAGCAGGTTGTGATGACAAGGTACAGAGTAGGCTGACCTTTAGGTGGCCCAAAACTTAAACTTCAAAAGCTAAGTGCACACATATTTTTAGCACTGCATCTAACATATGCCATTCTCTACCAAGGTTTTCTAAGTGGTGACATCCCTTGAAATGTTACCTCCTCTCAGTCCCTGCTTTCTAGTTGCTGCCAATTAGGACACCCATGATCCCTGATTGTAGGCAGGCTTATGTGAGCCAAAGGTAATCAGAAGGCAGGAGACTCAGAAAACAAGGACTGGATCCAGGAAAACAATGATAGATTTTTGTAAAGAATCATTCATTTCCATAGAAAGATGAGCCGATGCCTCCAAGAAGGAATGCTGGATGTTAGTAAAGGCCACAGGGGCTCATGGAAGGGCGCCCAGAATCACATCACTCCTGTGTGCGTACCGACATGAACACTGAGGAACACTGAAGGGGGGCCACAGGGATCCAGGAGGAAACTGTCTTGATTTTGGATTCACTGAACTGTATATATTTTATGCAGGAGCCAATTATTCCACATCTACAAAGAAAACAGCAGACCCTGGATGCAAACAAACCCTGTGGCCCAGCTGCTTGGCCACATCCACAGCCAACTCAACCCCACCACTGATCTGCATGAGGCTACAGTACAGGCACTGCTGGACAATAGTCTCAAAAGGCAGCCATAGCCAGGCCCATAAGAAACCCAGAATGACATTCCAGCCTGATGAAACCCAAAAAGTCCTTCCAGAAGGACAAAGCAAGAAAAACGTTGGTACTGTTGGGGCAGTCACCACACAGAGAGTACATCTATAAAGTGGCAAAGTAGCACCTCTTGTCTTGCTTTTTAAAATAAATAGTTGCCTAAAATATAACCTTACCCTGGCTATTTTCTAGGAATCTCACATCCAGAGTCCCCTTTGGATGTGACTGCAGCATTCCCAGACTCAGGTGCCCCCGTGTTCCAGGAACCCCACTCTGATTCCCTAGTCGGAGACATTCCTCTGAATCCCCTTGGACTCCAACATCTCCTCCAGGGCAGGGTCACCAGCCCTTGCTCCGTGTCAGTAGTTGGACACCTCTTTGGGGTCCTGCATTTACAGTTCTCACTACCATGTGCACTGTATTCAAGGTTTGCCAGTCGCCTTTCAAATCCACTATGACAAGAAGAAAGCCCAACATTTAGAGCGCTGACAGTGAGACAAGCAGTGCACTAGGGCCTCACCTGGAATGCTTCCTGTGCTCCCTGCTCAGCCGTTGGTAACAGGTGCTACTCTCGCATCTCACCTCCACTTTGCAGTGTGGAAGTTCATACAAATGTTGTAGACTGCCGAGTGTCCCTGACATGCATTCCATTCTTTTTGCTTTCTGTATAAGTCAGCATAAGACAGGCTTTGCTCAGGTAACAATGACATCTTAGTGGATTAATGACATAGAGTTTATTTCTTGCTCGCACTGCAGTCAGCTTTGAGTCTGGAGGACCTCATCCATGATAAGGGCATCTCTTTTTCTAACATTTTCCCTCCATGCTCAGGGCTGGAGAAGCAAGCTTGGAGGATACACCCTGGTAATAAGTGTCCTGTCTGAAGGTGAACCCAATCCTTTTCTTGGCCTCAGCAACACAAAGGAGTGTGGGACTCATGGGACTATGCCATCATTGTGATAAAATATTGTGAAGATCAACTTAATGGAAGAGAGGTTCAGTTTGGTTGATGCTTCAGATGTTCTGGCCCATGACTGGCTGGCTCCATTGCTTTTAGGCCTGCGGTGAGGCACAACATCGAGGAGGCAGTGTATGTGGCAGAGTAGGCTGTTCACCACGTCAGCCAGGAAGGAGAGGATGGAAGTGAGGGAGGGAGGGAGGCTCCAATAACTCTGTAAGGGTACCTTCCTGCCCTCCTGCCAAAGCTCTTACTCACCTCCCAGTAGCACCATAGGCTGTGGAACGAGCCTACAGCCCATGAGCCTTTGGGGGATGTTGTAGATCCAATCCATAACCATGGATAGACCGTGTTGGGTGAGGTGCAATGGCCCTGCCAGTTCTGTCCAGAGTGGTCGTGTGTCTTGCTATACTACACCCCCAGTCTCCCACACACACCCAGCATTGGCTTCGAGTTGGTGAATTGGGTAAGTCAGCATTCATTCCAGGAAAGTTTTCCTTCCCTGTGCTTACAACACGCCTTTTTCAGTTTGCTATCCAGAATGCAGATACAGCATTAGAGAGAGAGCTGCCAGACTTTAAGGAAGAGGCAGCAGCATGAGAATGAGAGATACATCTTAAAGACAGTGGAGTCCAAGAATAGGAGGTGGGATAAGGGAGTTCCCATGGAGCCATGCTTAGCACTGCCCCACCAGCAGAGGCACTGTATCTGCTCTGTCCTCCTGGGCCCCTGAGAGCGCCTGCCAAGGGAGCTGGAATGCCCTTGGACCAAGACATCTGCTCCAATTAGGTTTGGGCAAGAGGCTCCCTGTACCCGGCCCCTGTTCTCAGCTGCTGACTTGAGCTCCCTGTCTTGCCCCTCACTCCTGGAGTGGGTATTAGCTCAGTCTATTTCCCTTGAGCTACTTGGTGCTTTCCCACCCCTTCCTGGCCTCCTACTGCTCTCCAGATCATTCACAATAGTTCCTTCCTTTAGTAGTCTGCAGCTACCATCTGGTTTGTGGTGAAACTGAGCTTTGTCTCCCTAGGTCTTCTGCCAATTGATCTTGATTCTGTGCTCTGGGAGAAGAAAGATCTTTCTTCCCCTGAGGACTCTGTGCCAGGCAAACTTCATCCCAAGTCTGTATTGTATTACATGAAGGAATTCAGTCATGTGCTGATTGAAATTACCCAGATAATTCCCAGTTTGGGCAACTGTTTGTGTGGGCATCATACCCAAATTTCTTGGGACTATTGTGATACAACAAGCTGGCAGGATTGTCAGATTCACCAAAAAAAAAAAAAAAAAAAAAACCAGGTAAATTTCAACTTCAGATCAACAAATAATTTTTGCTGTGACTATGTGTTATGGTTTGTGTCTGCCTGTTCCCCCAAATCCTCATGTGGTTATGGGGTGGGTTTTGAGTTTATGACTGATTCATGATCCCATGCTGGGATTATGGGTGTGAGAGCTATATCCTCCCTAGAGCAAATAGTTTGTATATGTAAGGAAGAGAAAGAGGTTGCTGGGTACCATTCTGCCTGCCATTCCTCCTTTCTTTCACTTGATGCTTCACTGTGTACTGCTGCCATGAACTGTTGCCCTCTGCCATGTGACATTGTGCCTCAGAACCAGCCAAGTATGGACTGAAAACTCCACAAACTGTAAGCTAAATGAACGTTTCCTTCTTTAATTTTGGGCATCGGGTATTTTGTCTCAGCAACAAGGAAAAAGTAACGAAGACAGAATTTGGTACCAGGAGTGGGGTTGTTGCTGTGACTCTACCTGAGCATGTCCTTCAAGAGCCTTTGGAAATGGCCTATGGGAGGAGTTTGGAAAGGTTCAGAGGTGTCTCCTGAAAGAGCAGAGCTGGAATGCCTTCAGCTATTCTGTCTGGGAGATTTTGCTCAGAGCTCAGAAGACCAGAAGTTTGATAGAAATCCTGCCAGTAAAGACTGGGTTCTGAAGGTTTCTACTGGAAAAAAGGACTGCATTGGTTGTTGGACTCCTGATGATGTGTGTTATGGCTTGGCAGAAAGTCTGTCTGCATTTTTCTCCTGTCCAAAAACTTTGCCTAAAACTGAGATTAAGAAGGGCAGTGAACTAGTTAATTTGGCAAAAGAAATTTCAAAGCAGTCAAGTGTTGGGTCAGTGGCATGGCTATTGTTGGCAGCTTTTAGCCAGATTTATATTGAGAATGAAAAGCAAAGAGCCCAGCAGGATGATTTAAAACGTTATGAGTTTGGCCACAAGGGAAGCTCTAGTAAAGCTGTGGATTGCAAAGGTAGAATTGAGGAGATCTTGATTGCTGAAGAGGAAAAAGAGTGGAGAAGATGGCCTGAGAGCATCACAAGATACAGCAAGTCTCCAGCCTTTGCAGCCTCAAAACTGCAAAGGTGAAAGTCCTTGTCTTGAGAAGGGAGATACAGAGCACCTTGTTCAGGAATGGTGGCAGAGACCACACCAGGTTCCAGAATGGCAGTGCTGGCCACACCAGGCTCCAGAAAACCAGCAGCATAGAGAATCTGTTCCCCAAAATTGGATTCAGAGTGCCCAGCAACCCAGGCATTTGATCCCTATGGCCAGGAGAAAGGAAAGCTTGGCTACTGCTCCAGGTGGCAGCAGACCTTGGCATCATCCATGTGGCCCTGGCCTTAGGTGCACAGATAATGCAAGATTTCTGAGGCTAAAGAGCAATCCCCCCAGATTTCAGAAGGCCTGGAAGGCCAGGCAGTGTGCCCCTGAGGGGACAGTGTGTGAAGATGTGAGCGTGAAGCATAAGGTGCTCAGAAAAGCCAGGACCATGAATCATCTGAGGAAGGCTGCAAGGAAGGAGCAAAGTGGGCCCAAGAGAGAAGCCCTAGGAGCTGTAACCACCGGAAGTGCCATAGGGGTGGCACATTACAAGCCTTTTGGATCTCACAATGTGCCACAAGTTGCTTCAGATGCTGGATTTTGAACTACAGGACATAATGTTAGCACTGCTGGATGTTGGACTGGTTTTGTTCCCAATGCTCTGTGTCTCCATGTTTATACCTTTTGTAATGGTAATGTGTATTTTGTGCCATTGAATGTTGGATGTGTTTAACTTTTCGTTTCTACAGGGTCTCACAGCTAAGAGTTTGCCTTACATCTTGGAGGAGACTTGGGAGTTGGACTTTTTAGCAATGCTTAAACTGTTAGGACCTTGGCAACTCTTGTGGATGGAGGAAATGCTATTTGTATAAAGGGATGTACATGAGTCTTTGGGGGGCCAGGGGTGGCATGTTATGGTTTGTGTCTGCATGTTCCCACAAATCTTCATGCAGTTATGGGGTGCCTTTTAGAGTTTATGACTGATCCATGATCCAATGCTGGGATTATAGGTGTGAGAGCTATAACCTCCCTAGGACAGATAGTTTGTATATGTAAGGGAAAGAAAGAGACTGTTGGCTGCCATTCCGCCTGCCATTCCTCCCTTCTTGCACTTGATGCTTTGCTGTGTACTACTGCCATGAACTGCTACTCTCTGCCATGTGCCACTCTGCCTCACAGCCAGATGAACATGGACTGAAACCTCCGCAAACTGTAAGCTAAATTAACCTTTTGTCTTAATTTTGGGCATTGGGTATTTTGTCTTAGCAATGAGAAAAAGTAACCAAGACACTATATGTACAATATTTATAATAAAATTTCATGTGCTGTTTATTTGAAATACAGACGGAGCTGGCTGTCCTGTGTCTCCCTGGAAACCCATGTAACTGTGAAGTGCACGCATCACTCTCCCACACTCTCCTCTCCCTCCAGTGAATGGTAGCAGCCAGTCTTTTCAGTCCCTATATTCCTGTCCATACCACAGTACTTCACTTTCAAAAATAGCAAAATCATTGCAAGTGTGAATGAACAGAGAAACTGCGGCCCAGGTGGAGGTGATTCATTAGAGCAAAAGATGCTCAATTGGAAAGTGGCAACGTGTCTGGAACTTATAATTGATGTTCTCTCACATCAAATATTTTTATTTACTCTGTGTGTATGTATGTATGTGTGTGTGTGTGTGTGTATGTGTGTGTTTTGTGGTTCGAATCAAGTCCAGGGCCCTGTATGAGTTAGGTGAGTGCTCTACCAGTGAGCTACAATTGAGACCTGTTATTTTTAAATAAAGGAATTATTTAGTACCAAGTCATCAACTAAATGACTTCCTTGGCACAATGATTTAGGGCAGGAATGGCTTTATTTTTCCTTGAGAATTTTTTCCTTTTTGACTGAAAAAAGTATCTTTAAAGGTTTAAAATTAGAATTTTCCTGGGGCTAAATACTCCTCAGAAAATTGTAAAGACTTTTTAAAAAAAATTTTAAGCATTTATAATTAGCACCCACAATTGTGGTTTTTCCCCACTTACTTCTTACTGGTAACATAGACGAATGCATTTTACTTTGGCCAACTTGTACAAGCACATTACAATATTCCTTGATAAGAAATTATTGCTTCTAAAAAAGATGGTTGAATATAATAATTGCCAAACATTTTTCAGTAAAACTATTTTTATATGAAAGTCTTACCCAAAATCCCAACTTTAAAATGTTAAGCAAGATATTTTATTTAAAAATAGAATGCTGTAAGCTGAAATATGTAATATAAATGATGTACAATTTGAAAAACCCAACTTCATATTGAAGACTGTGTATTCATATGACTGTGTGCAACTTGGTATCAGGCTTTTATCTTTGCCGTTTGCAGTTTCTGTCAGTCCAAACAATGCCATGTCAATTCCAGCAATCAAACGTTTCTGTATTTTGCTTTTTAGTTGCAGAGTATTAAGTCATCCATGGCTCATGCAGATGAACTCTTGCAACTGGTAAGATTTTTTAAAACTTTACCTTGCAAGCCAAGGATGCTGTTAACAGAGGTGTCAACAAAATTCAGGTTCTCAGATTTGCCTGAAAGTCACTCAAGCGTAGCAGGATAATGAATGTGTTGAGGGTGTGTTAGAATCGGGTCTGTGTGAAGGTCACGTTCCGTCTTCAGAATCATGGAGCCTTGGATGGGTGTTTCCCAACCCCCACCGCAGCTGCCCAGCCCTTCCAAGGTAGGTGAGCTCAGAAAATGAAAAGATCCCTAGGATACGGGTGGGTGGGACCCTAAAGAATGCCTGGGTGTCTCCTCCACTCTTTCTTCTTCCTTCTGGAGAGAAGAACCAAGAGGTAGAAGCGAGTGCAGAGAGACAGTGGGTTGTGGGAAGCCCTGGAGGACGGATGGACCCAAGGACTGGGAATCTTCAGCTGCAGCTGTCGTAGTTCCTAATAGTTAATGATGTCGCTGATGAAATGTGGTGATCTGAAGAAATGTGACTTTGACAGTGTGTGATATGTGTTAGGAGATGAAATATCTGCCTGACATAATGAACCACAATTTTTCAAATAAGCAGAGAAGGCTGCAAACCTGTGTGTGGATAACAGATGTATCCCACTTGGACCTTAATGAAACCTGAGTGCCAAGGTCCACTCCCGAGGTTTCAGATTCCACCCTGCACTTTCCTGGATGTTCTCACCAGTCGGGTTCTGCTGTGGAGTTAAAGATGTACAGCTAAGAATTCTATCAAATACTTGTCCCATTTCCAGCTGGGTGCAGATGTAAAAGTAGGTTTTCTTCATTTACTTCAATTAAAACAGCGTATTGGATACTAGAGGAGCCAGACGTCGGTGATTATTCTCCAAAATGTAGAATGACGCACCTCTCTCTCCCTCCATCTGTCTCCATGTATCATCTGTCTAGCTGTCATCATCAGCTATTTTTTTTGTTCTGGAAAATAATTTTCTTCTAAGTGTGCTATGATAGGGAACATTTTTACTTAAAACAATTATAAACCAATATAGTATTTAAATGTTGTCGCTTTTTGTCATTTCTTCACCCAGTAAAATTACAGGGCTTTTATTAACATGTCCTCTGGCCCACGTTGAAACCAAAACTACATTAGTATTTACATTTTGGTGTTTTGCTTGGTTTTCAACTTATTGTGCAGTGCGTCTGTATGTAGTCATGACCTCTTGGGGTCTTCATAATTTTTATCAAGAGCACCAGCTTGACCAGCCTACATCACAAATGGCTTCCAACTCTAAGAGGTCCATGCAGGACACCCTGGGCTCTAACAGGCTTGGGGTCACTCACCCAGCAAATTTACAAGGTGGAATCCAAGACAGCCCATATGTTTATGCCCAGATGATTGTCTGGTGATCCATAGTATTGTGTAAACATGGTGATCAGCTGTAAATGTGACTTTCTTTGCAGCTGGGAGCAACTGTAACATTTATGTTCAGGATGTGCATGCAAAAATGCACACTTCAGAGACTGACGGGAAGTGTTCAAGTGCCTGGTACATGAATAAAAGCACTCAACATGGATGGCACTTGAGAACTCAGAGGTCCGCAGGGGGTGGCAGTCCTCCAATTGGGCTTCTCCATCTTAGGAAGCAGTCAGTGCCAGGGCTTGAAAGAGAATCAGAGACTCCCAACTTGGTCCAGCTGTCTTCCCATGACATTGCTTTCTCCAGCCTGAGATCCAGGTCTCTGTGTGGCCCTAAGCTGCCAGTGGACCTGACTGCCCTCCTTCCTTCCTCAGTGACCTTTGACACTGGGCACTGATACAGGGTGGCCAGTGAAGTTGCCTGGGACCCTGTCAACTGCTTCAAGCTGCTCTGCAAGACCAAGGTGAGCACAGTACCACCCTACCCTTTAGTGGAGCTGGACAGCGGGTCCCCCCATAGCACCTAAGCACGTAATTCCAGGTAACAAGCAAACTGCTGCCCACACCCCTCTCCTCAGATGAAGAGCTGGCGTCTCATTTGCTAGTTTTGACATTCATATGTGTGGACCAACACCTCCCTCCCTGAAATGAGGCTCGTGGGTATAAATCCCCTTTTATTAATACCCCCTTCATGGTACGGTTCCACTCCTGTGGAGTTGGTGCCAGTACAACACAGCCGCATTTCCTTTTCCTTCCTTTTGTTCCCACACCCCACCACCTTGGTCCCCTTCCCACCCAAGGAAGAGCTCCCTACTACCTAGTATCTTGATTTTCTGCTTTACAATTCAAGTTTTCCGTAGAAGAATCCATGTGTTTAAGCATGTATCTCATTTATTGGACTCCGATCCCTTTTCCAAAGCCCGTTTTGCTGAGTGAGGCTACTTCCTCCCTATGGACCTTCTGCACCTTAGAGCTCCTGCCTTAAAGTCATGACCCTGTAGTGATTCCCATAATGTGGCCACTCTATGTATATTATTCTGAGACTTAGTTGTTAACCATGTATTTTGAAAACCATGAGCTTCCATAAAAATTCAACTTTTAAAAAGTTACAATGTGTCAAACACACCTATACATCCATTGGTACATGTTAAGTTTCTGTGTGGTGTGTTGTATTTTTTGATTTGTGAATGTTTTCCCTTCAAGGCAGATTTAAAGTATTTACATAATCATATGCTCAGTCATCCTTTATTCCTTGTCATTCGCAGAAACACTACTGTTTGTGCAACTGAACTCTTACGTTTCTCCTTGCAGGTTTCCATTTGCTAATGATCAGAATGGAGAGTCTGGTGTAAGGACAAGACAAGCAAGTCTAGTTCGTACACTGCTGCCCAGTTTTACCTACAGCACTTTCTGGTATCCGGTTTGCCCACTGACATGAAAACACATCGTACCACACCTAGGTACTTTGCGGCTTTGCTCTGCAGCAGCCCCAGCCAGAGCTATTATAGATTAACTTTTAATTTCCTTTTCCTGACTCCTGTACCCCTTTGACACACGACAGTAGAAGCCAATATAATTAGGCCCTTTGCAGGAGAAAGATGAGTGTATACAAAATACAAATACGGGCAGGGCTTTATGACGTGCTTCCCACCAGAACAGAGCCCTTTGCAATTGTTTTCAACATTACTCCTCTCTCAAAGATAGGAGTGGGAAGGCCACAGACTAAGACTTTGAGAATCAGATGGGAGCTAGGTGAGACTTGTGGTCGTACAGCTCCAACATGCAGGGTTGGACAATGACAGAACCATTGGTGCTGGACCTGATGTGTAGTGACAGAACCTACCCGTCCCTTTACCAGCCAGACCATGGGTAGCAGCCTACTCTCCTGTACCCATTTCCTCCCGTGTTTACAGGGTAAAGCCCTGCCTGACTGGGGCGCTGTAGGACAACAGGTGCCAGTGTGTGGGCGCCCTCGCACAGCATCGATGGGCCTGGCACCAACGCTGGCCACCCCTTCGGCAGGCCGGTGTGCATTTAGCTACTACCCTGGGCCCACGCAGCAGGATGTACAGCCTCTCACCCACCTCTTCTTCCACTCAAGACTGAATTGGATTTGTACCAGCCTGATACACATGACCACGTTAAACCCCCCAGGGCTGATGGCCACACACTTGGGTTGGATATCCAGCTTCACGACTCCTTGCCCACTGGTAGAGAAAACAGAGCATTTCCATGCTGCAGTGGCTCCAAGCGGGTGCCTGACACACATGTACCTGCACTGCAAAACCACTGTTACTTAGCTGTGCATAAGGAACTGCCCTCTATGCTGGGGGAGTGTTCACAAAGATGTGGTACAGAGGTAAAAGAATGACCCACTTCTCTGGCACAGAGGTGGGTGGCACAGGGGAACGAAGTGGCAAATGGGGTGACAGGGACACTGTGCTGGTATGGTTCCTTGGCAGGTACCTGCTACTCTGCCCCTCCACGGAGCACAGCTCCTATCCCGGCATCCAGTGCACAGAGAACCGAGCCTGCCTTGCTCCTTCCTAATGGTCAGTAACCTAAGCCTACAAGGTCACTGCCAGGAATCTGCTACTCCCATGTTACCATCTATCTCGGCTACTGCTACAAAACTCCTCCTAGAATTTTAGAGGCAGGCATGTGTGCACATAACATGCCTAAATACTATACATTTACAAAACTTCCATGCAGTTGGGCCAGACGTGGGGTCTGTAGCGCTTCCTACACGGGCCCTGCCTGATGTGACCAGGCCTCACTTGGCTTTGTGGGAGCTGTGGGTCTGGACAGAGCATTTGGCTATGGCCTCGCCTGCCTCCAGGAAGACTTACCAAGGGTTATATTCGGGCAGGATGGCCAGCTGGGAGTGGAAGCACATGCCTCTAATCCCATCACTCTAGGAGGCTGAGGCAGGAGATCACAGCCAGTCTGAGTAACTTGGATCCTATCTCAAAGTAAACAGTAAGAAAAAGGCTGAGGATGCAGCTCAGTATAAAGGCCCTGGGTTTAATTTCAATGAAACAAAAAACAGACAAAAACAGAGAGCAGTGACATCAGAAGGCAGTAGAAAGATGACATTCGAGATCCTCCCAGGAGGCTGGACAGGCACAGAGGCCCTATCACCCAGGTGTGGGAGGCACCTGCAGGGAGCACCCCCCGTGTCAGCTGTGAGCTGGGTCCCATGCTGCATGTGGGGTTCACAGAGGCTCTTCCAGTGACTTCTAGTCCCCCAGATGAGACAGGTCCTTTAATAAACAGGAAGTGCAGCCTAGGGCTGGCAGGCTCAGTCCAGGGCCACATTCCCTCTTTCCAGCTGTGTCCAGAACATCCTGTCACTCACTGGCAGCTACTCTCCCAGCACCAGCTCCAGGGCCTGCCATTCAAGCACCACAGCAAAACCCAACAGAACAACAGCTCTGAATTGGTGCCTGCACGTCTGTCTCACACAAGCAGCAGAGGGCTGCTCCTACTGAGTGCTGACATGGCCAGGGCTTCACCTGACCTCCCCTCCCTTCACTGATGAGGCAAGAGGCACAAGGAGAGACCTGCCAGGCTTAAGGTCCTACACAGCAATGCTCAAAATGTGGAGGGGCAACCCTGTCTTTACTCCCATGGCAGCTCTCACCTACAGTGAGAGCGTCAGACAACACAGCTCCCTACACAAGGGTTCAGATGATGCTGCTGGCATGGTGTACCGCACAGTGTCGTCCATGCTGCAGATGCCCACCTGTCCCAACCTACCCACCATCATCCTGGACACCTGATTTGTGTGGCCTTTCCCAGAGAAAGAGTCGGTCTCGCCTGTCTCTGAATCCCAGTAATGTAGGGCCGGGTTAAGGAGAAGGGTGCAACCTGACCCTCTGTAGGGGCTGTGGTCAACACCCAGTCCCAGGCAGCCCAGACGCTGAGGCTGAGTGGCACCCTTATGGGTGTCCAAGTCCAGGATTTCAGAAAGCAGATGCAGCAGAAAGCCAGACTGTGAGGTGAGGGCACACGCCATCTCCTGGTGACAGCTGTGCAAGGCCTGTCCACCGGGTCACAATGTCCACTGCCCTATGGCACTTCATGCAGATAAGCAGCCCTTGTTGGACATGCTGCACAACCTGACTCTTGGGAATGGACCTTAACACAAGTGGAAAACTCCACCTCAGCTTCTCAGGGCAGTGACAGAACAGGCACTGCAGGCATCTAATGTAACCACCTTCTGGGCATGTGTACAAGGTGTGTACTGGACATGATGCATTTGGTGCTTAGAACTAGACCACCCAAAGATAGGTATCTTTATGTACATGCAAATACTTCAAAAATCTGAAAAAAAAAAAAACCCACCCCAAATCCCAAGAACTTCTGGTCCCAAGCATTGGTGATAAGGGATGCCCAACCTGTACTGTGACCCATTAAGTGAACTTCTGCAGGGACCAGGACAACACAGCTCCCTACACACTGGTTCAGATGATGCTGCTGGCAGAGACTTTGCATGAGAGTAGCATTTCATTTCACCCTTTCTATAACACAGTCCAGCCTACAGCTGTTTGACCATCTGCCTGGAAGCTAGCTGTGCCCCCTTCTTCTCTGCTGATGGTTGCGCAGGTGCCACCAGTAACAGACCTTGAGGACCCGCCTTTCCAGGGGTTGCGGTACAGACTCTGAGTTGAAGGTTCTTACATAGGCTTTGGCTTCAGTAATGAGATTCTTTCACAATAACAAATGAGAATCCTACTTGAAATTCAGGCTACTGTCTTCGAGGGAGGCTGACCCACTGGGAAGACAGGGGAGAAGGGTCCCACGGCCTCCTCTGCTCCAGCTGACATGTCTCCTAACACATCTTATCTGCCTGGTCTCCAGGCTCAGGGCTACTGTCCTCAGGTCTTGTGTTCAGCCCGAGAGGGAGCATTCTGTCCCTGTCACGTGGTGGGAGCACTCAGCTAGGCAGGCAGAGAATGCATAGCACCTGCCAGCTCGGTGATGTGTGCCCAGGTGCATGGCACAGGGAAGCACCAAAGAAGCTGTCATTCTGGAGAGTCTCAGGCCGGCTCTGTGAGGGGCCATAGGAAACTCTGAGAGATCTGGTCTCACCCTTGGGCTGATGGGCAAAGTGATTCAGGGGCAGGCATCTGTCTTTGAGTCCAGTGTCTCATTTGTAAAACACTGCATTCTAAGACTCCAGGGTTCCACAGCTTGTGACAGGGACAAAGCTGGCACCCACTGCTGTTTACAGGAAAGAAGCAGTTCAGGTCAGAGAAGGTGAGCCACACGGTGGACACACAGGGAAAGTGCCTGTGGGGTCAAGGCTGTGTCTTCCACGGCACTGGGCCCTGAGCCACCAAGGCTCCACATGTCATGGATGCCTGCAGAGCCTGGGGCCACTTGGCCCCAGCACCATGGGGACAGAACAGTCCCCTCTCCTGCCAGCAGCTTGAGGCAAAGGATATTAATGTGGCCGTCATGGCTCCCAGAGTAGATATAAGACTTCACACCATTTTTGTGCACCATCAGACACTGCATCGATTTACTGTGACCCTGTGAGGAGACAAGGGGCAAGGTGAGCTGAGGACTGTCCTGCTTGAGCCACAGTCAGCTCTCTGATTCTCAGTCACTAACAAATCTGGCCACACATGGATTTCCTTCCCTGACCTCTGGGTGTGGACAAGGTCTGACCAACAGCCCCACTCAAGCACCTCACTCACAGGCACAAAGGCTCTTCCACCCAAGTATCCCAGCATGCTGACACCCTGCTCCAACCTCCCCAAGACTGAAAAAGTAACATCAGGTGTGCACAGTAGGTCAACAATTAGACATGTGTCCCAGAAGGGAACTTGAACCTCTTCTGTGACTGCTTCTGGACAGAAATCCCTTCAGGAAAGTGTCTGATTACTCCATTTCCCTGGCCCCCAGCAATCTCCCTGTTCTTTATCAGCGAACTCAACTGTCAGTTGGCCAATTCACACTCCTAGAACTTTCCAGCATTCTATGGCATTCCATGTGTTGCCGTGAAATAGCATCTCTCCTCAGGAGAAGGGGCACAGAGCCAATGCACACCGTTGTCCCAGTAAGGGGTATTCCCAAGACAGCACCCTTAGTCCTGCTACTAACTTAACATGGACCCTGAACTAGCCTGGACAGTGAGACGACTTCTGTGCCACCTTCTGGCTTAGGACCCTGTGAGAGATGCACAGTCTTTGCTGCAGCCATGAAGTTACCATTGTCCCTGCTGAGGTGGGGGTGTTTAACAAGATGGCATTCCTGGGTGATCTGCATGTACCTGAAAATCATCCCTTGAGCCCCTCGACTGTGCCCTCTGGAACAATCATGAAGCCCTTTGTGAAAATGTCCAGGTGAGGCTAATGGGTAGCCAGGGCTGGGAACCACATTTTCCTGGGCTCTGACTGGTGACTCAGCAGCCTCCGCAGCCTGTGGTCAGCCTCAGACACCTTGCGTGACCCACACTGGTGTAACTCAGATAGCTTTTTCCTCTAACAAATATAGGAGCTCACAATATGCCGAGCTGACCTAGCCAAGCAATGCTAGCCTGGCTGTAGTCAGCCACAGAGAGGTCAGTAAGAGCAGACACGCACAGCCAGGCTGGCAGACATAAGAAAGACACTGCTCCGCTGCTGGAGCCCAGCCTGAATCTCTGCAGAATTTCCAAGCATTCCACGCTGAGGCCCAGAGGAGCACCCAGGCTTGAGTTGAGATGCCCTCAACTGCCTGGTGTGGCCTTCTTGCGGCCAGATCATGCACACCTTCCCTCTCACTGCCTTTGCCCTGCTTCACAAACCCCAAAGGCCAAGCAGGCACCTCCCCTAAACCCCGTCTTCTAGCAGGGGCATCTTTCACTACGTGGCCCCGGGGTGGGCCAGGCTCACCTTGATGACCCGAAGGGGCTTGCTGGGGTTGTTCTTGTCCAGGTAGTTGATGTAGCCTGGCAGGGAGACGCTCAGGAGGTGGTCCTTCTGCCACAAGCAGCCCAGCTGCTGGTCCAGAACAGTGGAGCCCATGGGAAACGTGCTGACCACTGAGTTTGCACTGACATCCCAAATCATCGAGGATTTGTTTCCAGAAGCAGAAAGCAAGTGGGTGCTATCAGGACTCCAACTAATCTAAGCAAACCAAGACAGGCCTGTGTCAGAGGACTACAGAGAGAAGAACCCAAAGAGCAGGCTTGCCACAGTGCCCAGGCCCCTGCCATCCCATGGTAACCCTGAAGGCAGGTAACCTTCCCCAACTGTTAGCCCCTCACTGAAAATTGTTCTTAACTTTAATACTGACCACTATAGACACAGACTTGGACAAATTACCACTAGTGCATCACGACACACAAAGCTTCATACTCACAGCATAAATCCCTCCATCATGAGCCTTGCTTCTTCCCAGCGCACATATTTTCTCTTCCATCTTCCCATGATAGATGAGGCTGATGATCCAGTATGGAACGAGTGGTGTCAGTGATGTTCCCAGGACAACTTGCAATGAGACTCCCCACCTGTGCCCCAGAGGAGTCCTGGGAGATTACATCTTAGCTAAATTAGGGCTGAGTAGCAGTGAAAAAGGAGACTGGTTTAAATCTAAAGTGTCCTCCACGAGTCTATTTAAAAGGTGATTGGCCCATCCGGGCACTCTT
Source organism: Dinomys branickii (assembly GCA_004027595.1). Classification (NCBI taxonomy): domain Eukaryota; kingdom Metazoa; phylum Chordata; class Mammalia; order Rodentia; family Dinomyidae; genus Dinomys; species Dinomys branickii. Next base: position 178,570 of record PVLD010001106.1, on the reverse strand, counting down.
CTGATCTGTGGATTCATCCACTGAGTTCATAGATGAATGTGCTGCTAGGAGGGAGGACCTGGTTGTAAGGGGCGGGTCACTGGGGTGTGACCTGTAAAGTATATACTTGTCCTGAACTCCTCCCAATTTTGCTTTCTGGATTCCAGGGGTTGAGCAGCTTTTGCTATACTATTTCTGCCCTGGAGCTAGCTGACCCTGCACTGAGACCACTGAATCTGTGACCCAAATTGAGCCTCTGTGTCTTTAAATTATAGACATCTGATAGTTTCATGATGGAAAAGCTGACTAAAATAGAGTCATCAAAGACACAGCAAGGAGGGCTTTCTGGACAAGGAAATAATACAGACAAAAATGTTAAACAATAAACAACTTTTGTTGCCTCCCTCTATGGTCCTAAATAAAATCCATGCAGAACCACTAGTAGCCTCTCCACTTTTCAATGGAGATCATTAGACTGGAGACATAGTTTGCCCAGGCAGTAGTTGTGTATACCAGAACAATGATTCAAACCCAATTCCACGCTCGTATGAAGCCACACTTTTAATGGAGACAAACTGTACCACCTCCTGAGGTGATACACAGAGGCCCAGTGAAGGCTACAGAATAAGAAAATAAGAAAACCTGGAGAAGAGGTGGCAGTTTTAGGGAACTATTGGTTCTCCTGGGCTGCTGGCTCTCCTGAGGAGCTTGTCATGCTGGTTTTCCTGATGAACTTGACAGTTCTCATTGTCAAAGGAGATTGGGACATTATTATTTATAAGAAGGACTACAGTTCCATTTAGGGGTATCCTGGTCCTTACTTTGACAATCACTTTCTGTCTCTGGAGGGGAAGATGGTGAACTGCTCTCTCCTGGAGCAGCTCACCATGCTGGCTTTCCTGATAGGAATTCAGCTGTTGTCATCACTGGAGGAGTTCAGAACTTCACTGCTGCTGAGGGTGGCTGTGCTACCTTTCAGAGGAGCTCTGATTCTTTTCAGTATAGACTTCTGGCTCTCTTACAGATCCCTCAGCCTACTGGCACAGATCCTTCATCCCACTGGCACAGACTTTCTAGCTTCCACCACTGATCTTTGGGTCTCCCCAGTGCACATCCATGAAACAGTGTTTTATGACACATTGTCACAGGCTCTCAGCCTCCAGCTGCACTTGGGGGTATTGCTACAGGATCTAGGTCTTTAGCTAGACTCATGCAGGATATTGCTGTGGAATCCAGGGATTCTTTTTGTCTTCACTGTGTGGACAGATTTCCTTCACTCTCTACATGCCTCTTTAGATGACTATCATAAAGTAATCTTATAAATTATGTGTCTTGTATTGTTCCATCTTGCAAACCCTGACTACAACACCCTCTATTTGTGAGAATGTCTGGTATAACTGTTCCACACCCAGTGAGGGTGGTGGCAAATTAAAAACTGATTTCACATTAATTCTTCTCAACTTGGACAACATCAACTGTCATCCCCACGCTGCATGCCAATTCCTGCTATACACAGGCCTAGCTCCACCCTCTCCCTTACACAAGTTTGGCCCCAAGGACAATGTTGAATGACCTCCCAGCATGCTGCACTGTCAGGTTCTGCTTTCTGCGGAGTTATGGAAATGCAAAGATGAGGAACATACTGCCTTACTCGAAAGAGCTGGTCAACCCTTCCAAAGTAGATGGGGCATATTTAGGGGGCTAGAGCAGTAGATGTGGTGAACCATTCTACTGAACAGGTCCTCTACATGAAGTAAGCTTATAGAGAACTTTATTCTCTCTCTACTTTTTAACTGTCCCAGGAAGTATTAAATATAACATGGAAAGTCCCACCAATATAACAAGCACATTGACAGTACTTGAAAAACCCAAGCCTATGCCAAGAAACATTTACTTGCCTCAATTTACACACACCCAGAGTACTATCATTGTGTTTCTCTTTCAGAGTCACTTTGGTGGACCATAGTTTAACTTATCTAGAAAGAACACTGGTGCAGAGCAAAATATAAGGAGTTGTCACAGACCAACTAGTACACACAAACATTCCAGATTTGGCTTGTAATCCGGTATCCCCTGAAAAATTATGTACCACTCAGGAAATCTTGATGTAAGCCTGGCATATAACCTTTTTGAGTATAGGAAATAAAGTGTGTTCTTGCTTTTGAAAACAAAGAATCTAATATAGTCTCAAAGAGTTTGCACAAAGTCCTTCCCACTCATCCTGAAGTTAGTGATAAAACAGGAAGATTTCTGATCACTGGGTTAGAAGGGTTCTAGTTGTAAAGACAGAACAGAATGCCATATGCCCACATGCAATTAATCACAAGGCTAAGAGATACCTTCTCCTTCAACAAGGATGTAGCATTTGACAGTTTCAGTCAGTTTCTTATAACTGGGAATATCCAAGCTTGAGACCAACAAAGTGAAGGAAATCATGTTTGCAACTATAAGGTGTGCTATGAAATTTCACCTCTTATAGGTCCCTCCCAAAATGGGTACAGACCTTGACATCTGCCATCTATGCACTCGATAGTCATATCTCAGGGATTACATGGCAAATGCTAGGGTTAGGCTTACAAATGAGAACTTACCTCATGGGCACAGTTAAATTTAGCTGAAAGATTTTTCTGGCTATAACATGATCCCTGCTCTGAAGCACAATCACCTAACATGAACTTCTAGACTTCCACAGTGAACAGGAACTTGTAAGTTGCAGATAAGACTCAAAATCCATAGTCCCTAAGGGCATAAGTGTAATATTCTACTCCACCCACATAGGACACTACACAGTAATAGGGCCAAACTTTTAAGGGCAAAAAAGGGCACCATTTTCCTAAGGTTTTATAAATCAAAGATTTGGCATCTGACTCAAGGAGCAGAGACTTACAGGAGGTGAGGCAAGAAAGTGTTGCCATAGTCATCAAATTAAGATGATCCCACTTGGCAAGGTGCAGCCAGCTTCTGTGGCCACGATGATCCCTTAGAACACAACGTACTGATAAAAACATCCCATGTCGTCAAGAAACCATAGTGACGACCTAACAAGTTCGGATAGCTTAAACTACACACATGCAGGGTGTCTGCACAGTGCTGCACAACATCACCGCCAACCCTCCCTCTAATGAGTCCCATGTATAGATCTTAGTCTTCTTGCTTCTACAAAATACTCATGATGCCAACATCACCTTCATCCAGATTAGTGGCCATGGGCCTAGAGTGTCAACTGCTCTCATGGCCTATCTTCAAGACAAAGCATTGTCATGCATGCAAAGGGTCCCACAAGTCACATAGCCATGAGCTGCACCTCTAAAGGTGGTGCCTTATCCCAGAGCTCAGGTGCTACTGACATCTGAACAACTGTCTCCTTTAAGGTCATACTCTTGCCTTTGAGCTAGCATGAAACTTCTGGGCGTATGGGAAACTGGTCATGAGGACTGAGGCCCAATTGAACTTCCTTGTGGACATGAAGGATGGAACAGCAAGCTGCCCCACTTTGGCAGTGTGTCAGCATGCAATTTCCAGAGAATTAGTCAATGGTAGCTAAGATCTCTTTTAGAGAACTACTTAGATGTGTAGACTTTGCAAAGAAGGTTAACGCCAGCCCTGGCTTGGGGTCTTTAAACCACCTCTACAGGTCAACACCAGGGACACAAATGTGAGAAAGATTAAGATTTAGACAAGACCAGCACTTCTTCCACAGCACAGCAGACAGCCGGCTCATGTGTTGGCCTCAAAGGGGTCAGCATTCAGACAATAGGGTCTCGGACGCCTGACCTTTGGTTTGAGGGAGTCCTACGCAAAAATGGAAGGGTCTTATCTCTATGGAGCTACAAGTTTCCTTTCCCATTCAAGTATGAGAAAGGTCACCATCAAGGAGCTGTGAGGGCAAGCACTACTCATCTAGCTGGAAATGTGGATCCCAGGGCACTGTATGTCCCCTAGGGACAATACACCTTCTGGGCCATGTCACAAACACAGGATGGAGCTGGGGAAAGTTGGAGACATGAAGTAGAGGTAGCATCTCAAGATGCACCCACGTACACCCAAGGCAGATCACCCAAGGCAGATCACACAAACAGGAATGGTACCCACATCAACCAATCATTCCCCCATGAGGGCAAGAAATCACATGTAGAATTAAACTCAGTAGAATTACAGCAGACTTCTCTACACAAACTTAAAGGCTATGAGGGCTGGAGTGTAGTGTCAACCCTAAAGGATGACAGCTTTTAACCATGCTATCTCATGCAAATCTTTCCTTTAAAATTAATAGAGAAATAAGAATTTTCCATGCCAAGGAATACTTCAAAAATGTATGATCACAAAGCAACATAACAAAATATTCTCAAGAATATCCTAGAGACGATGAAGCCAATCATACCAGTTAGTCAAAAAGAATCCCTATTATCTGGTGATAGCAGCAGCTAAGCACAAGGAAAACACTAAGGAAACCATCAACGGGAAAATAACGCAATGACAGGAACATGTCAATACCTCTCAGTAATAACAATATGAATGATCTCAATTCCCCCATTAAAAGATACAGATTGGCAGGATGAAGAAATAAATTCAGTATGCGATATGCAGTATACAGGTCACACATTTAAATCTTCAATGACTAGTGAGCCATTTTTAGAACAGCCGTAACTCCAGAACATGATGAAATATGTTCTCTTCAAATTCTTGGTCCTTGAGTGTTTTTCCAGGCAACATGAATTTCATTCAAAAATTCAAAAACCTTTAATCTTGGCATAAATGAGCTAACTTGAAAAGAAACTCAGATTAAAAATCTGAGGAAAAATATTTCATTCAAAAGGACCTAAGAATAAGTAGGAGAAGCTATTCTACTTTTACACATACTGATTTCAAGCCAAGACTGATGAAAATGGACAGAGAAGGTCGCTGCACACTGCTTGAAAGAAAAATTCAACAGAAAAAGATGGCACAAGTCTTAAAGATTTGCTTTCTGAGGATGAGAAATTTGGAAGAGAAACACGGAGACCCGACCATGCTCTGGATCGTACCTGCCCATGTGTAGCACTGTGAACCTCCTCCTCCGAAGCAAACATCCTGGTTCTGAGGATCCGGCCCCACTCAAAGAGTCTGGACAAAGAGCAATCTGGACTCTCAAGTGTGAGCAACTGCCATCACTCATGCCATGCTCCTACGAGCACCCCAAGAATCTGATGAGAGCCCCATTTCCTCAGAGGTGGTCCACAGTGTACCACCTCAACACACCAAGAGTACACCCAAGCTCAGCCTTATAGCCCTTTGAGTGGGGAGATTTGTACAGATTCGGGTGTTAATTCATACTCATGTCCAAGGCCATTTCTCCAGAGTCAAGAGATGAGGGCATTAGTAATGAAAAAGATCAGCATACTGGAGTAGACAGGCTATGTCCACACCACTTGGTGGCAAATCTGGACATGCAAGAAGGTCACTGTAAGAAACAACAAAAAAGCCTATTTGAAAAGCGCTGCATTCATAAGAAATAGTCATGACACCTCCAGTGTGGACTGCAGAGCTTCATGGCTCTGAAATCCAAGAGAAATTGCAAACAAGGAATCTCATTTGTGTTCTGAAAGTTAGTCCCCTGCCTCCAACCACCATAACTTTTCCAGAGGCAAAAGTCCACGCTGAAAAGATCTAACCCATTTTTCTAGGTATAGTCTGAACACAGAGCCCTCTGCACTCAAGACTGACCTGCACACTCCCCTGGACAGCCCAAGTATCAAAAAGTGATTGAAGCCTTATGCTCAAGACTTAGCAAGAGGGCCTTGCCTCACAGCAGGCTGAAGGCCAGCGTTGCTATCCCAGGACAAGGGACCCTTCCCATCTCGCTTGATCAAACTGCACATTTGTCTGACACAAAGCCTGAGTAGTTTTTCTCCTGTAATGTTGTTCCTTGGAGATTTGTGGAAAGTCATTCCCACAGCTGTACCCAAAGTGAACCAGTGGAAGGTTAAGACTGGGAAGGTGCCATATAGCACACATTCTGTCTCACCCGTGGCCTGCACACTGGCAGGTTTGAAGGTTACAATGCTAATTCAATTCAAAAACCATCCTCATTCTAGACCGAAAAGTGTATTTTGCAACTATGAGGATGGAAAAATAAGTAGAATGAAACACACATCATAAGATTTTCATCTAGTCACTTTTGAAGCTTTCTTCATCTGGGGGTTCAGTAAAGCATGAACAAAATCCATTTTCTGAAATACTGCAAGTTTATTCCAGAGGTACAAATGTGACTTTCAGGTGCATAAACTCGAAACAAAGCATCGAGGGGAGCTGCCTGACACTAGGTTGTTCATGGACCCTACTATTTTGTGGTACATGTGACTTCGGGGAGCAGAAGATTACAGGCCACTCCTTGTATAGGAAGGAAACCAGTGTTTCTAGCTCTAAATTCACTCACTACCCCTTAACCCACTCTGACACTCAGGAATGCTGTCTCCAGTGTCTGGACCAAGTGCCCCAGACCACAGGCACAGCTACCAACACCAGCAGTAGAAAAAAGCTCTGCCTTCATGCTAGGTACCAAGTTGACCCATGGGAGATACCAGCCCTGGAATTCGGATGACTGGGTTCATAACCTCGACCCTTCACCTCAACTCAAGTGGACAAAGCTCCAAGCCTTGAGATAAGAAACCACAGCAATAGGAGTCTTGGAAAAGATGCTGGTGCCATAGTAACCATTATCCATTAAACAGCCTTGGCAGTTACCTCAGATTCCTACACACACAACACAGTCTGCCTTGTGAAGCTAGATGGTAGCAAACTCCCTGGATCCAACCCACATATTCTCAGATGGTAAGGATTTTTTTTGAGACAAAAGCAAGATTGTCAGGGAGGCAACATGGAGAAGAAGGTCCAGGAGCTGCTTGGAGGGTGGCCCTATCTGCCAATTGGTCACAAACCTATGAGCAAAACTGGAGCAAATCAGCTTTGGATTATTACCCTTATAGCATCAGGACAGGGACTTAACTCATCTGGTTAGGCCTGGCTTGGCACCATCATGGCAAAACTTTTCGAGATTTCAGTGTGAACTGCCAACTGCAGCACAAATGCCATACATTTACCACAATTGGGCTAGGATTATGAGTAAGAGACCTGAATAAGGAACACAGCAGTTCTCCATCTGCGATGAGGTTTAAAAAGGGAAGGGACACACCCCAGGTCAGGTATAACTCTCACTGCAGGGTGTCAGTCCAATGAGAAGGGAGAATATAAGAAGCTCTTCCCCTTGTCCCTCTTCAAGAAAAGACTGCTCAGTTCAAATTAGGTCTATTGGGGAATGAAAAAATATTTTTATGGTATCAAAGATGAACAACAACACTTAGATTATATCTCCCTGGACAGTAAGATAATGAGGTACAACCTATCATGTAGGCAATCACACATAAAATCATGGAGATGTAGCAACTTAAGTCCTAAGAAGTTATTTCATTCCAATGTGCAAATGATCACAAGTTTTTTTACTGTATGACCTTCAAAATCTCAGGTTAGACACAGACCCAACCACAGGTCTTTAAAAACTACACATTCACTCCATGGTGGAATTATACAAAAGCATGAGTTTTTAAAGGCAGTAAAACAACCCTCAGAATCAACACAAGTAAAATTGTCTTCCCTGGTCAGAGCTCTGAATCACTGGATTCTCACCAACATTTCTGAGAAGCAGGAATGCAGAGGAGGCTGAACGTGATACAGCATATAAAACCTGTCTTCCTGGGAAACAGAAAAGCCAGCAGCACCCAAGGTTGGATGCAGGGAACTCAGTGTGCACTCCTGTAAGAGCAGGGCCCAGCTCTTCTCCTGAAACAGGAACCACTGTTTCAGGTACCACTGTGGAAGACAGCACTGTGCCTGTTTGTCCGTATCCCACTGGAAAACCTTCTTTCAACCTACTTTTGAAGCATTAACACCTTACCAAAATTTCGTGTGGCTGCCTGGCTGCAAGACATATCCCTTCAAAACCATCCAGACCCCCTGAAAATCAGGCTACAATCAAGTAAGAAATTAGACTTAGAGGCCCAAGCATAAATGATGTCATGCAGCTGATAGCTCCACTTCAGAGAGAGGGGCATGAATTTTAATACTTATAAGGAAATAATTTCAGTACTCAAAGCATCATTCCATTGCACTACATACCAGCCTTTAACTCCTTGTGATGCGGACTGTCCAGGCAGAGTTCATCCAGTTTTCCTGTGGGGTATAATCAGAGCCGAGAACTTCAGTATACAGTGGCGTACTCTGAAGATACTCTAAACCCCTGGGTTGCATCACAATGGATATAGCTCTTGGTCATGGTTTTACCCTATGAAAGACAAGTCAGCCCAGAAGTCATGGTGCCATGGTGACCAAGATGGTTGTAGAATCCTGTCGGCTCCACATCTTGGATTGGGTTCATCTTCCCAGAAGAGCAGGCATCAATATTGCCTAACAAGCATCCTCAGCCTGAGAGAGGCTTATCTCTAGAAAAGGCATCCAAAAGTTTATGGGAGACATCTGATTTGAAACTTCCTGCATTTGGTCCTGTATTTCTTCTTGGTACATGTTAAGATGCTGCCCTTTGAGTCAGGCTGCTGAGATCTGAGAATCAAATATGAGGCAGTGTGGGAGGAATCCCGAGTACCGGAGCAACAGTATGTCCTAATCAACATCCAGGGTAACTGAGTGTGGGAATTTCTCTCAGGGCATTGGTAGGGTGATATAGCACTTTGACTATAAGTATTCTGGGAGCAGAAAGAATCTCTTACTGAACACCAGGAACACAAGGGTTAATTAGACACTGAGCAAGGCTGTATCCAACCCAGTCTCAGTAATGAGCTTCAGACATAGACCTACCTTCAGCAGTCAAACAACACCTTCACAAGAACTTCTCTATAACCTTAGCCCAGTAGAAGCAGCACATGCAGAAGGGCAGACTGAGATTCTATAAACACCATCTGTGCCGAGATAAAAGCAACACACACACTCAAGAGCAGCCAAAGAGATAAATGTTTGAAAATTTATCACAGGTTCATAACAATCTAAGGTATGTGTATTAAAGAAAATAGTGGAATTTTCACAGCATCTACACATGTCTTATTTCAATCCTACCTAGGCAGCTATTCAGTAGCCTTGAAAAGCAAAACTCAAGTCACATCCATGGTAGCTATCACAGGCAGCAGCGCATTTGTGGCAGCAAACTGGATTTGCACCTCCACACAACTTCCCAAACCAGAAGCTCATTACCAGTTAACCTGTCTGGCATCTCCCAGTCAAAGCCCTCTTCTCAGAGATGCTCTTTGGTTGACTCAAGATCACTCATTGCAAACAGCCCTATCCCTAAGCATTCATATATAGAAATCAGCATCAATGGCTAAACATTGAGGTAACATTTCTTCTTGCAATAAACGAGGCCAATCAAAACTGTGAGTGTATGGAGTGAGATGTGCACAGCAAACTGCAAACTCCAACACATTTCTGGGACTCAGTGGGCTGGGTACCTGGTTTGCATCCTCCCTAAGGACTATGACTCCAGGGTGGCAATCTGTTTTACAGATAGCAGTACTAGATATTTTTCAAAGATTTATTTTATGTGCCAGCTTGACTGGGATGAGAGACTGCCAGGCACATTGTAAAAGTATCTGGTTGTGTGAGCATGTATCTGAGCAAGACTCACATTTGAACTAGTAGAACAAGTACAGGTCTATCTTTATAAACATCAGTGGGAATAATTCCAGTGCATGAAGGGCCTAAGTAAAAGAAAATCCAAGGAACAATTAGTTCTCTCTCCTAAACTGAGACCTCCACACATCCATCTCTTCCTGCCCTTAGACATCAGAGGTTCTCATTCTCAGAATTTTAGTCTCCAAGTACAAGTCACACTAGCCATTCATCTGTATCTCAGGCTTTCAGACTGAGTTGAACTTATCCCTCCAGGCTTCCTGGATCTCTAGTTTGCAGATGCCTTAGCTTGGGGCTTGCCAACCTCCACATCTGCGTGAGCCAATCTCTGCAAGTCTTGTTTCTACATCTATATATCCTATTGGTTATCTTAATATATGGACTTTTGCAGTTCAAAGGAAAACAGCCATCTTATCATTGCACAGTAGTTTGACCTGCTAATCATCTTGAATAAGCAAAACCAAAACTTGTATTCACTAATATGTGTGGTTGGGGCAGGGGGTTCAAGGGAAACCAAATGTTCTTTGGAAAAGAGCCAAAGTGATGCCACATACTACAAGAAAACAAAGCTATTTCTACAACTTTGAGATCCAGGGAAAGTCTCATGTCCACTTCCCGTGGAAGTCAGCAATCTATTAGCAGAGTCTCAGCACAGCACAACTGAGCCATGTACACAATTCACCTCTTGCAAGTCTAAGCTTTAGGCAAACACTACGTACCTCCCCCATTAAACCTAGGCTAATGACAAGGACCTTTTGCTCCCCAAATTCCCACTCCTGTGTGTGAGCCAAGAGTACATTTGGCAATGAACCCTGCAATCTGCAGCAAAGGTAGCAGATCCTCCTAAGTCGCCTTTCATCACAAGGTACCAGGAAACCACTGGAGAAGTCAATGGAGCTGTGACAGGAAGATCAGGTTTTCAATTTTATGTGGTAAATTCCAGAAGTTTCTGAGCTTCATATAGTGAATGAGCTTCAAAGTGCACAATGTAGTACAGGTAAGAGGAACTTGTAGTAACTATTGTCACTGCAACTTTAAAAATTCAGTGGGACCACCCTCCACTTACTGACATGATAGTGAATACAAGCTCCCTTAATGGTCTACGACACTTATACCTAATCATTACTGTGGATGCCATTGTTAAAGCACCTAGTAATAGTTTGCTAAAAATACATTCAAGGGATCCTAATTTATCACATGACCGTACCTCAGGAAATAGAGTAGGCAAGCAACTTGTAAATGAAAGACACCAAACGTTTTATCTTTCATGAAAAAAATACTGGCATGCCTTAACTTCATCTATCCAGTAACGTTAGTGATAAAATACACAGTAGACCAGCAAGTGCTAGTCCACTAACATACTCCCATTGAAGCTTGCCTTTACTGGCGGAAAAGGCATCCCTGTGCTAATTGATACTTAGGGCAACTCATGCTCTATCAGCAAATTCACAGGCACTTGTGTCTTGATATCCTCTTGTGGCTGAAGCACCAGGAGGGGTACACACAGCTTGAACACGCACAGGACCGAGGCGTCACTGACACTGCAGTGCTCAAGTCTCTGGCTCTTCTTCCTGTGCTATGCCATCTCCTTTCAACTGACTTTCATGTACCAGGAGTCCTGGAACAAGGGTACTGGTACCCCATGCTCACAGCAGTGTCTAATGGACAGAGTGACTGGGCAGTCATCAGAACTGGAGAGCAGTCTAAGACATGGAATGTGGGAGGTCCCCACTTCGCTTTGGAAAGATGAAGTATTCTCATGAGCCACATGGAAAACATAGCTAAAATTAACACCAATATCAGCCTAACCCTCAGTACACTCAGTCACTGTCACCATCGAAGTCCTCTGGGAACCTGTTATTGCTGGTTGCCACATGCTAGGAACGCAAGTCTAAAGATTAAATCCTTGTAAGCTGCAGAGAAACTAGAATATCAATCCCCAAGCATGGCAGACTGTAGTGTGTGATTAAGAGACTTCCAACACTAGAAAACAAATTTCTAATGAAAATCCACTGTGGAAAATGGAATGAACCTTGAGGTTTGAAGTGCTAGGCTTCCTCCAGAGGAAATGCAACTATAGAGGCATTGTATTCTAGGAACATTGAAAAGCCCATGGGCACTAATACGAAATCCACCCTCTGCAGTCCCACAGCCCCAGGCAAATGCAAGCAGAGCCAGCTGAGCAACTTCTCAGGAGCCTGGAAAGTGGCCTCATCTGAGGATGGAGAAGGGTGTTAGGAAGGCAGAGCAGATGGCTACTGTCCTGTTTCTGATCCAAGAATGTCTTTCATTCCTCAGAAATTAATACGCAATAAAATCTGTTTGAATCTCATGCTGCAAAACTTAGCTGTTAAAGCAGAAAAAAAGAGATGGCAGCTGAGGATAATAGCAGTGGCCTAGGTCCATCTGTCGCAATATTTCCTCAAATTCATTTTATAATCACTCCGAACAGAACAAATGAAACTGTGGAAGAATTACACCATCAAGATAACTTGAAAAACTCCCACATTTTCTTGCATGACTTAAACGTGGAAGGACCATCCCAGGATTTTGTGGTAGTACTGGTACAAGCTTCCATGAGCAGGGCAGGCCCAGCAAGAGGATGAAGTGGGCAAGGCCTTGGGAGCCAGTAAGGAGCACAAGGCTCAGGTGAACCAAATGCTGGAAAACATGTGCTTATTTACTGTGCTCATATTTAAAGTGTCTGACAAGCCCAAGAACAGCCTCTCTTTATGGTCTTTTCAAAAGAGACCTAGCTGTTGAAGACGGCCCTAAAAGCGTACTACTTGGCAATTAAGCAATAACAAAAGAATGAAAAGTAAGGAAATGATCATCAGGAGGCTCCAAATCCCCCTCATCATGGATGTAAACCTGTCCGCTACACGTTTGAGTCAAGATATTCTTCCTGCTCTGCTGGGGGTAGACTCAAGCCTATGTCTTGGGCGATGCTGCCTCTAACTGCAAGAATTCCATCCTTCATTTGTTAGGTCATTCAGGATCCAAGGAGTCATCATCTTCTTTATACTCTGGTTCCTGAAATCATCATATATATACTTTTGTGCAGGTGCCCGAGATTAGGTCATAAGACTTAAACATGGTCTGGTTAGTTTGAGAAGAATTTCTCTATGAAGTGAAATTTCACCCAAACTCCTAATCTGGTATTTTCCTTCTGGAATGAGGCCCAGAAGAATCCGTGCAGATTAACAGCCAGTGTTTGGCTCTGGCTCCACTACTTCCGGCATGATCTGTCATTGGTTGTCATCACTGGTTATAGTTATAACAGCCAATTGTACGAAGAAAAAAGAGCTAGTAGGTCACCAAGTGAGGGAACTTTAGAGAAAGGAGGATACAAAGGGAAGCACAGCACATCCTGATCATTGTCGGTGGTACTCAAAGGCATCACCTGTAACTCCTTTCAAGAAGGCTTTGGCAGCCGCAGATGCTGCATGCTCTTTGCTGAAAGGGTTGAAAACTGAAGACTGTAAGGTATTCCCTTGTCTACAGAGATCCATTTTAACCCAATGTGTAAGAGTCCTTCTGAGAGTAGCCCATACCAAAAGACCTATCAATGCAGGCACAGAAAAGCCATTTTAGCTCACTGCAGACCATCTAATCAGCAATTTGAGCTCCAGAGCTACTGAAGGACCCTATGAACCTTGGGACTCTATGAAAAGATATGACACCCTGTCGTGTCACTATGAAGTGTCCTGCTAAGAGTCAGAACACAAATTCCTGGGGTTCACAGATGGCCAAAAGTACAGTACCCCACAGGACCTCACATCAGACCAGGACATCCACTGCAGGGGAAAACATGCAGGTATCGCCAATAACCCTGGAATCCACTGATTGTTCCGCTCGCTGCTCCAGTCCCCCTCTAGCTCCAGAGAGCCAGCTGCTGACGTAGTCACGGCATTACTTCGGCCGTCTCAGCACCCTGCAGATAGGGTGCTATTCACCCAGGGTTCAGAGAACATTTGCTTCAAGTACGTTGAAGTGGTGCTGTTACTGGACACCCCGTCTGAAAGGAATAAAAGCAGCAACCGCCCAATTTCCATCAATCCAGGCAATTTTGGGGGTCAGGACCTCTCAGCCTGCAGAACATGAAAGCAGAAACAACTTTACTGCCAGGGGACATTTTGAGTTCTTTTTGTCTAGGGACCAATAAGCAAAAGGCAGAGTTAATATTTTGGAATAAGTATTTCACTTTGATCAAGGAGAGAACCCAGGATTAGAGAGCCACAACTGGGTTGGGGAAGGATGTGTACCCAGGTGGCCCATTCCAACACTTCTTGGTAGCCCTTTCCAAATCATGAAAGCAAAGGAACCAGGAAAGCATTTGACCTGAAGAGGATGTGGCAGCCAGGTTGCACACTGCAAGGAGGATTCAAGTGCTGGCACCAGGTATGCCAACCAGATCTGAAGAGGGCAAGATGGCAGGAGGTGAAGGTGGTAAAGGGTCTAGGATCACCATCATCACGAGATGGGTGTTTGTGTTAGGGCTTAAGTATCCTCACAAAAGTCTTATGTTTAGAGGCTGGGCTTCCAAAAGGTGGCTGGAGAATGGAGGTGCCATCCTCTGGGGATTAATCCATGGGGCGATAATACGATGCATGTGCCATTTAGGAGCCTAGGCCTGGCTGGAGGTACAAAAGGGGTTGAGTGTTGTCTTCAGCAGGAGGCAGGAACCAGCCATAGAATGCCATGTTTGAGACCTAGAATGCCCCTCAGTGTCTCATGTATTCAGAGGTGGGGCTCTCAAGTGAGTGAGGCATGGGTGATACTCACTGCTATCTTCAGTGGATCAGTGAGGTCATAGCTGAATATTCCATTAGGAAACAGCCCTGGTCGCAAGGGTGGATTCCAGGGCCGGGCCATGGGAGGGCTCATCTCGTGCTCTGGGCTCTGGCTGTTGGCTCCATTCCATGGTTTTTGCAGCTTTCCTCCACCGTGCCATTGCAGCCACAAAGCCAGTAGACTATAGACTGAGCCGACTTCACCTACTGAAACTGTGATCCCAAGTCTGTCCTCTACGTTGTAGGTGTCGGGGATTTTGTCCCAGCAAAAGAAAGTGACTAATACAGTTGATGACCACAGTGAGCCCAACTGGAATAAAACTACAGTTTATTCCAACAGCCCTCCTATGCCTGGGTTTCTTTTCAAGAAGTAAGATTCATCCAAACCGGGGATGAAGTGTTTCTCAAATTTATGTGATGAAATAGATCTGTTGTGGTACAATGCGTGGATTGCCATCAACAGGGTGATGCATCCCGGAGATCCCCACTTACGGAACGGCAGATGCCCCGTTTATGAGACTGCTGGGTACCTCTCAGCCCATACCCCATGAGTGGTGGAGCATCAAGACTTGGTTTCATCCTCGTCCATCCTGACTTGGATGACATCAACCATCAGCCCCACGCTGCATGCCAAAGTCCTCTTCTACTCGCTCCCAGATCCTCCCACTCCATCACACAGGTACGGGTCCCAAGGAGAATGCTGAATTACCTCCCAGTATGCCATGCTGTCAGATTCTGTTTCCTGGAGAGCTGTAGAAATGACAAGGTTGAGGAATATACTGCTTCCTCAAAAGAGCAAATGGTCAAACATTCCAAAGCAGCTTGGGTGTATTCAGGGTGCTATGGCCACAGACGTAGTGAACCATGCCTGGTACAAGAGGTCCACTACATAAGGTAAAACTTCAAGAGAATTTTATCCTTTCCAGGTCAGTGAATCTCTCCCTCCGCTTTATAACTGTTCCAGGAAGTATTAAAGGTAACATGGGCTGCTCCTCCAACACAACCGGGACACTGAAAATACTTGGGAAAACCCAAGCCTGTCCCAGAACACGTTTACTTGCCTCGATTGTATATTCTGCACACTATCCTTGCATTTCAGAGTCATTCTGGTGAATCATAGTTTAACTTTTATCTAAGAAAGACCATGGGTACACAGGAAAACATAGGGCTTTCCTCACTGACCACCTCATCTGTACAAACATCTTGTGTCTGTAAACCATTGTCCTCTGAAAGATTATATACCACTCATAAAAGCCTGAGTGTAGGAAATAGTGTTTTTGCTTTTAAAAGAGAACAAACTACTATAGAGTTTCAGAAGGGTGGACAAAATCTTTTGCAACCACTTAAAGTTAGTGAGTGAAAAACAGGTTTCTCATCACTAGGTATGAAGGGTTTCCTCAGTGCAAAGACAGAACACAGTGCCCCGTGCATGGGTACAAACAGTCACGTTGGTAAGAGATACCATACCTGTGTGAGGGAGAGTGGGGATCTGGGAGTGAGTAGAGGACTTTGGCATGCAGCGTGGGCCGGATGGTTGACGTGGTCCAAGTCAGGATGGATGATGCCATTAAAAATGCAATATTTTGTGTTTTTTCTGTTAAGTGCTCATTGTTTAACAAAACCCAAATTTAAGATAATTCATTTCAATAGAAATATGCTATAGGGTAAATACAGGCTTGACACATCCATGTTTATGGGGATTTGACAAAAAGTGTGTCTCACTAAGTGGGCTCCTAAATAGCTTGGTCGTGGGCATAGGGCTGAATACGTCCTACATCCGGGGCCATTAGAGAACAGGTGGTGGTTTTTGAAAACAGCAGTCTGATGGGCAGGAAGAACGTTTCTCTTGTTATGGGAAACCTCAGGAAAAGAATTCCAATAACATTGCCTTTCAAATGGCATCTCCTCAGTGAGCTGCTTAGTTCTTTCCAGTGTCTCACATGTTTAAGGTCCCATTTCATCAAAATGTTTAAGTGAAGCTAATGGAGAACAGCAAATCTTAACACATGGCTGACATTCGGGATCCTCCATATGCAAAAAAAGAGATCTTTATTCTTTTTGAAATCACATAGCAGCTATAACATGCCTATAATCCCAGCACTCAGGTGGCTGAGGCAGGAGGATTGCCACAAGTGTGAGGCCAGACTGGGCTTCATAGCAAGACCCTGTCTCCAAAAGCAAAAATTAGCATGTAGATGCTCAAGTATTTGACTAGGAGGTGGTAGAAATCTGCCCCTTGTCAGAGAAACTTCATGAGAGAGTCTATGTCCAATTTACCCTCACCAAGGAAACCTACGGCTCATCACTGATGGGGCCTATGACCAACATCTCCTTGCTGAGGACGTCTGGCCTATGTCTCCTTGCCAAGTCAGTCTATGGCCTGTCTCCTCAATGAAGGAATCCATGGCCTATGTCTGCTTTCTACACAATCACGTAGTGCCTTTTCTACTTCTCATATCAGTTAGTAACCTGGTTCATTTAGTTATGGCATGAGAGAGAAGCACTCCTTCTGCAAACAAGCCACAGAACACTTGGAGGAGCTGCGATACCAAGCTCCGTAATACCTTCTACACTTCCTCATTGCCTATGTCAGAGAAGCACCCAAAGGCCACCTGAACCATCCGAGACCGTATCTGGAACATGAGAATAAAGAACACGTGGCATCAGTCCCTTGCTATTCTAAGAACGATTCACACTTCAGTCTCATCTCAAGCCCAGGTTTGAGCAGATTCAAGACAATATTCTTCAAGTTACATCTAGGAAACTGTCCCCAGGTCTGCCTGATGCATCACAGTGGCCAGCTCCTAGCAGGGAACATATAGACATTCCTGCAGGTCAGCACCAGGAGGTGGAATACCCTGAGACCCCAGACACAGAGAGGCCTGACCATGCCCCACCTGAGACACTGCAGAGCAACTATTGATTAGAGATGGGCCTGCATTTCTGTCTTAAAGCTTCATGCCCATGTGAAGCCCCCAGATCTCTTCAGGGCTTATAGATCCGGAGCCGCGGTGATTTGCAGCAAGGTCCTGCTGATTTTCCCTTATCCTCCCACATCACTGAGATATTCCTGAGACCAAGTGAAGGCAGATAAATATTCTAGCTATGTCTACCAGCACAGCAGTAGAGCTCTGTGACCACAATGAAACAAAGTCCATCTTTGAGCCATGCTGTATTCCGCGGATTTGGTTGCTCCACTAATTTGTTTCATTTCGTGTTACCAGCTCGGGTAAGGGCCCTACAGCTGCAGAGATCTTGAATAAAAAAGGCTGGGCAACAGCCAGAAAGATTGAGGATATTTCTCTTAACAGACCAGAGGTCCCAGAAATCTGGCAACAACCCTCAACACCCTTCAGCACAATTGCCACCCTCCAGCACAATTGCCTCTAGCTCACCAACACAAAGCAAACTACTCCAGTCTCACCAAAGAGCCTTTGCAACTCATCACCTGAGCCTTCCTTGGTAGGAAACCAGGGCTTTGGAATTGAGGGAACCGAGAGACTTGGAGCCCTTCCCAGATGCAAAGGAAACCTCCGCAGATGAAGATGACAGACAGGACAAAAGGACCCAACCAAAAGCTGTTTGTTCCAGACCACATGATGCGTGCTCTTCCTGAGATGTACCTTGTGCTAGGCCACAGATAAGCCTTGGACTCTAAGTGACAAGATCCTTACCCCTTTCGGGGACTACCCTCGCACCAGTGGAAGCTACCTTGCCTGATGGGATCCCTTTCCCTGGGAAACCTCATCCAACCACTAAAGGCAAGGAAGACACAAGCCCAATAGGTCAATTCAGAATGCCCTGGAGGTTTGCTGGCTCCTGAGCTTGTTAAGAAACTGGCTATGGCATCTGTTGCAAGAGCATCAAATTCCACTTCTCCCCCTGCTTAGTCTCATTTTCTGCACTCCCAGGTGTTGATGCCAAGGCACAGGCCCCAGAAAACCTAGGCATCAAAATTTCCATCTCCCCCTGTGTTTTCTAGGGAGCCCGAACTCAGACACTTTCCAAATCACTTTATTCTCAAATTCCAGATGTAGGAAATGTCTGCTCCTTGAAAAGTGTGAAAGCAGGGATAAGCCCCTGGATTTACTAGTAAAGGTAAAATTTGTTTATTTTTGGAAGCAAAAGCTAGTCCTAGGTAACTTCTTTTTGTAGCTATTTGCTAATAGATTTGCTTTCTTCAGTTTCTTCTTTCAGATACCTTGGTGGCAGATAGAAACAAAGGAGATGTTTACGTTTTGGTTTCATGTCCCAAAACTCTTGCTTTGCCTTGGCTCTAATGATTAGTGATGCCTTTGGGGTTTGCTGTGTAATTAAGATTATGGCATCCACACAAAGGGACAAAAGTTACTTCTTTCCAACATGGGTGCTTTTTATCTAATTTCTCCGGCTACAGTTTCTAGTACTATGCCAAATAAAAGTGGTAAAGTGGGCATTCTTTTCTTGTTCCCAATCTTAAAAGCTTTCAGCTTTTCCGTGTTTGGTATGTTACCTAAGGATTATTACACATTGCCATTATTGCATTGAAATACTTTCCTTTCACATCTAATTTGTTGAGATTTTATCAGGAAGGACGTTGTATTGTACCAAATGCTTTTTCTGCTCTTGTTAGCACAACATAGATTCTGTCCTTAGTTCTCAGGGTGTGGTGTGTCACATCCGGAGCATCAGTCTGTACTTTTGTGCACCCTTGCTGGGATTTGATACCCTAGTAATGCTGGCCTCAAAATGAAAACTCAGTTTGGAAGAATTTCTTAAAAATGTATCAATGCAACCATCCACTTTGGTTTGGATGTGGTCTGTTCTTCCAGTTCCCTAGGTCTGGAGACCAGATCCTCAGTATGGAAGTTTTCACCACTGTAGGCCTTGCCTTTGAAAGGGGTCAACGCCATAGTCACAAGACCCTCATTGCTTAGAGAGTGGATTGCTATCGAAGAGCAAGTCTGTTTGGCTCTTGTCTCCTTGCACCACCACATGGATGCCCCCTTTGTGGTAGTTTGCCTGGGGACCTCACAGTTGCCGAGCATAACATCAAGCCATGCTTTCAGGATTTCACAACTGTAAGCTGCCTAAGCCTTTCCTCACAATCTGCTATTTTGTTTTAGCAATGGAAAGTGGATTAAAACATAAAATTAGTACAAAGATGTGGAGGCACCAATCATTGCAAATGTGGAAGCAGCTTCGAAACTGAGTAGTAGGTTTGGAAGACTTTACTAGATCAAGCTATAGAAAAGCTCAGAATGCTGTAAGTGATGCATTATGCATCATTTCGCCGAGGGCTTAGAAGAATTAAAAATACTCTATTCAGATAGATTTCAGGAAGCTTTAAGGGCCATCCATGTTGTAATGCAGGAAAGAACTGGACTGAACTGCACCCATGTCCTAGACCTATGTGGAAAGCAGAAGGGGTTGTATAAGTAAGTTCTAAATTTCAAAGCTTTCCAACTACCACATGGGTATGGTTGGCCACTTTTAGTGGGAATTACAGTAAGACTTGGGAGCAAAAAGGAAACAGACTGTGAAGACTTGAATATGGTTAATGAGAAGGTCGTAAGGGTGTGAGTGAAGGACTACTTGCTGAAGAGCTTAGCAGGGATGCTAGTGTTGAACCAATGGGTAAACACGTGTGAAGCCCTCCTTCCTCTGCTTCCTCCCTCCTCCGGCCCTCCCTACCCTCCAGCAGGAGGCCCAGCAACCTACACAGAAGAGCACAATAGTTTGTGCCCAGCACAATGGGCAACACACAAATTTCTCCAAGCAACTTGTTTGGTACAAAGGTGAACAGAACACACATTGGAGAAACCATTTCTTCAGCAAATGGTGCTGGGGAAATTGGGTACCCACATATGAAGGAAGCTACATCTCCAGCTTTCACATTTACAAGGAGAAACTCAAAATGAAACCTAAATGCAAGACCTAAATCTCTCCCAGAAAACAAGTGCTCATGGTATTGAGCCAGCAAAAAATGTTTGGATAAGGACCCATAAACAGTGAAAGAAAATAGACAAATGGGATTAAACTGAAGTTTGACACAATAAAGGGTGTGGGCTGGAGGTACAATGTGGAACAGAAAATATTTCCAAGTTATACAACTGAAAATTAATAGAGAAGGTGCTCAGAAGCAAAAGCCAAACACAATTTTAAAATGGGCAATGAACATGAATAGACATTTCTCAAAAGAAGTAACTGGAATGAAAACACGCTCATCAACAAACTTAACGAAGCAAAATGAAGCTGCCGTGAGGCATCATCTCCAATTAAAATAGACTATCTCTGTGGAAACAGCTAAGTACAGGCAAAGATGTGGGGAAAAGATGAATCTTTAACACTAAAATTGTACAATCATGAAAAATAGCGCGGAATTTCTTCAAAGACATCATGGAGCGACCATATGAGCCCCTCCTACAACTGGGTAGGTGAAGGAAATGAGTACATTAAAGACATCCGCGTTCCCATGTTTATTGCTGCACTATTGATCTTAAGTGAAAGAATCATCGTAATTATTTACAGAATGCAGTATTATTCTGTCATGCAGTTTTATATTGTCATTTGCAACAACATGGATAATATTGAAGGACATTAAAGTCGATGGGCATAAGCTTAGTTCCACTCATGTGGAATCCAAGAACATTGTTCATTGAAGTAGAGAAAGAACGTCTGCCAAAGGCTGGAGGCGGGTAGCGGGGAGAAATGGAGACAGTCTCAGCAGTTACAAGTCACAGCTGGAAGAGGCAGCTCCGGGGTCCGTTACTCTTGCATTCTGACACAGTCAATGGTGATGCATTGTGGACTTGCAAGCAGCAAGGCGAGGATTTCCAAGGTTCCAAAGACAAACTTTACAGAGAGTGAATATACTAAATAACCTGATTGCAGATAAGTTTTTATTGAAACATCATATCCTCTAAGTTTGTACAGTTGTGTAACAAAACTAAAGATGAGTCAGTTTAAAATACAGAGATAGGTTACTACCTGAATGCTCTTGTTTGCAAACAGTTCAGTTCAACTGCAAAAACATTAAGCAAAATTTTGTTTCCATTCACAAATTCCACATACGATGACAAATATAACGGTGGGCATCTTCTGCAGCCATACAAATGCAGCCATCTTCCCCAAAACCATAAAACAAATCAAGTTCATAAAGTGAAGTAACTCTGTATAGGACTAAGTTGAGAAAATTCCAAGGATCATCCACAACCTTCTGTAATGATCCAGTGAATGGGTGTCCTTTTACCTGGATTGTATAGTAAATCTAAAACATTTAAACATGCGCCAGTTCTTTGATATTTCTCACAGTTGCCAAGGACTTCTACATTAAAAAAAAGTATAAAGGAAAATCAATGAGAAATTGTGACTCCAAGATGTTGAGAGATGATAACAAAAAGGATTGAGTTCAAGTGACAAAGTTCCCTGGGTTGTGACCATTGTCTAAAGAGATGTCCGGACAAGGAGAAACAAGCACGAAGTGGCTGTGCTTCAGCTAAAGTGTCCTTCATTTGAAGAAAACCTCTAATGCAGAGATGAAGCCAAGGGAAGAAACCCATTGTTCACCAAATGATGCTGGTGATGGAGAGAATAACCCATCACTCACGTTGGTCATTTCACTGAGCACCACAATGGCTCCCATGCTTCACTAATTCTCTGCTTGCAGGACTAAGGAATTTACATTTACTCATTAAATTGTTCTCATCCATTATTCAATAACATTCACTTTACCCCAACACATATACATCATCCAAGGAATAATGGATCTGTAAAGTGCTTTCATACCATCTAAGTGGTCTGCTCCTTCACCATGTTACTCGCATAGAGAGCTCAAAGAGGAAACGAAGAATCGTGAAGCACCCACACTAAGGAGTGTCCTTCCAAACCAAGCAAGGCCTCTATTGTTGGCCGTACATTTCAGGAAACAAAGGATCAGTGTTGAACGTCTCTTCCACTTGAGGGCAAAAACAGGCCCTGCACACTACCACACTCTCACAAGGACACATTTCACAGGGCAAATCTGGTCATGCACACACTGTCATGTGTGACTCCCAAGTACTGTGGTACATAGAGAAGGTGTGCTGGAATTCAGTCTGGGATGAGATGTTCCCAGGTCTCTAAGTTCCAAACTTAATGGCCCGGATCTCCATGTTCCAAACATTCTTGGATGAAGGTTCCACCCGATAATACCTGTATCTGTATCATTACCCACCAAGGTACCACAAAAGAGGATATCTTAGTTACTCCAGCTTTTCTGAAACTTCAAGACCAATTTGAAAAGCTTGTGTCAAGGACAATTGTCATTTGGCAGATGACTGCATTACCCGCGGCCACCAAGGCTAAAGAAATTGAAGATGATAAAACAAAATCATGCAGAGGTTCAGCAGGGGCACAGGAAGATGAGGGATGCTCAAGCACTGAGAAATGGTTGCCCCCTCCCTGCCTGGTATCATCAGTCACACACATACACAAACAAACACACACACACACACACACACACACACACACGCCACCAGCAAAAGTTGTCAACTCTTGGTGCCCAGCTGATGGGAGATGGGGGGGTCAGCTGCAGGCACACTTTTGCCATGAGTTACTCCACATCTCAGAACTGCTGGGTTCTCCACCCACTTCCATTACTCAGCAGAGATCAGACATGAAAATCTTAGTACCTGAAGGGCCTTAAGTGTAGTGAGGTTATGACAAATTTTTATGGAGGAATTTGCTAACTCTTTCCTGTATTAAGGGACAAATCATGAAGGAATACACCAAGGCTGAAATCCAAAATGTTTCAGGGATGTTATCTTCCTACTGGTGCTGTACAATCTCCAAACTATCCCTGGTTCTCAACAATACACACTGTCATTGTTAGTGCCACCAGTCCCCTCCAACCCCAGGTTCTACCCTTCCTCATAGTCTCTCATGGCCTGTATCACCGTGCATTTCCCAGTCACCATGAACACTGGGCATACAAGTGGCACTGAGCAGCAACCTGGACACCATCCATAAGTTGCAAGCCTTCAAGCCTTCTTCCTGAAAGACTAGAATCAGTTAACTATAGGCAGATGACCCTGAGGTATAGGGTATTAAAGAACAAATGATTGAGATATGATTACCTTAGGCCAGTCTATGAACAAGAAAAAAAGACTTCTCCCTAGCTGTGCTTAATATTGAAACTTCTTTGCCATTATTTTAAATCAAACTGTCAACATCTATTTTGATCATGGAACATGTATTGAGTGGCTCATCTGTCACTCAGACAAGCACCTTACTGACATCTAAGGAATGTCTTCTCTCTGTTTCTTCAAGAAGACTGAGTTACTCACTCCTATAAATGGCCCTCTCTCCATACCTCATATGATCCAAGATCTTCCAGGGCAGAACACAAAACAGCCGTACCCACACCTCACTTTGCCCCTGTGCTGTATGCCACAGTCATAGCACATACAAGGCTTCATCTCCCTTCTTCCGCACACTTCACTTGGCATTACGGGAAAGAATGGCCCTTACAACTGAGTAACTTTGATTCAGAATCCAGTCTCATGCCATATGAGAGAACTCCCATATACTTATGCCCCATCTCAGCTGTCACGCAATACACATTATTTCTAATAACCCCATAGTTTCTGTCATTCTGTGCACAGCAACAAATCTGCAAAATACATTCCTTCCTCTTGAGTGAGGAGCAGTGTGTTTGCTTCATCCTGGGAAGACCAACAGTACGTCATCTAAAGTCTTATCCTTGGATTCTCAAGCTACTTGATTTCTGCTGCAGTAAGATTTGCAGGAACATTTTCTATTGAGATTACAAAACATCTCACTGGTCCATTTAAACATCAGTGTCTCCATGATTGGCTGAGATGATCAAGAATTAGCAACTACCATGAAAAACTTCATAGTGTGACATTTTGGGACATAAATGTACAAAGACTCAGGAGCCAGAATAGCAATGGGAATTTTAGATCACCAATGGACATCACCTCCAACTTTCACTTCAAAACTGGGAAGGCCTTTTAAACTTTAGAGATCAATAGATGATATATGGCAATACTACACAAAACCATCATTTTAGGGGGCTCAAAAATGCTGCCAGTTTCAGAGAACTCAGGTCTCTGTCACTATTCTGAGCCTTCCTACCTTTGGTCTTGCCTCCCATGTAATGAGATGTAGGGCGAGAGGATGCTGGATGAGACCTGTGATAGGTTCAGTAGGAAATGTAAGCACTGAAGACTCCTGCACTGCCAGCATAAGTCTACACGTTTGCTGGGAGAAGGCAGGCACTTTGAAAGACACCCTCTCGCAGCATAAGTCTACATGTTTGCTGGGAGAAGGCAGGCACTTTGAAAGACACCCTCTCCACAAGCACTACTATACTATGCCCTAGTCTGTTCTC
Source organism: Dinomys branickii (assembly GCA_004027595.1). Lineage (NCBI taxonomy): Eukaryota > Metazoa > Chordata > Mammalia > Rodentia > Dinomyidae > Dinomys > Dinomys branickii. The sequence continues at coordinate 153,754 of PVLD010001106.1, read as the reverse complement.
CCAGCCAAGAAACATCAATTGAACGTTATTAAAGATGAACTGACTTCTTTAAGATCAAAAAAGGCATAAGTTCCAGTCTCAAGCAAGTGTAAGGCTACATTGCAACTACAAGGACAGGAGCTTCAGACTCCCATCAACCCTAAATGTCCACCCTCAGCTCACTACTATGGGCTTCATTGGGAAGGAAGTCCCATAACAAGCCAGTTACTCAGGTAAAATTAGTTCATAGAGAACTGGGACTCAGTACTGTGTAAGATCAAACTGAATGTACCGCTGCAACATCATGACTAAAATGAACATTCCCTTTTAAACTATCTAGGTAAAGTCTTCCTTGTGGGCAGAAGTCCAGTCAGTGCACTTGTGGATCCTTCCTATGACGGGAATGGAGTCTAAGGTAAACATGCATTATCAGCAGGAGAGACTTGCTGGCCACAGCCAGGAAGCAGGTAGATTAGAAAATGGGCAATAAGGATCCCTGAAGAGGAGGCACAAAAGGGAACTAAAGTATCTCAGCAACGGGCATGAACCAAAGCTTCTTGTTCTAAAGGTCAGAGCCTCTCAATATTCATCATAAAGGAGCCAGTGTATGATTAAGTGAATGCAAAGACATTTCCAGTAGAAGTCAGCTGCCACCTATTTGTGGCCACCCAACTGAGTGCCTTTCCCACTTTGTGATCCTGAATCTCAGCTGCGAGGAGCATAATTCAAACCCTCCATAAAGATAGCATCGCTTAGGTGCACCAGCCTGGTTAACAAAGTGTATCTAAGCTCACTGTCCCAGTGCCTTGAAAGGAGGAACCCTGCACCTAGAGATCCTCACTATAAGAGAAATAACCCCAGATTAAACATCAGATGGTTTCTCTTATGAGAAACCCATAGCATAAATTGGAAGAGCAAAACAAGAGATAGGAAACAGGTTATGCAGAGGTGGGAAGAGGAGGTGGGAGGAGGAGCTGGGATTGGGGAAACACGAGCAGGCGGAAAATTAACAAAAGATCAAGATGTGATGTGCACGTACACCAACCTCTCATAAGACTGCATTATGTCTCACAAATGGGGCAAGAATCTTCAAATACCCCTGGCTCAGTACAAAGTTAATCTTTGTACAAAGTTAATCTGCCAGGCCAGCCTTTGATTGCCGAAAGTTCTATCTACATTTGCATGCAGACAGTCCCATCTGTGGGATTCACCTCTATTTCCCTCATTAGGTATGATTCACACACCTGTTAAGCCTCATACCAGGCACCGTCTATGATGGGCTTTGCTAGTGCTTAGGCAAAATGTAAAGGTGTTCAGCAATACCACTCCTGAAGCCAAGTATCTTCCTCGGAAACTTCATGGTACCATTCAGCTCCGCATCCACAGATGCCCATACAACACCTGACATAGGTTAGAGTGGGCTGACTTGTACCTTGTCAGTTTTGAGTGACTCAACTGGTGCTCAGTTTTGCTTGCTGACTGGTCAGATATATAATTCCCTAATTCCTTCCTAGTACTATCTATATGAGCTTGCAGCTTGCAGAGTTGTCTGCAGAGCTTATTAGCATCAGTTTTCATTGAGGAATGATTTCCTGCATATTGCTGTGCCTGGTTCAGTCTGCTGAGGAGCCTGAGTAGCAGAGCTGAGGATCGTTTGAAGAACTGCCACAGACAGAACTCAGTCCATGTTTCACACCTGCATTTTCTGACAGCTAGCCCATCCATGTGAGCCAGGTACCCACAATAGACCTCCCGATCACACTCTCTGGGGAAACCCAAAATAATGTACCAATCATGCTACCTTCAACTGCAGAGACTGGCAATAGGCTCGAGTTTAACACAGTACAGGGAAGTCTTCTGATCTACACTCAGAGATGCAGACCACACAAGACATCAGTAGCTCACACTAGTGCTGTGTCAGTAAGTGTTCACCCAGACAACCTACATAAGGAGGATGACCGCAACATCATTCAGGTTCAGATCCCTTGTGCACAGTAAAATTATGACACTGAGCTGCAAGTCTCAACACAGGAGTCAAGGGTGAAAAGGAATCCTCAGAACATGAAGTAAATCCTGGAGAGAAGAGCTAGACCGAGGGTGTATTTCCGTGAAAGAATTGAGGCACTGAGCAGCCTTCCACCGCAAGCATTCTGCTCATCCTTTCTAGGTGATGGAGCAAATGCAGAGGCATCCAGGCTTCACCTGCAAATGTCCCATGGACAGGCAGATGCACGAAAAGATGCACTTCACATAACATAGCCCCAACTCCATTCGCTGAACCTTAATGCCACATGCTAAGAGACAACTTCTGTTCCCTCAGCATTTTCTCAAGTCCTCCCCCAGAGTACTTGTGCCCTGTACTGCTGCTCCCTCCTGGACATGGATATGGTAGTTTGACAAGAGGCTGGTGCTGTCCCTTTTCCCTCTGGGAACACTAATGATACAGTGGCCATGTAGTGACTTAATCATGACAAGAGAGCACTAATCTGAAAATCACTTTCCCTTGAAAGACCTGAAGGACTGGGTGCTTGGCATGAAGCACTCGAAATATGGGACTCGAGGACTCAAAATATGGGTCATAGTGAGGAGTATTTCCCACTTTAAAAAATGAGTCCAAGTCTACCCAGGACTCCTGAATCATACATTGCATGAAACGATTGGTCATTTGTCTAAAGAATCTCCTTGCACATTAACAGGTGTGTCCTGAGACCTTGTTTACCAGGCCATGTATTAACTTCACATTGCAAGTCTCATCATGGACATGTAATATCATGTGTGATAACTGCATTGCTGCACATAGAGGATACGTGTTTTGAACCAATTTGGAAAGAGAAACTCCTCACTCACTCATTTGACCACTGAAGTGATCCAGTGTATGCTGTCCCTGCAACATAGGGACACATGTACTTGGTACAGCTTATAGAAGATGGTATTGAGAATACATATGATGCCTTTAAACTATACATTTTTCCTTTTCCCTTTATATATGTACACACACACACACACACACACACCAAAGATAGTTAAGAGAGTGATACTAATTGTTATTGTTTCATTGACAAGAAAGGTTTATACCTGTATTTGTTTGCTCAATTTTTCATGCCTATATCTTGTAATATGAGCCACTACTTTGAAGATTATATGCAATGTACTAACCACTGTTACTCTTCTTCAATCTTGTATTGAAATTTTATACCATTTTCATTGTTTTTCTTCTCCTTAAAAAAGTTAGCTTTACTAATCTAAGAAAACCCATACAATGGCCAGCACAGCTCCACAAAGAATCATACATTTTAAGTGACAAAAGTACTGAGATTAAGAAAAACATGACCAACTGGTACTTATAGGTGACCCACAATCTGCAACCTTTGCAGTCTGCATAGGCATAGGTAAGACCTTTAGGATTTTGAAATGTTGAGGACTTAAGCTCTGAGACAGTGACGCTAATTAGCCAGAACCCACTGGCAAGAGTAGACATCTTTTGCCCATCTTTCAAGTTTCCCCAAAGACCTTTCTTCTGCCACACATTACTACCCCGTCAGCCTGTGTAGACAGACAACTAAAGTGGGCAGTGAGAATTGCCTGTACTTTCCTTCCTCTATCAAGACAGGGGGCGCTGTGTACCATGAAGAAATCAACCCAGGAATCAACTCACCCATCCAGACTGGAGGCCAGCCATGACAGCAAGGTGCTGGACTTAGACCCCAGAATCACAAGCCCTCTGGTCTTAACCAGTGCTCTCTCTCTGCATACTTTCTAGTTCGCATATCCCAGAACTGACCATGACATCTAAAGGAGGGAATATAAACACAGCTCTGAGGGGGTACCATGAAATTTTCTTTGGCCTCAACTGTGGGAATTTTTCTGAGGAAGCAATAATTCCATGACAGCCTGCTTGCTTCTGATGTTGTGATTGTAGAGATACAGTATTGCAGAGACAAAACTATGTTGGCAATGTTTAGCCCTTTTCCATAGCCATGTAGTACCAACTTCTGTACCTGACCTTGCCGCCTCATAACTAGATAAAATGTTTGGAGCACATTGTGTGGCTTAGCCGACTTCCAGCTTCCACCAGTCCTAAAGCTTAGAAAGTCAACATCTAAACCTAATAGAAACTTCCCCAATCAGGTGTAGACTGCCTACCCAAGTTCTCTACCAACCTATTCAGTAAGTTCATTGTTACTGTTTCTTTTTTGACTATGGAAGGACATATGGCCTTTTTTTACAGCGGAACACACAATTCAGGGTAGCATCCATGTTTGTGGGCCTCAGTCACTCATTTGACTTAAATCATCTTAACTTTCTTTACAGCAATAAGCTATGTTTTCCAATGAGGCAATTGGCGAATGAACCCTTTTGCATGCACATTAACTTCAAGAGCAACACTTGCTGTGGCCCATGTGGCTCCTGAACTTCTTTGGGTAAGGATTGTGAAGGGAAGAAATGAAGGCAAAACACAGAAAGCTGGGATCAAGTGAAGACCTGTCTTGAGATGGGATGAAAGGAACTCTCACTGCACCTTTTACATTTGAACATTAGGTTGGTGTCACATAACTCCTCTTTGCCTAGCACCCCATTGCTTGGATTGCCTTGGGCACCTGGTGTTCTCTGGACTGACGCATTTTGTTCATGTGGCTTGACTCAGGCATGCTTTCTCAGGATGGCCTTGCTCCAGCCCTGCATGTGTGATCAGTATCCAGCTTCAGCCACTCCCACAAACAATGGGCCCTGAAACTTTCGTGGCACAAGACTGATGACTGTTACAGGATCCCTTTGAGACATAAACCCAGAACCTAACCCAATTTGCCATATGTTAGATCTATTTCTTAAGCCTGTTATACATAGAATCACATACTGTCATGGATTCAAACACCAGCTAGCTCCCAATTTGCAATAACTACACCAGTCTATGTATTGACTTTAGCTCACCACCTTCTTCATTAGATTCCCGGTGTAAACGAACAACTAAATCCAGCTCGTTAAGACACTGTCTTGGTTACTTTTCTCTTGTTGTTGAGACAAAATACCCACCACCCAAATTGAACAAAGGAAAGGTTTATTTAGCTTATAGTTTGTGGAGGTTTCAGTCCATACTTGGCTGGCTGAGAGGCAGAGTGGCACACGGCAGACGGCAAACATTCATGGCAGCAGAGCACAGCAAAACAACCAGAGCAAAAGGGAGGAATGGCTGCAGGAATGAAGCAGGCAGCTTCCTTCTCTCCCTTACATATACAAACTATTCCCCTTAGGATATAGCTCTCACACCCATAATCCCAGCAAACTATCTGCCCTAGGGCAGACACAGCTCTCATATCCATAATCCCAGCATTGGATCATGGATCAGTCATAAACTCTAAAAGCCACCAAATAACTGCATGAGGATTTGGGGGGACACACGGCCACAAACCGTAACAGACACCCAGCCTCTGGCTAGGTTCTCAGTAACACCTATAATAAAATGGAGTGTTGCAAAATCTTCAGGCAAGTTGTATTACACAACTGAGGGGAGCACAGATGGCATTTTGCTGGTCAACATGGCCCAGTGTTATAGGACTATTTCCAGGGTGTAGTCCAATACAGTTTGACCTTTCAAGCCCTGCTGAGTGGGCTGGACCAACCGCAGAAGCTGCAGGTGTCTTCTCATCCCTACACTGTGTTGCGCTCCTGTCTATCTGGACAGTACCACCGTGACCATGGATGTGTGCGGCAATGCTAGAGACGCTTTGCCATCACTGGAAGCTATCACCCCCATTAGCACCCTACTCCTGCCAAGCCCTGACCTTCCGCACAGTGGACCACCTGTAACTGAAGCACAGTCTGCTCAGTTTCTGACCTCTGTGCTCTTTCTGCCACAGTTGCTATTCCCCAGCTTTTTTCCAGGCTTCCTGTCCCACACCATGTGCAATGTTAGCTCTCATGAGTTTCTGCTGCACACCACGGCACAGAAAGAGCTCAAGAGCTAGAGTAGCAGACTGACCGAAGGCAGTTCGCCATGACCTCAGCGAGCCTCAGCCAATGTGGCAACAAAAGAGCCTAAATCTTCTGGCTAAAGGGCGGGCAGCTAACACAACAATGCTCACAACCATAAAAGAACTCCCTGTTCCAAATAAAGCCCAAACGCAGAGAGCTAGGGAACAATGTTACCTTTGTCACTGGCCTTATGTCAACAAAAGCTGTATTCGTTTTTTTTTTTTTTTTTTTCCAAATGAAGCCCAAATGCAAAGAGCTAGGGTAAGAACAATGTTACCTTTGTCACTGGCCTTATGTCAACAAAAGCTGTATTCGGTTTTTTTTTCGGGGGGGACAGGGTCTTGTTAGGTAGTTCAAGATGGCCTCAAACACGGGCACTTTCTTGCTTCAGCCTCTTCAGTGATGGATTTACAAGTGTCCCTTCACACCCAGCAAAAGCTATGATGAAAGAAGAAAATTATGATACTGAAAGCTCCCTCACCTGACCCAGGACCATACCAGGGGACTCCAGTGCTGTTGGTCATGGAAATGCAGACCTCTTAGTGATGGACTTTGTTCTGCTCAGAGCAGTTAGAGAGCAAATGGTCTCCACAAAGAAGCACAGTCTAATGGGCAGGGGAGTGTTCATTCTGTGATGGAGAACCTCAACACATGGCATGAGGCAGCATTAAAAATGAGGACATCTACTTTTCAATATGGTGCATGTGAGACAAAATCATTCTTCCTCAAACACAGTACTTAAGCAAACCTGGAAAATGGAGAGGCTTCAGCATTTGACATGAAGATGCTATAGAAGTGTGAAAATTAACCATGTAGTTCCAAACTTCAGCAGGAGCTGGCTGTGTTTTGATATCATTGAGAGGCAGATTCACAAGGCCACATCCTTCTGAAAGACCCAGGACAATTTCAACCACAAAAATGATAAGGCATCTACCAAGCAGCTGTACTGTAGAGAGTCTGCAACTTTAGCACTGGGCTGACATCTACAAAGCCATCTGGTTGACCTGCCTGCGACTAAGTGAACTTCAGCAGTAATTGTCTATTCTTCTGGTTACAACCTAGGAAGGAATTTGCCCTGAAAGCAAGCGCCACAATACTCAAGGGCATCGCAGGCAGCTAAGAACTCATGCTCAACCTTGAATTATTTGTTGTGTTATATTTTTTGTCTCAGTCAGGCTACTAATGTGTATTTACAGCTTGACTAAAAAATCTTATTAAGAACTCATTCTAAGACCTTGTAAGACAATGATGCGAAGCCATCTGTGTTCCCAGAGAGCACTTAGGAACTTTTGGTTCATTCTCATACACTGACATCCAAAGGAACACAACTGAGTCTGTTGGGGGTAATGCAGGCTACAGTTGACAAATCACTGTCTGCTATCCCAGCAAGAGAAACCAGTATCTCTCACAGCCAACAGGATAGGTTATGTATTTTAGGGTTACTCTTATAGGAAGACAGGGGATCCAGCTTGTTCCTCCGGATGAGGACCCTTATAAATTACTAACCTGCCTGCAAGCCCTGCCCGCCCCACCATCAGCTGAGCGCCCTGAAGGAAATGGCATGTTGCCTGCTCTTATAAAACGCAGATGGCTATGCTGCCTCAACTCCTACACTGTCAGTCTAATGTCTGCCCAAGGCAAATAGGTGAAGGGCAGTTCTCATGTCACTCAGATCCAGGCCACAGCAGGCCACACTAGCATCTCTCACTCACTAGTATCTACCCAAAGGATCAAGAGATGATGCAGTGTCCCACAGGAGGACACAATGGACACATTTGAGTCCCAGAACAGCAATACTACAGCTACAAAGAGCTCAGCAAGTCAGTCCCTTCCCTCCATTCAACTGTAAACGCCACATAACCCTACTGATTATCTAGGCTACCACTGTCTTAAAAGATGTACACAAGTTTAGCAGTTTGCAATGCGCAAGACTGTAGGTCAAAGACACCAGTGGGGATGGGGTACACCCAGAGACAGGAGTAGACTAGAAGCCTGGTTACCGAGTCTGTCCCTTTGCCCTTCAGCCAGGTCTTGCTACCGTCCCATGATCTTTGGCAAAGGTAGCTACTTAACTACATAGAAGGTGCCCATTTGGCAATTCTTTCCTCCTTGTACTTACAAACCTACAGTATTTTTGGTTCACTCGATTGTTACAGCTAGAAATCCAACCTGGGATATGCACGTTGAGGATAGGATGCTGAGCTACAAGTTTTTCCACAAGAATCAGTGGTGAGGACTTTTCAAACTAAGGAAATAAAGAATTTCCCAGGAGATAGCATTACCCTCTGTGGAAGTGCTGAGCTGTCCTCTCTCCAGAAGATCTTCTTTCACTTGCGAGTTTAGAAAGGAAAGCCACAGGCATCCAGGGCCCCACCTCCAAAGGGCCCAGGAGAGAACTACAACCTGCACTTGCCTTTTTCCTGAAGAACCTAGTTCAGCCATCCCCCAACACAGGGTTCAGGCTCCTTGGGAACACCCCTGAAAAAGCATCCAGATATTTTTCTTTTGTCATCAATACAGAGCACTCCCAAAATCTAGGTGCAACAGTCAAGAAATACTGTGAAGTCCTCAGGTATACAGGACAGCCCCCACCATGAAGAAGCACTCAGCCCAAGCCATCAGTACTAATGACAAAGGGTCCTGACTTCCCACAAGACCCACAGAAAGTCCACACACATTGAAGTCTGTCAAGGTACACAGAGCACAAGTGATGCAGTGGAATGTCAAAATTGATGCATCCAGGGAGAGCACAAAGGTAACAGTGCCTACCATACCACTAAAGCTTGCTTTCCAGAACTGAGAACAGAGCTCCCTCCTGCCCAAGGCCCTCAGAGTATCACTGAGCACTGTGCACATATCCATGGGCTACCCACTTCAAAGGTTGAGACATAGGCTTTGCAGGTAATTGAATAGTCTGGTAGCATTTTCCTGCAGAGATTGAGACAATGCAGTGGCCACGGTGATATCTTGCAAGCTAGGACTTAAAACCATCTGTCTGTCCCACTTTCTATTGTGGACCTCATCTGAAGTTCTGGGCCCAAAACTCAGACCGTAGGAGCCTGAGCTCTGATACTGTCTTCTGTTAAACCTAGTTCAACTTTTGGTCCAAAAATAAGTAGCAGACCAACTCAGAACAAGACTCTCCTCCAGGAGTAAACTGACTCAAAACGTTCATAACTTGAGTACTCAAATTCTAGAACTTACCCTTCAGGATAATTTTCATCTAGAATGATTCTGTGTGCACAGGGCAAGTTGACGAGAGTGCTGAAACATGACACCATGAAAGCATGTGAATTTTGCAGAATGCACATCAAGATATTGTGCCAAGGACTCTGTGACAGGATCCTGTCCTTCGGGATCCCCCATATGGAAGTTCATTGAGGTTGTCAGAGCCTGGAGACAGGTGGGCCACCTGCACAGAATCAGGCAGAAGTGTCCCTCTTCCATCAGAATTAAGGTTCACAGATTCTTCTAACTTTCCTGAAGCTCAAAAACTGGGCCTCAATCTTCCAGCCATGTCCTGACCACAACTGAAAAGAATATATGCTAAAGGGAACATAAGGGATATGGAATGTTACCCTGAATGGACAGGCGTCTCCTTAGATGTCTAAGCAGCCCAGAACAATAGGAGCCATACTGGCCAGCCAAACCCTCCCCTGGCTCTTTCCTCTGCTCACATCTTTTTTTTCCCCAAACATTAGAGGTACAAATGGATCTGGCACAAACCAGGGAACAGAGGCTAAGAGAGAAGAGACAGCTATAGCCATACAACAATTCCTAGGGACAGGCTAAGAAACATGCTTGGTTCTTCAAAGTGTAGCCTGCCATTTTACTAAGCGTTTGGCATCAGAGCAGAAGAATTATTAAGACTCTGCCCTGCCAAGTACCTGGCCCTGAGTCTCTGAATTTCGAAGTTGACTAAGGACACATCCCAGACAAAAAGGACCATACATTGTACTAATGCAACGACATGCCTCAACAAATTAACTAACATCAAGTCATCCCAGAAAATGCTCATTCTCAAGCAGAGTCACAATATATCATGCAGGTATACATTGAGAAAGTCTTCATTAACTGAAGAAACATTACTTCTGGAATGAAGACAAAACACATGGCATTCGCCACTCACTACATTGCTCCATATTGTCTGAAGATTAACTCTCAAGTATCATTTCCTAAGGGCCTCAGAAAGGCTAAGGGCCCTGCTTGTTGTGAAGCATCACAATTGATGCCACCATTCCTCTGTTAGCAGCAAGAAACTTTCTCAATTTTCCCACTGAAGCCATCATAGCAGACCAGCCCTAGTACATGGGGAACATTCACATGTCAGGCTTTGCCAAGGTATCTTCTACTCATGGACAGTTTTTCTTAGAGGCTGGTTCTAATACGTATGATGCTCCAAATATGTATGTTTGACTCTTAAAATCAAAATGGACCACAGATCTAAAGTCCATGATGAGATGGGTCTGGCAGATGTGTAGATCTTCTAGTGTTCATCCCACCTTTGAACCACCACAGAGCAGCCCTGGATTTCATCTTCTCAAAACACTCTCATCCTACTACCCAATCAGAACCACAATTTACCCCAAACTTCCCCAAGGAACTTTGGTAGTCAGAAATACCAAGGGTCCAGTCACACTCTGTATGGGACCACAGGAGAGCACAAGGAATTTACATTACAGACCCACCTAAGCAAAGGACCCACCCTATAAAGGTGTGGCCTCAGGGCTCTGCAGAAAGCTGCTTCAAGAGCAAAACTCAGCACCTGGTCTACTTTCTGAAATAGACCCATGGGTACAAGAATCCTCCCTTCTTCATGAAATAAATGCCTATTGCAAAGCCAGGCACCATGTGATCATCAAGTTATTTGACTCCAATTAAGGAAAGTCAAAAGAAACTATGACATTGTCACCCTGGTCCTGTTGCTATAACTCAGTCACAGGTCATTGAAGCCATTAACAGATTATGTCTGGAACATGCGGGTAAAGAACATAGTATATGGCATCAGTCACTTGCTGCGGCTGATGACCCACATTGCAGTCTGACACAAAAACCTAAGTTTGAGCAAATCCAAGTTACGTACACACATGGCCATGCCAGTCAACAGGGCCAACTTGCCCATCAGCCACAATGGTCATCTCATAGCAGGGCACACATGGGCATATTCCTCCTTCAGGGCAGCTTCAGAAGGAAGGGAACATCCTCAGACACCGAGCACGGAAAGCTGTGACCATGACAAGGGTAATAAGCAACAAGTCATCGTGACTGCAGAGGGACTTCTGATTAGAGATGGGTCTATGTATTTCATTGTTATAGCTTCATGCCCTAGTGATGCCCATCATCTCTCCAGAGCTCGCGTGCCCTCGACTCTGATGACACAGGGCAAGTGTATACTGACTGTCATGTCTCCTATCTCCTGAGATTTTCCCGAGACCAAGTGAAAACTAGTATTCATGCAACTGTCTTTCAGTGTTATGGACAAGACACTTCCAGGCGGTTCTAACACACAGGAGGCAGGCGGAGAATCTCTTGCCCCAGTTTGCTGACTGATGCGGCATAGTCACCAGAAAAGCTGCCACCTTATCACCAGCCCAGGAGAGTCCCTGGGCTTTGGTGCACCTGCTGAATGTTTAGCCCACTCATTTGATGTGGTAATGAGTTAGGGAACTCCGACACAGAGAGATCCCAAGGACTGGTATGAGCAGAGAAGATGAGCTGTTCCTGGGAACAGGAGTCCCAGATTCCCAGCTGAGCCCTCAACAGCACCCTTCAAGTACAGTCACCACCGCTGCTACCAGCAGCATCTCCTGCCCATCTCACCAGGACAGGACAAACCAGAGTGAAGAATCTTCCTTCCAAGCCTGTAGCTGCCACCTGGTCCTTAATTAGCCCTAGGATGGGGACCTCAGAGCCTTACTGAGAGGCAAAGGAAACCTCCATAGATGAGAGTAACAGTGCAGAGTCCTGGAGCTTCCACTCGCTGCCAGTCCTGCCGGGATTCCTGAGCCACATCACCCTCACCCTCACCGGAATCCGCACCTGGTATCTCAGGATGGATATGGAGAGTCTACCGACTCTGAGCCGGCCAAGCGGAGCCTGCTGAGGAGTCAGACCATAGCCAGCAGTGCCCTGCATGACCTGCCCCTGTGATCTTCTATAAATTATATATGGACTGGAGAAACACAGTGAGGTCCTGTTGGCCATGGTGCAGGCGTGGCCTATCCTCGGCCTCCTTTGAGGACCGTGATAGATCTGAGGAAACCCACAGCCCCACACACTCAGTTTAGAGAAATCACAGCACAAGAGAGAAACCTAAGGACCCAGGAAGCCCTGCTGGAAGAACTTGATGTACAGCTTTCCCTGAAGGCTCAGCACAGCAGGGGCAAACTTCAGGTGCTGGACTGGAGGGATGGACACCAGGACCTCTGGACTGTAGGGCCTGGATCCATGAGCGCAGCCAGAAATAATGAAACAGGAAAGCCTGGGTTAAGTGAGAAGAAGCCAATCTTAAGAATATTCACACATCTTTGTATCAAAGGCTCAAGTACTCTGAGCCACCAAGCATCAGTTACAACTCTGCCTCTTGAAGTGGGTCAGAAAGAGAAAAGCTTCAGTCCACTTGCACTATGAGGTGATGCTGGAGTCCGCCACTGTCTTTATGATCCTCAATCTTCTGCTTGCTGTGCAACTGGACTGTGAGCTGGACATATTCACTGGCTGGGGTCAGAAAGCATGGAAGCATTTGTTCATCAGCTCAAAAAGATGAGAAACCTTCACACCTTTCACTTCAGTAGCCCGAGTCCAGAATTTCTCACTTCACCCTCACAAAACAAGTGGTATTCCCGCATCTACGCTTTTCACTTAGGACAGCTACAATCTCTCTGGGAGCTTCATTTGCATGAACTCTTCTTCCTACATAGAAATCTGCATAAGATCATCGGGGGCCAGACCCCTGTGAAAGTCCTCTCCTTGAGTTCAAGTCCACTGAAGGAATCTGACCTGAAGCATCTGTCCCAGTGTGCAAGTACCAGCCAGCTGAAGTCTCTGATGCTGAGTAGGTTTTCCATTAAGTCATTCATCCCAACACACTCCAGCTGCTGCTACACAAACTGGCCAACACCCTGGAGACTCTATTCCTAGTGCACTGTGAAATCAGACTTCTTTGCCCTGAGCCACTGCTCCCAGCTCAAGACTTTCATTTGTTATGGGAAGCACTTTTCCCTGGGGATATTTCAGGTTCTGCTGTGCTTCACTGCTGGACTGAGCAAGCCAGTTAACCCAGGGGCTGTATCCTGCACCCCTGGAGAGCCATAAATTCAATGTCCCAACAGAAGTTGTGCACCCTTAGAAATTTGCCCAGGTCTGTGCCAAACTGGCACAGGTCCTGTAGGATTTAAGACCATCCCTTATAGTCCAGATCTGTACTTACTCCTGGGGTTGGTGCTTCATGTGTCAATTCTATGAACTGGAGCTCCATGGGAACTGGAAAATCACAGAGGAGTATCACTATTGAAGTAGCTTTATATCCAAAAGGTGTAAGCTTCTTAACCTAGATGCACCTACTTTCTTAAACTAAATGGGTCCTGCAAATCTGCTGCTCCAACAGGTGGGACTTTCGAGAGTGAGTAAACCTGTGGGCACAATACTCCTCACTGGATTCATCCACTGCATTTATACCTTCATGTGAGGTTGGGAGGCAAAGCCTTGTCAGAGGAGGTGGGGCACTGGGGGTGAGATCTAGAAGCCGTCTTCCTCTCTCCCCTGTTAACCTCTCTCTGCTTCCCCCAGGCAAGTCATGAGCTATTTTTCCTCAGCCATGTACCCCTGTCACGCCAGCTGATGCAGTGAATTACAAAATTTAAAAAGTGACAGTGGATCCCAGGACAAAGACCAAGAGGTCTAGCCAAGGCCTTCTCTCCTCCAAGTTCCTAGAAAGACCCATCCTATGAAACGTCCCCCAAAATGGATCTTCAACTAAGCCACTGATGCCCTTGAGACTTAAGGCATCAAGGGCAAGCAATTTCCCTTATCCCATGGAAGCTCCTTCACTCGGAGGAGTACCAGCTGGCAAAAATTTCCCATTCTGTGCATTCTCTCCCCACTTCCCTTGCTGTGCAGCTGTTTATGAAATCCCATGAGCTGACTTGATGTCATTTCTCATGCAGTTTGCGCTCTCTTCAGAAAGTTCTTGCCTAGGCCTATTGTTAAGAGTTTTACCAATTTCATCTTCCAGTGGAATAAATGCTTTAATATTATATCTTTTGTCTATTGTTATTTTAGTGCAGTGCATGATGAGATGGGTCTTGTTCAATCTTCTGCACCGAACTATGTCGATAACTAGTTTTACCAGAACGTATGCCTACATAGGCTGTCTCCACCAGTGTAACTTCTTGGCCCCTTCATCCAAGATCAGGTGATTGTGGCTAGCATTCTTTCATCCTCTATTCTATTTCATTGATCTACATGTTTTTGTGCTGGTGCCATGCCATTTTTATCACTATAGCTTTATAACAACTTTAATCATTATGCCACCTACTTTGCTCTTTTTACCCAGAATTGTTTATGTCAGGTACACCTCAAACAGGACTAATTTCTAGAACATATAAAAAAACTAAAAGGTTTGACCATCCAACAGGAAAGACCCCATCAAAAATGCATACATACCTCAAAGAAAGGCAAATGGCCCATAAAGGTGAAAAGCATGTTCAACATCACTGGCCACTGGGGAAATGCAAATAAAACAGATTTCATCTTACTCCTGAAACACTGGCAATCACATCAAATAAATGCTGGTGGGGCTGTGATAGAAAAGCAACCCTCCAATACTGGTAGGCACGTAAACTCATACAACCACTATGAAAGTCAATATGGACATTCCTCAAAAAACTAAGTAAAATACGTTATCACACACTTACACCTCTCCAAAGCGTTAAAAGTGTTTTACAGTGATATATGCATACAGTTCAAACCATCACAATTCTGAACAGCTAAATTGTGGATCAATAGATGACTGCATAAAAAACGTAGTGTTTATACTGTTAAAAGAAATATCAGACACAAGCTTAAACACCATGATTTCCCTCATGAGAGGTCCATAGCATAAACTATGTGTAACATAGATAAAAAGGAAACAGACATAGAGCTACTGAAAGATGGAGAGGAGAACAAGAGATGCAGGAACAGAAAGGGACGGAGGAGGATTAGGATGTGTCATGTCCATGTACCAAGTACCCACAACAAAAGTAGTCATCATGGTGTCCCAAACACAAACAGTCCATTACTGAAAGCACACCCTCAGGTGTTACTGATCAGTGTGCCTGAAAGTGACACAGGGAAATCACTATCTTCCACCTCACTCCTGGGAAACCTAAATCCAGGGCCCTTACTGCTCATGCCCTGGTTTGTTCCCATCATATGTATATTGTAAGTGAAGGGTATCTTGATCTTAGCATATATAAACTAGCACAAGCATACTGGAATGACCAGGACAGCTCAGCAGTAGAATTTTTCCTTAAAAGGAATGAGAAGTCTCATGCTCACCTCCAGTAGAGACTAATTCCACAATAAAGGGTTAGGTGCTAGTGACAAGGTCCCATGGGCTGGGAACATTTCCTAAAGGAAGAAAAGAGGGAGAAGGGAGTTTCAGCAGCCAGTTCATTGCATCTTCCAAGACCCAGAGGCAGGAGACCGCTTTCTGCTGACTGAGCACCCTTTGCCCAATCCCCACAGATGGAGGGAGTTGAATAAACTTTGGATCTCTTTTTACAGTTTCCACTAAATAACAAGCATGGTGGCACACACCTGTAATCCTGGTACTTGGGAGATTGGGGCAGGAGAGTTACAAAAGACTGAAACTATTGTTCACTACACAGAGCAAGACCCTATCATAAAAAATAAAAATCTTGCCAGATGTGCTAGTGCATGCCTGTAACCCTAGCTGTTGAGAGGCTGAGACACGAGGATCCCTTTGAGTTTGTGGGCAACCTTGGCTACATAGTGAGACACTGTCTCAAGAACAAAGACAAAACTATGGAGAAAATCAGCTTGCACTTGAGGTCACACGAGTATATCACAGAAGTCCACTCAACACATTGCTGAAAAAATAAAGCTCCCCTGGTGCACAACCCTTGGCCAGGGCAGCTCCTATAAGCTGACCAGGTGCAGTGCTGCCTTCTAGGGTGCCAGTCTTCTCCAGACAGATTTAGCCTATGTTTCAAAAGGCTCATGAGTTTCGTAATGAGAATGTATTATCCCAGAGTGTAAAAATCCCTCCAGAAGACGATGCCCAGGCAAGGAGGAAGACTGCCCCAGAGTCCTCAAAAATCCGGCCTTAGGAGGCAATGTTTCCAAGTGGCTGGCCAAAGGGAGGCCTTTGCCACCACCTGCTGGCCAGGATCTGGCATAACAGCAGACGTAGAGCTCAGAAGCTTCATTCTTCTCAGCTGTCACCCTTGGAAGATGCTGCGCACCCTACAACAATGAGACCTCAAGGTCCGATCAATCCTGGGCAAGAGGGGAAACAGCCAAGGTTGATTCAAGTTTGACAGACAGGTGGCAGGGCTGCTCAGCGTTAATCTGTGGCTCAGAGGAGCCATGGCAGCTGGCCGCCTCACCAAAAACACAGTGTCAAGTCCGCTTGCCAGGCACCTACAGCCTTGGAAAAACTGGTGCGTATATGCTGTCACAGCGTCAAGATATGTCCCCTCCCCTGATGACCCTAGTTCAGTGGTCATGGAGTTCTATCAGCAGGAAATGGTTCCTGCCCACATGTAATTTGAGGGAAAAAATTTACTCACGATTCCAGTCCTTGAGTGGGGCATGGAATGATGGGCAAATAACCCAGCTAAGAGAACACAGGCACTCAGTGATGCTGACAGATCGCGACCTGCCTGCCAGGAAATAAAAACCCTTCCCAGGACTGCTCCTTCACCAGTCATCTAAGCCATTATCATCAAGCCCTTTATCCGCATGTCCCAGGGCCAGCGGGTTTCTCAGCAAGCTTGATGTGAGCCCGGCCTCTAGGGATTCAAGCCATCGTGGGGTCCTAGGGCCTTCTCCCTCCCTCAGGGATCATCAGAGCCCTGTGGTCCTAGTGGTCCCATTCAAGGCCAGTCACTCTGTCTTCTACAGAGCGACTTTCTCATTTTCATGGTGGCATCAGGGCAGATACTGGTTTTGAAAGCAAAGATGTGAAGCTGTGTGTAGAACCTGCACCCGAACAGCTATTCCCACAGCAAGGGACACTCCCCTCGCTCCCCAGAACACGGCTGGAGCTCCAGCACTGTCGGCTTCAATGTGTTGCTCACCTTTTCTCAGATTTGGGCTGGTGTTTGTGTCCTCTGCCCGAGAATCAGTGTCCATTCAGTACTCAGCTCCCTGGAGCTCGCAGAGTCTCACCCAAGTAAGGCTTTCTCAGAGTACCACCTTGGGACTCCCATCCGGCCACTTGGCCTCTTGGTATTCCTGGGTGTCACACTACACCTGCTGGCCCCGAGTCTCTCTCAGGGTTATGCTGCCCCCACCTTAACTGACTCACACAACTTTCTGGCCAATAGCACAAGACCTATGAAGGTGCTTCCACCATGTCCACCTCATAGCAGTGGAGGAGGATGACATTCAAAGACAGAGTTATGCTCAGCATCCCAGCTCCCAGTCCCCAGGGGGGATGGAAATCCATCACCTGACACCAAGGTACACAGCCATCAAGCTCAACAGGACTTGCAAGTCCTTTTCTGGGTCCTCTGTCAACGAGTGGCCCTGGTGACCTGAGCCACACATACCACTACCTAGGACATTTCTACTTTCTGTACTCACTGGACCATTAAGAAACCATTTGTTCTTCTTGGGGAGCATCCTAGTTATTTAATTCACCTACCACTAACCACATCTGTTGTGATTCTAGAAAGTTTTTGATAAAGAAAAACATATCATCCATTCACTGCAATCTATTTGCATTACATAAGGCTTTTATATGCATGACAAGTTCCTCACTCTCAAAATACATTCAACATGCAAGAAATGGATAAAACAGAAAGGAAAGCGATTTCCACATTTCATCTCCTTCCTTTACAGTGAGACTAGCAATGCAGATCACCATCAGCAACAAGGGACAGCAGAATTCAGTGTCCACTCCAAGTATAGACACAGAAGCAGTCTGAGAGCTTGAAAGCCCACAGCCCCACCAAAAGTATGACAAAGCCAACAGTTTAGTATTTCTCAGTGGCTTCCATGCATGTTTTAAACACTCAAATGTACCCATAGCTGCACAAATAGTGAACTCAAATAAGGCAAGAATTTTCTCAAATCCAGTGCTGCCAGGCATGAGACAAATTGAAAGTTTAGGACAAGAGCCATGACACTTAATATGAAGTTTTCACTGAGGTCCAAGTGTTTCACATTAACGTTTATTCTTAAACTTCAATGACAGACTATTGAAGTTCAGAAAAGTGGGCTTGATGCTCAGGAAAGCCTAGCTGACCTGCAGGTTGCTTTACAGCACCTGCCTAGCCCAACACAAAAGGAACAGCCAAAGCCCAGACTTCCAGCAGGTCTGGCACATTTGACTGCAGAATTCTGGAGATCAGACTGGAGCCAAGTTACTGTCTATGGGCTGCCCTGCCTACCACAGTCACTGCCAATAGCACCATATGGCCAGACCACCTCCTCACTGCTGACCTCTGCTCCTGAAGACCATTCTGCATACTCAGCTTTAGAAAATATTTGTGCATCAGCTGTGCCCAGTGAAAATAACTCTTTCAGAATTGTGGAAGAGCAGAGCGTATTATGCCCAGAAGAAACAACAAAGCCTTACATTTAGTGCTAGGTAGAGAAGGAACATCAAAAGGCCACAGGAAGCTTCTATTTTGTGCAGCAGGCCCTACAGATCAGGCGTTTTAGCTGAGTCAAGAATCCACCTTGAAGGGTGATCATCTCAAGACTCTTCAAATCGAGGTACCTAACTGCATTTAATTAGGCTGTGTTTTGCTATAGGTGACAACATTCTAACACACCCACATACCTGGAAGTAACTGGAATGTTTTTAGATCCTACACACTAAGATGGAAAGGTGCTCTTCATTCAAGAACCTCACCTCTCAGTAGACTCTTGTGCTCACTGGGGAACATGTGTGCTAATACACAGAAGTATCTGAACAGGACAAGAAGCCAGTTTGCTCTGCTCCAACTCTCAGGAGCATGAGGCTCAGACATTGCTTCATAGACACGGCTGCAGAGGAGCACTAGGAAATGCTTCTCAGGTCAGTCAAGGTCTTTCTGGTAAAGAGCCGAGCAAATCAGTATCTTGATGAAGAGAACAAAATCAGCTCATGGATCTGCTATATACATCTTTGCAAGAGATGATCAGTGCTGAGTATAGGTGAGCCAAAACCTTGCAAGGAGATTCCCTGGGAGGCACCGTTAGGACCATCAAAGTCTATTTCACCCAGTTGGTCCAACCTTTGTACAATTGGATTCCAGCTAGACCATCTCCCTGTTATCATCTGGGAGCCCAGTCGACCTGTGTTCCCTTCCAAGCTGACCACTTCTCCACGCCTGCCCACCCCCGACCTGGCAGGTTGTCTTCAGGACCCCAGTTCACGTATCTAGAGCTTTCTCTCCATGACTAGCGTCTTCCTCCAAAATACAGATTCAGTCTCCAGAAAGCTGTCAAACTAAGCTGTAAAGCCCTACCTGGAGGCATATTTATATTGAGAAAAGGGGGAGAGATTCTGGCACTGGGCTATGTGAGATGTAAATTATTTTCTTCCCTTTTAAATTCTTTACTTCAGTTCGCTTTTCTGAGCATATCTATTTAACTAGGCTGAAGACCATTGAAGCCTTTCTCAAGGTGCCATGCTCCAAATCCCCACCACCAAACTTGGGTCATTTCTTGCCATGTCTCTTACCCCAGTTCACTTTAGAGATCACAGCATGTCATGTGGGAACGAGGACAGAGGCAAGCAATACACAAGAAAGGAAAGGTGATCCACCATCTCCCCTCCTGGCCTCTGTACACAGCCTTTGAGTGCCTCCTCCAGGCAGATGCAGAGTTTTAATCCATCACTAAGGTTCTCATGAGACACCATGTTCTTAGCAAAGACCAGCAAAGAGCTGCAGACCACGAACTTGAAAGAGCAGAGCAAGGAAGCTTCAAGCATTACCCCAAGACAGCACAATACTGCTGTTCCCAACAGTCTGACACTAAACCTCAGTCCTGGGCTGCCCAAGTGCTCCAGTCCACTCACACAGGAATCCTCTACTTGTCTTCAACTTTTTCATGCAGAACCCACTGGAAAGAGCTATGTTCCAAGTACCATGATTCCACCAGTCCAGTCCTAGGGTCAAAGCTGAGCAGAGCCCACTCCCATGCCCAATTCCTCATCTAAACTCACTCGACCCTAATTTTTTCCTAGTACGTAGGTGAAATGTGTCTCTTCTGTTACTGTCAGATTCCTGGCGAGTAAGAGGGATTGGAACAGCTACCAGGCTGCCTGTCAAGAACTCTAAGTGAGCAAACTATTCTGACAGTAGGCTGAGAAAAGGATCTTGGTGCTTAAGATGTGCAGAATTGCAAAGTATGTCTTGACCAAACACCTAGGATCAGATGTGTTATTTGGTTGCACACCTGTGAGAAGGTAACCAGTCTGTCCATACACTTCCTAAACTCTCCCTAAAGTAGCCTTCATGCAAGATGGCCCTTGAGGGAGAATCTTTGCTATCTTCTAACAAACTAGTTATTTTTCTCCCACTACCTGACCTCTTAATTGGCTTTCTCTGTGCACCAAAAGACTGAGCTCATGCTTGGTAACTGTTAGCTCACTTAAACTGACCTGGGCTCAACGAATGGAGGGGGAACCATTGTATCCCTGCAGGCCACATGTGCAGAGACCATCAGTGAGGTCTTCATGGCGACCTTGCCTTACATAGAGCAAACTTAAGCCTGATTGGTAGGCTCATAGCATAATTATGAAACCCCAGCACTATTTGCTCAGTTAATCCCAGGCTAAGGACCTGGGGTCCTAATGGCATCCCACGGTGGTCACAGACCCACGTTGTTCTCAAAGTGAGTGCTGGCACATTACAGGGAGCCCTTCCCAGTCCACCCTGTGGCTCAGGACATTATATTTGTAATTCCATGGAACAATTACTGGAATTCTAGTGAATTCCAATCTACCACTTCCAGTGCAACCCATAGCAAGAAAAAAAAAAACACTAAGGCATATTTGTAGTTATGGGGAGGCCAAGGGGTCCTAAGTTCAGCCATGATGTTGGCTACCTGGAAGAAAGGCCTTTCCTCGGGCTGAACCTAGTTTGTATTATTTTGTGAAGAAGGGAATGGCTTGAGGATGAGTGACTGAAAATGGTGGGAAGTAGGTGAGTGCTGGTAGCTGGACTAGGTAGGAGTCCCAAAATCACCTCTGCAATATGCACAGAGAAGAATATGCACAAAGAGTGATGTGCATAATACAACAGATAGTATCCAACGTTTTGGGGTGTAATCTTTGGATGTGTCATCTTTTATGCACAGGGAAGTCACAGCCTCTTATCTCAAAGCTGGATCCCTGCAACAGCATGAAGCATTGGCCCTCACACATTGGAATATCAACGATGTCGAGAAGTCTGCCTCAGCTCAAGTAAAACTTTCTGGGTTTAAAAGCCAGCTGGAGAACCTTGCAACCAAGGACTCCAGCAAAGCCATGTCTGATTCTCCAGCTGTTGTAGGAGCCCAGAGGGCTATACGGGATAGAGCCAATTGTACCCAACATGCAAATTTCTGTTTATGCAGCCTGTACCCATCAACCTGAGAATTCAGAATGCCAGCAACTAAGCAGAGAAGAAACTCACTACCCTAGAACAAATCAGCCTCTACATACAACTAGATCCTTAAGATTGCATCTTGTAGCAAAGTAGGGAGCTTTATTTTAGTATGGAGCCTATGCTCAGTTGTCCTCTAGCTTTACTAGTAAGATGACAAGGGGGGAAAGATGAGGCCCTATTCCTCCACATCGACCCAAAGTGTAAGGAGCACGTGAGGTGAGCTTCCTTGAGGAAGTGGCCCGCAAAACCCTGCTGAAAGGCACCCACACCAATGCCACAGAACAAAGCCAGAATATACAAAAATTGTGAATTCACTGCCCTGAGAGCTTCTGTCTCCTGCTGCTGAGAACAGTGGGTAAGGATGAGAAAGTCAAAGTGAACACAGCTCCATCCAGAAGGGAGAAGATGTTTTTCTCTCCTTCCACAGAAGAGACAGGTGGGTAGTTCCTGCTCCTTCACCCCAGAGTTCCTAATACATCCCTCATAGAAACAGGAAGCTTCTCCCAGAGCTTCACACACCCCACCTGTGACAGGTGAACGTCAGTGTGAGTAACACCCAACTGAACCGGCTCAGCAGAGTTCTGAGTGCAGAAGACTCTCCCTCGGGAGGGCTACTGCCAAAATGCTATCAAAAAGGGAGTTCAGGGTTGCTTCTATTTCCCTCAGAGGAGCTCCAGGCCTCACTTTCACCTTGGACATCGTTCCCTGGTTTTCAGCACAGCGTCTTCAGCCTCCAGCACTGACCCTTCTGCCTTCTGACAGAGACATTCGGACCTCCACATATGGACTGCCACGGACACTACAGAGCTCCCAGCCTTTAACTGGGCCCCTCAGATCCCTGTGCACAGACAGACCTTTTGCGTTCTTCCACACCTGACTCTGCAGACGGCCACTGTAAGCCAATCTGTAAATTCATATATATTTGTATTTCTGTGTGATATGTTTCTCCACAAACACTGTTTCTACATACACCATCCTTGATCCTGGCACCAAGTTTCCAAGGAAATAATCAAACCTATCATTCAGCTAGAATCAGTAAAAGGAAATCTACCAATGATCAAAGGCAGCATGGTTATCACAAGAGATACAAGCACTAGAAGGCGTCATAGGCTTTATAGAAGTGGACAGCAAGTACAGAATTCAGACAACACGGGTCTCCTGCTGTCTCCTCTCACAGCAGAGAGCACCCAAGAGGACTTCCTGGCACTGAGCAGCATGAAACACCTGGCAACAAAACTTCCTGAAAAACAAGGATTCAAAACTCAATTTCAGAATAATCTATTTCTGGTTCTAAAAGTAGCTGTATTACCTTTTGGACTTGGTGTCAAGAATGTATCATAAAACATTTAGTGACAGCAACAATTCTTGCACCCAAACTCCATATTTAAGCCTGGGAGGATCCTCTATCTCTAAGCTGGACACTTTAATGGTTAAGATCAAATTCAAACTACTCAGAATGGGACAGCCATTGATTTCAGCCTAACTAGTTAAAATGATCAACACAGAAAACATACCTTTCTGATGCCTTCTAGGTCCTTTAACACATTGACTTCAGCTTGGCCATTGTCAGAAAAGAACAAATGAGACCTTTAGTCTAAGAGCACAGAGAGTTTTCCAGCAAAGACAAGGGGTAGACAGTTATACAGCCACACACATGCCCAGGGCTTGCTTTTGTCACCTAACAAAGCACCCACCAAGCTGGCTGCAAATCCATTTCCCTCTTCCAAGTACAATCCTTCAGACCTCCTTAGCACACCTGCAGCTAGTGCAGGATTTGTCCCAGTTATTCAATTCAAGGAGCTAGTTTGTGAAAAGCTAGCCTGAAGGCTTCCCTCAAAAGCACCCTTCTGTTGAGATGCCTTTCTTAAAAAATATAAACTTTTGCAATCAAATGTAAGTTTGGGGGATGCTTACATGCTTCCTATTCCCTCACACTACAAATCAGCAGACTTATTCAAATTATCTGGAGTGCACTGGGCTGAGTGACAGAGGAACCAATGTGGTCCCTGGGTCTCATGTTCCTATGGAGCAGGACGGGGGATCCTGTCCTGTAGTCACACCGATGAAAATAACAGGTGTACTATATGAGATGTGCAACTTGCAAAGGGAGCACAGCTGCAGGAGTTCCACAGGACATAGCAGGTGCAATACTGTTAGACAGACAGGTGCTGGGCAGAAGCATCCAGAAGAATTCGGGGCTAGAGAGTCAAGTGGCTTTCCTAAATCTGGATAGGGGCACTGCACTCTCTAAAAGTTGGGGGAAAGTTGACAAAATCTTGATAAATACCTAATCAGTTTTCAGGAGCTGTGAGAGAATTCAGAAGCATACGTAATGGAGTACAACGTTCTTCACAAATACTACCCAGCAGACTTCAACCCCTCAAAGATCCCCAAGCTCAAAGTCATCAGAACAGCATTGTTTCTACAAGGTCAGGTGCCAGAAGCACCACCAGAAGACAAAAAGCAGCCAAAATGGAAGTGGTGCTCAAGAGTGGCTGCCTCAGCCTGGTGACAACAAGATAAACCAAGAGATGCCTGTTCAAGGAACACTAAGCTTTGCACTCTCTGGGGCCCTTCTTCAGGACATGAACACCATTCAGGGTAAAGTCATTAAATACAGGGAGCCCCCAGAGGCACACATCCCCCAAACATGGTGGTGTCTCCACCCCTTTGAAAATGAGGAACTACTCCGTCTTGTACATCCATCTGCAGAGTGCTTTTCAGACAACCCCGCAGGACTGCGGACAGCCCAATCCATCATCCGACCTGTTCCAAGGAGCACGCTGTCCTTCAGTACCAGCTTGGGGAACACACTCACGCTGATGGCACTGTTGGCCGTTGACTTGGGTTCAGTCATTGGCCCTTTCTTCAACAGCAAGCATATTGAGCTACAGTGATACTATTAACTCAGACAGAAGGACGTACTTCAATTTGGATTCAGCACTGAAGAGTACATCCTACTGCATAAGTCGTCCCATACGTCCAACCCAGACAGGGAGGAAGAGGTGGATGAGCATGAGCAGGAATTCATTACTCACCACTAGCAGACTGAGAACCCAAGCAAGCAAGATAATGCTTGCTGTCTTGGAAACACCTGTGGTCATCTTGGACTCAGCAACGTGTGCTGTGTTGCCTCATGCCTCTGAATGCCACACGTCCTCTTTCTGCCCCCAATCCATTTACGTGAGAGCTCAAAGACACCCACAGGTTTCCTTGTTGCACTTTTCCTGTGGCCCATCAGCCCTGAGGATGTTTTCAGATCTGCTCCTGAGCAAGTGACATCCCTGATTAAAGAGCACTTATAGCCTGTTCTCTTTGCATAGTTACTTTATAGAGTGAGGAAGAGAGTTGTGTGGACCAGGACATTCTGCTTTGGGCATGCAATCCCCTGAGCAGACAATCTTCCTAAGCTCTAGTGGTCACCAGAATGCCCCCTAACACTGACCAAAGAGTCAACACAACCCGCCTGAGCTCCCAAGTGGTACAAGGGATTTCCCACTTCGGTTTTGGTTTCCGTGTGTTGGTCCTTGTGGGCTAGCATAGGGCCTGCTTACTGACTGTTCGGCAGATGCTTTATGGCACCTCCTGAAGCATAGGACTATGGAGGAAGACCATAGTGAATTACGAGTCCTGACCCAATGTCCTGAGAGGTCAAAATGGGCTGTGGATCTGTGTCCTGTGAGAAAATTATCAAGTTTTCCATGGAGCCTGTCAGTCACCATTTCTGTGATTGTCTTCCATGTTACATTTACATTCAGTCAGTTTTTTCTTTGAGAAATACACTGTCATTTACCTGACAGTGCCCTTGCTTCAGTATAACAACCTGTACATATGTCTGAAGGTTGTGTAGCTTACACATGTCATCTTATAAAATTGTTCAGTAAGGGATTTACTTCCCAAAGCTGGAAAGGAAGGGGACTGGCCAGTATCTAAGTTTTTCCAATACAGGACAATGGGTAAGTAGAAAAGCATTACCTACCTACCTGAAATACACATCTATATATAAACTGTGTTAAAGAGCACCATACTGATTTTCATAGAATGTTTTGTGATGAAAATATTCCACCACATAGGTCTCCCTGCATCTGAAGAGGTTTTCATTTATATGTATTTTTAGGGTAAAATTAACATTTGTAAATATAGACACCTCTGCCCCCACCAAAAAAAAATATTGAGTCCTGGCTTGGTAAATGTAAGCAGCTCAGCACTCCCAGGTGTTTGAAAGACCTTGAAAGTAAGCAGCTCAAACTTCCAGTCCATAAATGCACTTAGACAATCCTGCAACACTTGCACACAATCCTACAAGCCATCAGAAAAACTACGAGGAATTTTCTAGAATTGTAGCAGCTACAAAGGAAAGAAGTAGTAACATTCATTACAGTTCCTTCGAAGGGAGACATACCTGAGTGTTCTTATCCAGAGAGAGGCACCCGATCTTTCCTGCTTACACTGGTTATATTTTGGAAATTTCATCATGCATCTTTGGAATTTCAAGTAAGTGTGAGCCCGAAGACTAAATGCTACGATCTCTGCACTTCAGATCGTGAAGGGATAACAAAGGACAGCACAGCGGGTCATTGTCAAAATGGTACCTAGAGCGTGAGATTGTCCACCAAATACTTTTCAGTCAATGAAAGTACTTGTGACTGCTCTTCTCCCTTCTTTTGGATCATCTCATGCTTGTGAGCAGCTGTTTTCAGCTTTGAATAATATCAAATCTGATACAAAGGAGGGTCTAACTGTTGAGCCAAGGGTTGCAAGTGTTCCTCTCAAACTATCGAGGTAGAAGCCGAAGTTTGACAAATTATCAGCATTACAGCAACAGTAAAACTCACGGGAAATGAGCAAAGCCATGCCACATGCAGCCATTTAGTAAACAGCTGTTCTTATCATTGAGAGCTGCTAGTGTTTTCTGTAAGACAAAACATGTTAAGTTACTTTATTCTAAACTGAGACAGTATTCAGGTTGCACTGCAGCATTGGCACTTTGGGAAGGGTGGGTGTGGGTTGCAGGTTGGGCAGTCTCTAAAAGATTCACCAGCAGGTCGCTGAGCTTTCCTCATCAGGGATCTTCTGAAGCTTTCCCAATACTTCAAAAAAGCTACAATGCTTTCTTCTAGTCATTAGGTCTCTAATACCCAAGAGTCCAGCCCTTTAGGCCCTAACCCGGAGAAACCTGCAATGAAATTCCTATCACTAAATAGTATTTTGGACTTGACACACCTGTCACTTGCCAGGAAAACCTCAGTTCTACTTACCTTCTGCACCTCCTGGCCCACTTGGAGCCCCTTGATTATATCCCTAACTCTTATGACCTGTATTTGGCACTTAACAGTATCTATATCATAGTTAAGAACTGACTAGCAGATTTGCTCGATGGAGCAAAAAGTGCATTCTAAGATGCACTTTTAAGCACCTTACTATCTCAATTCAAATTTTTCTGCCATTTATGAATTAGAGTCAAAGAGTATGTCAAGTGAGAAAGCTGTAGAAATTCTGTGTCTTATTCCATCAATAAATTCAAGACAGATCTAGGTGTCATAGCCCATAAAGTATGCACTTGGGAAGATCCAGCATCCTGGGCACTGCTCAACTCTATATGAGCCCTAAAGAATTCAGCAGCTAACTAGCAATACCAAATATGTTACTTGATATATCAAAGCAATTTAGATTTGCCATGGGATTGGCAATATGTACCTTATGAATGCAATACCTCTTTTCAGGTTACAGTATACTGACTTAAATTTCTTCTGTACTATCCCATTATTACATGTTCAGTGAAATTCCCTTTGACACATAACTTACTTCATTGGCATTAATGAGCCATCCACATGGGGAATTGGTTGATTTGCACCCTGACCAGATACAGCATTGTGAGAATTGAACTGGGGACTCTCATTCCCCAAACTCGAAGAAGGGACACAAAGGAGCTGTGCTGCCTCCCGGTGGAAGCCATGGGGGTTAGACCAGCTGCGCCTTCTATACTACATGGTTACCACAAATGGGGCAGTGGATATGGTACAACCAAAAACCAGCACTTGGAGAAAATGTCAGGACCCATGCTCAGGACAACTCAGGTAAAGTTGGTTCATCCAGCTTCTGGGACACGTTCTGCCCCACAATAGATGACCTAATGATGTTGCCGATGCAGAACCAGAGATGACACATGCAGCCGAGTCAGATAACAGTTACCACGTACACCAGGAGATGTGAGGTCCCAAGGAAGTCCACACAGAAAACAAGTTAGAACTGTGGCTGGAGGCAAATCTAAAGAGAGCCAGGCCTGCAAGACAAACAGCAACTGGAAATCACAGTCCGGTGGACTCAGGCATCAGGGCCGTGCACGGATGAGCAGCACATCTGGACCCATACTCCTCACTCCCTTCCCAGAAATGCCTTTGGTTCTTCCCACGCACCGCGCTTCATGATCCATTTCCCTACGGGATCAGTGTTAGCTCAGAGGCTCTACTGTGCTTGCAACCCTATAGGTTGATTGTAGTGTGGCCTACTTTATGTCCACATTATGATTTTTTTTGTATAAATTACCCCTATAGGGAGCCTCAAGGGCCACCTATTTGAGATCCAGGAGCTATTCTGTATCCAATAAAACGAGCTTCCTCCACTGATTGCTAACATTATTCCTCCATATTGTGAGGCTAAGATTTTGGCACGTTTGACATCTAACAGGTCAGTAGTTACAGCTTTCCTCTATCATCAGGACCATGAAACTACCTGTGTCCAATGTTTGTAACTCTTCTGTAGACTAGAGAATCTTGAAATGCAATGAACCTATTGGGAGACTCATGGACTTGGGCTGTGTAAGTTTCTTCCATGGAAATAGCAGTCCAGTTATATCTTTCCATTGTTAAATATGTTGGCATTCTTCACCTAACATCTTTTGGAAAAGCTAGTCAAATAATACCAAAAATCCACCCAGACATGACAACTGTCCAACTTAGTGTGGCAGGGCCCTGGCGAGCTGAGGTCACTAGGGCTCATAAACACAATGGTGCATATAAGCAGCAGCCAGATCCCTGGTGGTTTGAGGTTTAGTTTCTAAATGACTAGGATTAACCTGCTCAAGTTGTCTAACTCAAGAGAATCCTCCCTGGGGATACCTTTGCTGCAACCACGAGTATATTTATCACTGCCTCTTCTGGCACCACCAATCAGCTTTTCTGTTGTCCAGCTCATGTTCAGCACTATGCAGTCAGGTGGATACCCTACAGCACTCCAGCCCTCTGCCCATCTCCAACCCCACCATGATATCCATAGTGACAACACAAGAGACCTGTGTCTTGTCTTCAGATCTGAAAACCCTCCTTGGTGCCATGAGGAAAGGAGGAACTTAAGGTTTTAGATATCAGAATATCCCCATAAAAGACCTCAGTCATTCCCAGCCCATTTCCAAGCCACACCAATGTCTCTCAGGCAGACTCCACTTTTCTACCAAGTATCCCATCCTCTTACTCTTCCTCCATGTTTATGAGGTCTCAGGCTCTGGAATCATTTCCCTGTAGAGCAGAAGTATGTTGATCCCCATGCCTCCACAACATGAGCAGCCCCATTCCATGTACCTGATTCTCAGGACACTCCAGTTCTGCCAAGAAACATGCTTCCACCAAAGGGCTATGCTTTGCTCATAATGCATAATACATTTTTCCAAAGGAGAATAAAAGCCTACTAGCATGATTCAGAATATTCTATTTTTGTGTCTGACTTTTCAATAAAAGACAACAAGCACACAGTGGTTGGCAATGTTTTCTATCCCATGATAATCATCTCTGGTTTCCAAGTTTTTGATATTACACAAACGTAGCAAATGAATGCTTTGATTCTCTTAGTTAAGAGGCTACTTCTAGGAAATATATTAAAACTCCCATAATTCAATATCCACAATTTGCCAGGCAGATACTAGGTACACAAGTCTGATGAGCAAATGCCACAGTGCCTGACCTTGACCACTCTAATATGCAGGGATAAGCCTTTGAGAGGCCACCATTACTATGCTCCCAAACCCCATCCTGTCCAATGCAATGCACAACAGAGCTGCCAACTTTCTGGGAATTAGTATCTGTCCTGAAAGGTGCTTAGTGTTTCAGTGACACACATTCTTACTGATGAAACAATGTCTTGCTTAAAACCAAGGGTTGCCCAGGAGTACACGCTGCTGCCATGTGACCCATTGAATCTGAACTCATCCATCTCCAACCTCAACCGGGAATCTCACAATGAATCGACTGTAAAGACAAACCTCAAAGCACAGAACTTACATTGTCCGTGTACAGAAGCCCTTGCTGTGCAGTCCCAACACGCCACTGATAATGACCTGGAACCCACGAGCCAGAGCTAAGCAGACTTCAAAATACAAAAATGTGCACATCAGCGAGTTATTTTTGTGGCAGCCGGAGCAAACCAACAAGGCTCTGTGGCCACATGCAGATTTAGACGGCTCTGGATGCCCTACTGGAGAAAGCTGCCAAGAGTTGCATGTGCCCCCAGAAGTCGGGATGGATCTCCAAGTGCTTTAAGGATCCCCCCACTTTAGGGCTGTGAGAACTGATTAGTTCACTGCTTGGATTAGTGCGATTCTGGCTGTGGCTGAGTGGATTTACTGAAGACAGAAAGTGCACTCTGGGTGTGGATGCAACAACCAATAGCCTCGTAGCACGAAGGCAATGAAAGGGCAAAGAAATCTTTTGGCTTTCCCTTTCTCGGCCATTTGGCCCTGCCTTGGAGCCAACCAAATACGAACTGAAACCTTCAGAAATCGAGCTTCCTTCGGTCACTCCACCTTGAACATGGGGGTATCGGATATTTTGCCCTAGCCCTGAGGAAAGTATCAGCCTTAAATTTGGTTTTGAAAAAGCCACTGACTCCTACCCTTTACTGGAATCAAGTTTGAGCTGATGCTCTCCAAAGAGACTACATTTAGAGTGAAGAGCTTCTATACTGTTTGACCTTCAGTGTGTCACCAGGCTGGATCTGAGGGGGTTCCTGAGGCTGTAAAACAATGTAACCTAGCCCCACCCATTTTAAAAATCAGTCTGCAGGTTTGCTGACTTTCTTCAGGGAAAAATGTTCATGGCTGCATCTGTGAGACACACAAGAGGGTTCGGCAGGCAGAGATTTTGTGCTGCAGTCAAGGGTGGAGCAGGGGTGCTGAGAAGTGGGTCACATTTCCTGGAACAGGGAACGTTCATGCTTCTTCTGAAGGGATAGAGACTTGCAGAAGCCAGCCCTCCTCTAAAGAGCATATCAAAGCACTTTACATGTAGGGGCATTTTTCAAAATTTAAACATCCTTGGGATACTCTCAACCTTTTCTTCACCTTAAAAATCAAAATTCCTGCTCACTACTTTCAATTAAGTCAATTTATGGACCTTCAATAATCCTAAGGAATTTAGCGTATGGTGGGTCTGTGTTATGGTTTGTCTCTAGATGTCCCCCAAAGCTTCATGCAGTCAGGAGGAGAGCTTCTAGAGTTTGTGGTTAATTTGTCATCCAGTGCTAACACTATGGGTGTGAATGATGCACCACCCTGGACTGGGAAGTGTGTGTACAGTACACGGGAGGGAAAGAGGCTGCTCTTGCTGCTCCACCCGTTTTGATCTTTTTGCTTTTGCTGTTTTCCACCACAATGAACTGTTGCCCTCTGCCATGTGCCACTCTGTGTTAGAGCCGAGAATGGACTAAAACTCCTCAAACTGGGAGCTAAATAAACCTTCCTATAATTATGGATGTCAGGTATTTTGTCTCAGCAAATACAGAAAAGTAATTAAGATAGTCTGGTAGAGAAAGAGCCTAAATGTAACCAAAGGCATTCTGCTTTGGACCATCTTGAGTAATGTCAGCCGGCTGCGGAATATCACAGTCCTTTCAATTATACAATATTTAGTTGATTTCCTGTCTTTTCTACCCATCCCTTATCTCTTCTACCTCCATTGGAAACATCATGGAGACAGACTGTGGCAGACCAAGAAGAGTAACGTTAGGCTATCTTTAGCCTCTTTTACTGGCAACTTATTAGGCCTCTGGACCTGGCTGAGCATTTCTGACAATGGGATAAAACTCAATATATACCAAGCTTGTCAGATGAGGCTGCTACTAAACCTAAAACTAAGAACATACTGACACCTCAATCCTCTAAGGGAGGAGAGGTCCACCTTGTTCTTAGGCAACACTTGAGTCCTAAATTTCCCTGCATATTTGAGGTCAAGAATACCTAACGTAATCACTCCGTTTACTTTGGTTTGTGGCTATGAAATCTGAGGTAATCTCTTGCAGAGACCTGTGTCACTTGAATTTGGACTCCTCAGGCATAGGCACTTATACATGGCTCAAGTATTTTTGTATTTCAGTAATGCATGTCACCATCATCTAATGAGGAGCCTAAGATTTGCTAAGCATGGCCTCAAAACCTCAACCTTCCCATTTTCAAAGGACAGCATCTCTGCGTCTGAGGAGGGCAGACCCAAGCCTGCCATCCTAGCTTACTAGCTTTTCAACTCAGACAAGTCAGAACCCAAGGCCCTGATGAATGTGCCGGTTGAGTTGGAACAGTACCCATTTTATAGAAGTTTTCAGTAAGAGAACATGAGACTGCATCCCAGAGTATGCTGGCAACTTCCTGGGGCAGAGAAGAATAGCAGAGGCCAGCACGACTCCTGTGATCTGCTCCAGGACAACACAATGTGGAAGCCTCATAAAGCAGGGGATCAGAGGGTCAGAGGCATGTGGGATCTTCTTGAAAAGCTGAGAAGGTGACAGTAACAATACAGACCCACAACTATGAAAAGATTTCAGTGAAATATCATAGGACCCAGGCTCAGATCCTCAAGTCTTTTTTAACTCAATTCAGTTTCATTTTTTCAATTCCAGAGTGACCAGTGTCCTTGTGTGTCTAGCTGCACTGACCAAAAGCCTATCCATCCCTGCCCTGATTCCCGTTCAGTCCCTCACCAAATCCAGTCATTTTGGAAGCCTGCTGTGCTTACATTTGCATGGTTCCATCTTGCCAGCACCATCCTGCTCTAAGCTGCACCTCTCTGGGGCTATGCCTGCAGCTGAGGAAAGGGACAGTAGAGCTTGATCTCAGTGGGGCTGTATTTGGCTTGAATAGATCTGCCACACTCAAAACCAGGAACCAGTGAATACACAAGTGACCAGCTTGGTTGGCAGAGCAGCAAATCACCAAAATATTCATCATGGCCCGCACTACAACAGGATTAAGTGCCTGTGTGGGAACTAGGGTGGCCTGAGGAATAGGCTGTCCAGCTGGATCCACTAAGGTAGGAATTCCCTACACCTGAGAAAACAGGATTACCCAGGGGGAGCAGATAGAAGACACACCAGGTGCCCCTTTCTCCAGAGTGCTACTAACTGCTAGGTTGTCTTTGGATATTAAGTGATTTTGCTGACAACAGCTGCTCCATAACTCAACTTTCTCAAGCTCCAACATAGAATGATTTAAGCTGAAAATAATCGAAGCTTACTTCCCAAGTCTTAATTACATAAATGCATTGTATGGAGCTGTGGGCCTTTCTCTAGCACTCTCATTTTAAGACAGAAACAAGTTCTCTTGTCTCAGAGAAGGTAGCTGCAAGCCCCTTGTAGAGTCCTTTTGCTTCAGGAATCTCAGCATGTTGCAAGACTAAACATTCCTATGTCCCTTCAGTTCACTGAAACCATGTTTATGTTACTTCTTCAAGGATCGGGGCTGGGGAGTAGGGTCAGCCACTGAGGCTGAAGATATACTCAAGATAACCAGTCACATTCCAGGAAAGGGGCAGCGCAGCTGAGGAATACTTGCAAGAATCAAAGGCTGCAGGGTAAAGTGAGGTAGCCAGGGCACGTGATGTTCATTAAAAAGCGGAGGTCTGAGCTATGAAGAGGAGCCCCGTGAAGGTAATTCTGGATAGGAAACATGTCAGAAGCCCATGTCTGGGCCTTGCTTCAGCACCAGGGAATCTGGGGTGCCTCACAGAAAAGCAGCAGTTTCCAAAAACCACCGTGAAGCCTGTGGCCTAACACGCCATTTAAAAAATTTTATGAACTGGCAGCCCAGGAGGCCTTCGGCTAGCATTTAAAGGCCCACGCAACTACTACTGGAACAAGGGTGACCGCAGAAGGAGTACAGGTCCGAAAGCCAGTAGCAAAGAGGTGTAAATGCCCATGACCTGGCTGCGTTCTCCAACACCCATAGCCTACGGTGGAACGCGGTGCTCTTGCACGCTGAAGAGCAGAGCAGGACGGCCTGGCAGATTTTATTTTATTTTTTTATTTTTTTTTTTTTTTTGCGTTACTGGGGATCGAACTCAGGACCCTGCGCTTGCTAGGCAAGCTCTTATTCCACTGAGCTGTATCCCCCAGATTTGATTTTAAAGACACACTCTTCACAGCTCTTCACCCGGGTTTCAGAGCTAAATAGCCATAGGACTCACCTGCGACTTGCCCTTCCCCTTCCCCTTCCCCCTCCTTGCCCACCCTACCCAGAGGCAAGCTTCCAGCACTTGTACCTTCTCCCTGCTACCCCCCTCCCAGAGCCTTTCCCCGACTTTAAAAGCATGTGTTCCGTCCCTTCTGCTTCCGTATGAAAAATCCTCTGGTTTTCTCACCAGTGGAGCCCTGTGCTGTTTTTGGCTTAGCTTTTTGCTTCGTTTACTTCCTAAATTCTTGATTTTCCCAAATGCAACTCTGAAGTCATGCCCAACAGGAGAAAAATAAAAGCGCCCGCTCCTTCTTGGTACAAAACCCATGCCGGGGCTACAAGGTTTCTGCACAGTTCCCAGACACAGTTCCACGAACACTGGGCCCCAGAAAAGCGACAGTCCCTCTGTCCTCAGCACAGCCCAGGACTGGAACCTCAGCAATCCCAGTAGCGTTGTGAGCTCCTCTGTCCTATATGCCTCTATTTAAAGGGCCGCGTCGAAACGTCACTTCCTGGGTGGGGCGGCGCCAGATGGCAAGGGGTTCTCTGGGGATCCTGGGATTTGGCACCAGAAGGCAGGGAGGGGGTAGGAAGGGCCAGGAAGGGGAACTCTGCCATCCCAGAGGACTGGCCCGAGTGCCTCCCTGGAAGTCACCTCGGGGCCCTGAGCCCCTGGAAAGTGGCAGTAGGCCCTCCCTCGGGGGGCAATAGGTAACCATTGGGGGTCCCTCTCCCTGCAGTCCCAGTGTCCTCCACCTGGCCTGGGTGGCCAAGGCGAGAGTACCCCTCACGCACCCTGCGCTCTTCTCTCTCCCTGAGAAGGCATTTCCCAGCCTCCCGCAGGTGGAAATGGGCAGCTCCAAAATTATCAGGTGGTGATCGCAAGAGCAACAATTTCCTGTACACCAATGGCAAGTGCGTTGTCCTGAGGAACATGGACATGAGTAACTCCTACAGCACTTGGCATGCTTCCCTCCCTGCCAGTGGCACCACCTTAGGAGCAGAGATCTCTCCTTCCCCTTCTGCCCCCTGCTGACCCTGCCCAGGGCTTGGGGAGGGCAAGGGCCAGGGCCAGGGCTGAGGTGACATGCCCCCTGGGCCCTGTGACCACACCTCAGGAATTTAGAAATCTGATCCTGTTTCTCCAGCACCCCCCCCACTTTTTTGAGGTGGGAAAAGTGAGGCTCAGATTAATGCTGAGAGCAGGGGCTCTGGATTTAAGGGATCAGACATGTCCCCGCAGCTGTCGCTTGAGCTTGGGGTGGTTGGTGATCTGTCCTCTCTGAGCTTAGTCTCCTCTTCTGTAAAATGGAGATGGTGAGATGATAATACCCTCACTTCCTCCAGCAGCTTTGGCCTAAGGCAGGGCCAGTGACATCCCTGGAAAAGCCAGGGTGGCTGGTGTGCCTTGAGCAGTTGGTGAATGATGGCCTTATGCATAATCATATCAGAGCCCTCAGCTTCCCCCTGTGCACACCCAGTCCTCTGGACTCCAGCCTGATCTGCCTCTGTGCATCTGAGCCTCAGAGCAAAACAGGAACCAGCTTAGTCTGACTCATTCTCTGCGGGCGCTTTGTACCCAGACTGAAAACGCTTCTAGAGCCAGCTCCCTGGGAATCCTCTCAGGTGCATGTTGTTTCCCTGTGATAGTCAGAATGGCCCGGCTTGCTTGTCACTCTCCTCCACTTGGAGGACTGCCCACTTGAATCTTGCTTCCCTCTCTGGGGCCTGAGAGTGGCGTGGGGATTGGAAGCCCAAGGTGGCTGGAGGGGGTTTCTTCTGTGCTGGGGGCTGGGGTGGTGCACATGTGCTTGCTCACAGGGGATGCCAGCTTCAGCTCACATCTACCATCAGATCACCTGGGGTTGTGGCTTGAGACATACTTGGGCTCCATGAGCTTCACAACCAGCTGAGGGAATGCAGGGCTCAGTTTCCTGTGTGGTCGGAAGTGCTTCTGGCTATGTCCCTAGTTTAGTCTCTAGTTTAGTCAGCCAGTGCCTGCTGCTCCTTTGGTGGAAGGTGGAGGTCTGTGTGGGGTCTGCTGCTGTGCCAGGGATTGCTGGGCACCTCACAGGAGGGAGTGGGTGGGTGTGAACCTGCCTTGAAGATGCTAAGGCTTGGCTGGTCACAGGGATTCCCAGAAAGCTGATCCAGCTTCCTTTACCACTGGGGAGACAGTACCCAGGGCTTCCATAGCAATGATAGCAAAGTCCCAGAGGGAGTGAAAAATGGCAAGGTAAAAATTGAGATTGCCCTTAGCATGTCCTAACTTAGTAGTTGGGCACAGAAGAGGCACTAAAGCACTGAACAGATGCTGAGCAGTGGAATACTTGGTCTTGTCTCCAGCAAGACTTCCCTGGGTCATTCATCTGCATTCACTTCCAGCTAAGGGAACTGCATGGAGTGCTGCCAGCTTGTCCCATCCCCCATCTCTGCAGAGGAGCCCTGCTCTGCCAAGCAAAGGAGGTAGACTCACAGTCAGCATGGGGCACTTCTTTGCAAGAAGTGATTGGTGACTTACAGAAAGCATTCTGCCACCCCCTCTGAGGTCTTCATTCTTATCCCTCCCAGGGCTT
This sequence comes from Dinomys branickii, assembly GCA_004027595.1. Taxonomy (NCBI): domain Eukaryota; kingdom Metazoa; phylum Chordata; class Mammalia; order Rodentia; family Dinomyidae; genus Dinomys; species Dinomys branickii. Next base: position 116,984 of record PVLD010001106.1, on the reverse strand, counting down.
TATCATTCTCCCCTGAGGGTGCGTCTTCTTTCTTTCCCTCCCAGTTTAAGTTCCTGCACTGTAACATAAGGTGCCACTGATCCATCCCTCCCTGTGCCAGTGATACAAGACACTAGTTAGGTTCATGGGTGGGGCGTTGGTCCTCCAAGGTGAGTATGGTTTCTATTAGGGCAAAGTCTTTCTGGAAAAAAGTGAGGTGTGAATTCCCTTGAACTTTCAGAATGTAGAAATTAATGTTGCCTGATTCATTTCTACAGGGGAGGCTCCCTGTAGCCACTGGTCCCTGCAGAGGAAAGAGGGGAGAAAGGGAGGCTGGCACCCGGTCACGAAGGTCTGCATGGCGTCTACACGTGACCCAAGTCAGACTTGGGGTTCCCCTGTGCACTTACCTAGAAAGGCAACTTCTCCATCTGACTACTGAGGCCAAGACCTGGGACTCTGCTCAGTCCCTGTTTCCCTGGCACAGCGTTTCTCATTCTTAAGCAAGACCCCCTGGCTCTCCATTCAGAGGTTCTGCAGGATCTTGACAGACCTGCATGGCTTTGCTCCCACCCCACCCAGGCTACCATTCTCTCCCGATGGATCGTTCTGCTTCTGCCCCTGCTGCCCTGTGGGCTTTTCTATTCAGCGTCTAGCTGGAGTGGTTCCATCCAGTCCTGTGAGACCTGGGGGCTGGGTGACTCCAACCCTCCCCAGTCTCCCCTCTCTGTGAAAGCCAGGTCCTCTCCATGGTGGAGCAGGCCTCACCAAACCCACAGGTGGCACTCTGAGACATGCCACATGTCACTTTTGGAACCTGCTGAGTTGCTTGTGCCTGAATTGTCTTTGCACAAGTGACCTAGCAGGGCTTCCCCTAAGTACAATCTCCACCTGTCACCTTCTCTGCTGCTCAGTTCTGATAAAGGGGAAGCAAGCTAGCAGGCCGGGCACTAGTGCCAGCTGTACATAGCCACCTGTCTGCTGTTCATCTCACTGGACACTAGCTCCAAAAAGCAAGGCTTGCCCTTTGCTATCCACTGCAAACCCTCTCACTGGATTGACCTGGCCTGTAGCAGTTCCTCCAGAAGATACTGGTTGAAATGCCCCTGAGGTTTTACTGCAGGAGAAGAAAAGTTGGGCTTTTTAGATTGTTGGGCATACATTTTAGAGAACCCACATTTTTTTTTCTGGTACTAGGAATCAAACTCAGGACCTTTGCTTGCCAGGCAAGGTCTTGTGCTGCTGAGCTATATCCCCAGCCCAGGGAACTCACTTCACCTCACTTCCCCAGGGAGCTACTGCTGTCATTAACACCTTCACCTTACTGTTTATAGATAATATCACTTCTTAAGCTTGAAGGAAGGAGTCTTTCCTCTGTATGTACTGAGGATCAAACTCAGGTGCTATGATCCCCTGCACTTTTTTTAATTTTTGCAACTGAGTTTCACTGAATTGTCCAAAGGTGAGTCCCAACTTTTGATGTTCCTGCCTGAAATTGCAGAGCAGGTGGGCATATGTCAGTACCTCTGGTAGGGGTTTTCCTTATCTCTTTGAATATATCTCACTGCTCCACTTGGAGAAGATTCTTTGTAGGGTTAAAGCATATGATGGTGGCCACTCAGAAACTAGCAGTCCAGGAGAGTGGTCCAGAGCTAAGGTTGCTGTGAAAAGTCTGTGCACTTTGCTTGAAAATGTAGAAGAGACCCCAGCCGAGGGGATTGTGTGTTACCGGGCATTTATAGAAGGCACCCTGTCGCCATTGGTACCCTCACTGCTATTCTCCAGGTTACCTTGTCCTGTGGGCCAGCAAATACCAGAGTCACCTCTGACCTTGAGGCCTGTGTCACCCTGCCTTCTGTGACCTCTGCAGACATGAGGTAGAGATGCTGGCAGGGACCGTGAAAGAACCTGTTCATGATTCCAAATAGCCTGGGTCCATGTCCCTGTACAGACAAGCTCATGCCAATGAGCCTTTCAATGGCCTCACCCTGTGGGCATGTGTGGGGTACCTGGTGAAGGTATGCATTTCCCAGGTTCCAGAACTAAGATGGAGCACTGAGAAAGCTGCAGTGCTAATAGTGAATCTCCCGGAGCAAGACATGAAAAGCAAGCAAGTTCACATGTGTCCAAGTGCAGTATCTGTGGACCTCTCTCCTTGAACAGGGTGCAGATGGACCCACACTAGGTTTCACATGGCACCATCTGTTACTGTTTGGTGACCATCTGGACAGAAATGAGCAAATTCAAGTCCACAGCCAGGAACCCTGTGTCCTGAAGTCTGAAAGTGGAGTGTGCTGGGTCACAGGGGGGTGATTGTCGATTTCAGAAGACCAGTGCTGCCGGCACAATCAAGCTGAGCTGAAGACTGCAGGGCTGGGGAGGTCTCAGGCCACTCAGTGATAGCCTGGCTCTGTTCCAGAGACGACTGAGCCCATTGGAAGTTGGGCAGATGCAGACAAGCTGAGATCTGCAGAACAGAGTTCCAGTCTGAGGGTTGGGGCAGGGTGACCATTTGCTCAGAGACCCATATAAAGGAGTTATCAATCTATCTTCCTCAAAAGAAAATAAAAAGGAAGCCTTAGTGACAGCATCACAGGGAATCTTGTACCTAGACTGCTCAGACTTTAAGCCTGGCTGCTTTCCTATATCTCTAAGTTGAAAACTTCAATGGTTAAGGAGAACAAATTCAAACTACCCAGCATTGGAAAACCGTTTATTTCACCCTAAGCAGTTAAAATTATCAACGTGGAAAACATACCACCTGATACCTTTTAAGTCCCTAGACCCATTGAAATGAGCTCGGCTGTTGCCACAAAAGAACAAATGAGCCCTTTAGACTCAGAGCATGCAGTGTTTTCTAGGCACTATGAAGACAAGGAGTAGATTGCTGTACAGCCACCCACATGCCTGGGGCCTTCTTTTGTCAGCTAACAAAGCACCCACCAAGCTGGCTGCAAACCCATTTCACTCCTCCAAATGTAGCCCATCATACCTCCTTAGCACACCTGCGGCTGGTACAGGGTTAGTACCAGTTACTCAATTGAAGGAGGTGCTTTGTGAAAAGTGAGCCTGAAGGCTTCATTCCAATGCACAATTTTGTTGACGTGGCTCTTTAAAAAAATAAATACTTGGAATGAAATGCAAGTTTGGGAGTTGCTTACACACTGCCCATTCCCTCACACTACAAATCAATGGGTTTATTCAGATTATATGCAGTGCACTGGGATAGCTGAGAGAGGAAAAATGTGGTCACAGGGTCTCATGTCCTTGGGGCATAGCCTAGGGCCTGCTTACTGACTAATCAACAGATACTTTAGGGCACCTCCCGAAGCACAGGACTATGGAGGAAGATCATGGTGAATTATACCTACTGCTGGCTGACCCACTGTGCTGAGAGGTCAAAACGGGCCATGGATCTGCATCCTGGGAGAAAATTTCTGAGTTCTCCATGGATCCTGTCCATCACCATTTCTGTCATCTTGTCTTCCCTGTCACAATCACACACAAATGGTCACCCTTGTTTTTCTTTGAGAAATGCACGGTCCTGTACCTCACAGCATCCCTGCTTCAGGCTAACAACCTGTACAAGTGTCTAAAGGTTGTATAGCTCCCACAGGTCACCTTTACAAAATGGCTCAGCAGAGTGTTTATCACTTAAGGCCAGAGAAAAAGGGGACTGCCTAGCACCCCAGTTTTTCAGTATAGGACCCGGTCTAAGTACACAACTAGTACCTACCTACATGAAATACCCGAATGTATACAGTGGGACGTAAACTGCGTCAAAGAGCGCCATATACTGATCTTCATAAAATGTTTTATGATAAAACCATTACACGCCATGGGTCTGCCTGCATTTGAAAAGCAGATTTTCACTCATATGTATTTTTAGGCTGAAATTAACATTGGTGAATATAGACCCTCTCCCCCCCAATAAATAAATAAACCAAACAAATAAAAGAAGATCCAATCCTGGCTCAATAAACGTCAGCAGCTCACCACGGAAGGTGTTTGAAAGACCTTCAAAACGGGGCAGCTCAAATACTTTCAGTTTGGAAACCCATTCAGAGAATCCTACAACACTGGCGCACAGTCCTACAAGCCCTGGCAAAATGTAGGAGGAATCCGCCAGCACGGTAGCTGGCTGCAAAGAAAGAAATAGCAGCAAGTTGTGACAGTTCCTTCAAAGGGAGACGACCCTGACCCTGAGTTTTCTTCCCCAGAGAGAGGCACCTGATCTTTCCTGCTCACGCTGCTTCCTGATCTCTTGGAAAACTCATCACGGCGCTTTGGAATTTCACGTCAGCGCGAGCCAGAACACTAAATTCTATGACCTCTGCACAGCGCCATCTTGTCTTCCCTGTTATAATCACATGCAAATGGTTAGCTTTGTTTTTCTTTGAGAAATGCAGGGTCCTTCGCCTGACAGCTCCCCTGCTTCAGTCCAACAACTTGTACAGGTGCCTAGAGAAGGTTGTGTTGCTCCCAAAGGTCACCCTTTCAAAATTTCTCTGCCATGTGTTTACCATGGAAGGCTATAGAGGAAGGGGACTGCCCAGTTCCCTAGTTTTGCACTGTGGGAGAGTGTGTATGTTAAAAATTATTAAGTCCTTATGTAAAATATATGTACACATACACACACACATATATATACATGTATATATAGAAACTGATTGAGAAACCTGCATAATGATTTTCGTATAATGTTTTGTGATCACAATTTTTTCACCACATCAGACTCATGCTCTCAGAATTGCCTCTTGGCCTGAAGCCCCTGAGATATGCAGACTCGTTCTTTTTGGTCTTCCTTCTTGGGGTTGAAGTTCCTGCTGAAGTTCCCAGGTGGTGATGTGGGGAAGAGGTGAAGGAGGGACCTGCCCAGTCTCATCCATGAACTCTGAATGTTGCACCAATCATTGTAATTTATCGCTTCTGCCTGAGATAAAGCAGCAGAGAACAAGAAAGCACAGATAGTTTGGTGAGGAGAGAAGCCAGGCCTCTGTTGCCCAGCACCAAGCCCAATTCCTAAGTCCAGTGGAGAGCTGGAATGATGCTCAGTACTAAGAGAATGGGAGCTGCCTGAACTAAGTTATCTCTGCAGAGTTCCCATCTCCTCAACCATCTGAAACAAAGTAATGTCAACCCACTTTCCTGCTAGCCCAGGCTCGTAACAAAGGCAGTGAGATCAGAGCGCTGGCTCTCCTCCCCCTGGGCCCAGGGGTTGCCACAGCCAGTAAGTGCCAGCTACTGGGAACCTGTCTCTTCCAGCTAACTTTGGGCTATTTAAAATAAGCCAGTTTCTCTAGGTAGAAGGCCAGAATATAGTACTTCCTATAGGTCAAGCTCAGAGGACAGTACTGGTGGGCCTGCAGGCTCCTGCTGGCCTTGCTTAGGTCTTCTGTCCCTTATCCAGAAGGCCAGCTCAGCACTGTCAGCCATGGTGTGAAGCTGCTCTCTGCTGTCCTCAGTGAGCACTGCAAGCAGAGACCTCAGAAGCCAAGGGTGCTGCATGCTCCCAGAAGGGGAGAAATGCTCCAAAGGTAGGGTCCAGCACCAAGGAAGCATCATCTATGCCAGGCTCAGCACCTTCAGGAAGGTGTTGGAATCCAACTCTAGGACAACATGCTTAGGACCTTAGTGCCCAGTGTTGAAGCTGGCTCTGGAAATACAGTGTTTTTCCACCAGAAACTCTCTGAGTGTCTGCTTAGTTTGAGTTTAATGTGCCCAACTGTGGCCTTCTTTGCTCCCCCAAGGCAAGTCCTGCAGTAGCTTTCCTTGGGCTAACAAGAAGACTGGTGAAAGTGCATTATGACCCAGCAGTGGTGAGAGCCTCCCAGCAGGCATAACTGGCTCTGAATGGGGGCTTCCCATGCCACTGCAACGTTCTCTGTAGTGCCAGCCCCTACGCCTCACCTCCTGGCCATCTCACATCCCATGAGTGGAGAGGGAAAGGACTGTGCTGTCCTGACCAAGTCCACCAGTGCCTGTGAGATCTACTGATTGTGTTGTATGACTTATGCATCAGCTGTCCCTGTGCAAATCATTATGGCCTTACATACACACACACACACATGCACACTTTCAAATATATGCAGTGGAATGACCATTGTATTAGACCACATATGCAATCATAAAACCTGCAACAGAATCTAAGTTAAAAGACTCAATCCAAGGTAACTAAAGACACCTGCCCCGTGGGACAGGAGATAAACTTTCTGGTGCTGAGAGCTTGTTTGGAAGTTCTCCCAGGGGCGCCCAGCTATTCATTTACCCGTGAGCTGGGTATGGTCCTCTTCTGTGGAGTGTGGTTGTCGTCCTTGACTGAGCATGCAGCTTCAGGAGAGAGGCACATCGAGTGTTGAGGGAGGAAGGGGACGACTTCCCAGGCAGCCAGATCAGCCAAATCTAAGTTGGAGGTAATGGGATGACAGATGACATAGTCAGGTCACCCTCACATCCAACTTTCTGGTCCTAGAGTTTCTAAAGTCTTAGGATTTCTGGGCTTATATGGTCCAAGGTACTTCTTACCCTTTGAAAATTAATTAGTTAATTATTAAGAATTAATTAGAGGAAATATAGGAATTTATATTAACTTATGATTAACAAAACACTAACATCTACTTAAATTACTTGTATGATAGTAATGAATAATTAGATGGATAGTCAATTAATCAATTTAATAATAATATAATCAAATTAATAATTTAACAATAATCATTGGACAGTCAAATTAATCAATCATGACTCTTCTCATAAGAACATGTTTTGATGACAAGGTACAGAGTAGGCTGACCTTTGGGTGGCCCAAAATTTAAACCTCAAAACTAAAAGCACACATATTGTTAGCACTGCATCTAACATATGCCGTTCTCTACCAGGGTTTTCTAAGTGGTGACATCCTTTGAAATGTTACCTCCTCTCAGTCCCTGCTTTCTAGTTGCTGCTAATTAGGACACCCTCGGTCCCTGATTGTAGGCAGGCTTATGTGAGCCAGAGGAAATCAGAAGGCAGGAGACTCATAAAGCAAGGACTGGATCCAGGAAAACAATATGATAGATTTTTGTAAAGAATCATTCATTTCCATAGAAAGATGAGCCGATGCCTCCAAGAAGGAATGCTGGATGTTAGTAAAGGCCAAAGGGCCTCATAGAAGGGAGCCCAGAACCACCTCACTCCTGTGTGCGTACCGACATGAACACTGAGGAACACTGAGGGTGGCCACAGGGATCCAGGAGGAAACTGTCTTGCTTTTGGAGTCACTGAACTGTGTAAATTTTGTGCAGGGGCCAATGATTCCACATCCACAAAGAAAACAGCAGAACCTGGATTCAGCCAAACCTTGTGGCCCAGCTTCTTGGCCATATGTACGGCCAGCTCACCCCCACCACTGATCTGCATGAGGCTACAGTGCAGGCGCTGTTGCACAATAGTCTCACAAGGCAGCCATAGCCAGGCCCATACGAAATCCAGAATGACATTCCATCATGGTGAAACCCAAAGGAGTCCTGGAAGGACAAAAAAGGAGAAAAGTTGGTGGTGTTGGGGTCAATCACCCAACAGAGAGTACATTCATAAAGTGGCAAAGTAACACTTCTTGTCTCGCTATGATATAATAAATAGTTGCCTAAAAATATAACCTTACCCTGGCTATTTTCTAGGAATCTCACTTTGAGTCCCCTTTGGATGTGACTGCAGCGTTCCCAGACTCAGGCGCCCCCTTGTTCCAGGAAGCCCACTCTGATTCCCCAGTCAGAGAGGTTCCTCTGAATCCCCTTGGACTCCAAGGTCTCCTCCGGGGCAGGGTCACCAGCCCTTGCACCCTGTCAGTAGTTGGACACCTCTTTGGGGTCCTGCATTCACAGTTCTCAGTACCACGTGCACTGTATTCAAGGTTTGCCAGTAGCCTTTCAAATCCACTATGACAAGAAGAAAGTCCAACATTTAGTGTACTGACAGTGAGACAAGCAGTGCACTAGGGCCTAACCTGGAATGCTTCCTGTGCTCCCTACTCAGCCATGGGTGACTTGTGCTACTCTCACACCTCATGTCTACTTTGCAGTGTGGAAGTTCATACTACTGTTGTAGACTGCCGAGTGTACCTGACGTGCATTCCATTCTTTTTGCTTTCTGTATAAGTCAGCATAGGACGGGCTTTGCACAGGTAACAATGACATCTTAGTGGATTAATGACATAGGGTTTATTTCTTGCTTGTACCGCAGTCAGCTTTGAGTCTGGAGGCCCTTGTCCATGATAAGGCATGTCTTTTTGGAACATTTTCCCTCCATGCTCAGGGCTGGAGAAGCAAGCTTGGAGGATTCACCCTGCTAATAAGTGTCCTGTCTGAAGGTGAACCCAGTCTTTCTCATGGCCTCAGCAAGACAAAGGAGCCTGGGACTCATGGGACTATACTAGCTTTCCATCATTGTGAAAGAATACCGTGAAGATCAACTTAACGGAGGAGAGCTGCAGTTTGGTTGATGCTTCAGATGTTCTGGCCCATGACTGGCTGGCTCCATTGCTTTTAGGCCTGGGGTGAGGCACAACATCGAGGACGCAGAGTATGTGGCAGAGCAGGCTGCTCACCACACGTCAGCCAGGAAGGAGAGGATGGAAGTGAGGGAGGGAGGGAGGCTCCAATAACCCTGTAAGGGCACCTTCCTGCCCTCCTGCCAAACCCAGCACTGCCCCACCAGCAGAGGCACTGTATCTGCTCTGTCCTGTTGGGTCTCTGAGAGCGCCTGCCAAGGGAGCTGGAATGGCCTCGACCCAGTCCTCTGCTCCCATTAGGTTTGGCCAAGAGGCTCCCTGTACCCGGCCCCTGTTCTCAGCTGCTGGCTTGAGCTCCCTGTCTTGCCCCTCAGGCCTGGAGTGGGTATTAGCTCAGTCTATTTCCCTTGAGCTACTTGGTGCTTTCCTATCCCTTCCTGGTCTCCTCGTGCTCTCCAGGTCATTCACGACGGTTCCTTCCTTCAGTCGTTTCCAGCTGCCATCTGGTTTATGGCAAAACTTCAATTTGTCTCCCTATGTCTTCTGCCCTTTGGTCTTGATTCTGCGCTCTGGGAGAAGGAAGACCTTTCTTCCACTGAGGACTCTGTGCCAGGTGAATTTCATCCCAAGTCTGTATTCTATTACACCAAGGAGTTCAGTCATGTGCTGATTGAAATTACCCAGATGATAATTCCCAGTTTGGGCATCTGATTATGCAGGCATAATACCCAAATGTCTTGGGACTATTGTGATACAAGCTTGGCAGGGTTGTCAGAGTTAGCAAAACAAAACCAGGTAAATTTGAACTTCAAATTAACAAATAATTTTTGCTATGACTATGTGTACAATATTTGTACTAAAAGTTCATGTGCTGTTTATTTGAAATACAGACGGAGCTGGCTGTCCTGTGTCTCCCTGGAAACCCATGTAACTGTGAAGTGCACGCATCACCCTCCCACACTCTCCTCTCCCTCCAGTGAATGGTAGCAGCCAATCTTCTCAGTCCCTATATTCCTGTCCTTACCACAGTACCTGACACACTTTCAAAAATAGCAAAATCACTGAAAAAGTAAATGAACAGCAAAACTGAGGCCCAGGTGGAGGGGATTCATCAGAGGCAAAAGATGCTCAATTGGAAAGTGGCAAAGTGTCTGCAACTTATAGTCAACATTCTCTCACATCAAATATTTTTATTTACTGTGTGTGTGTGTGTGTGTGTGTGTGTTGGGGGGGTCGAATCAAGTCCAGGGCCCTGTATGAGAAAGGTGAGTGCTCTACCACTGAGCTACAATTGAGACCTGTTCTTATTTTTAAATGAAGGAATTATTTAGTACCAAATCATCTTAGCACCATGATTTAGGGAAGGAATGGCTTTGTTTTTCCTTGAGAATTTTTTCCTCTTTGACTGAAAAAAGGATCTTTAAAGGTATAAATTAGAATTTTCCCGAGACTAAATACTCCTCGGAAAATTGGAAAGTTTAAACAATATTTTTTAACCATTTATAATTTGCACCCGCAGTTGTGGTTTCTTCCCACTTACTTCTCACTGGTTATACAGACGAATGTGTTTTAGTTTGTCTGACTTGTACATGCACATTACAATATTCTATGATAAGAAATTACTGCTTCTAAAAAAGATGGTTGAATATAATAATTGCCATTTTTCAGTAAAACTATTTTTATATAAAAGTCTTACCCCAAATCCCAATTTTAAAATGTTGTTTTATTTGAAAATAGGATGCTGTAAGCTGAAATAGGTGATCAATATAAATGATGTACAATTTGAAAAACCCAAGTTCATATTGAAGACTGTGTATTTATATGAGTGTGTGCAACTTGATATCAGGCTTGTAACTTTGCCGTTTGCAGTTTCTGTCAGTCCAAACAATGCCATGTCAATTCCAGCGATCATACATTTATGCATTTTGCTTTAGCTGGAGTATTAAGTCACCCATGGCTCATGCAGTTGAACTCTTGCAACTGGTAAGATTTTTCAAACTTCACCTTGCAAGCCAAGGATGCTGTTAACAGAGGTGTCAACAAAATTCAGGTTCCCAGATTTGCCCCAGAGCCACTCAAGCGTAGCAGGGTAATGAATGTGTTGAGGGTGTGTTAGAATCAGGTCTGTGTAGAAGTCACGTTCCATTTTTAGAATCAGGGAGCCTTGGATGGGTGTTTCCCAGCCTCCACCGCAGCTGCCCAGCCCTTCCAAGGTAGGTGAGCTCAGAAGATGAAAGGATCCCTAGGATACGGGTGGGTGGATCCCTAAAGAATGCCTGGGTGTCTCCTGCACTCTTTCTTCTTCCTTCTGGAGGGAAGAACCAAGAGGTAGAAGCGAGTGCAGAGAGGCAGTGGGTTGTGGGAAGCGCTGGAGGACGGATGGACCCAAGGACTGGGAATCCTCAGCTGCAGCTGTCTTAGTTCCTAACAGTTAATGATGTCGCTGATGAAATGTGACCTGAAGAAACGTGACTTTGACAGTGTGGGATATGTGTTAGGAGATGGAAAATCTGCCTGAACCACCATTTTACAAATAAGCAGAGAAGGCTGCAAACGTGTGTGTGGATAACCGATGTATCCCAAGTGGACCTTAACTGAACCTGAGTACAAGGTCCACCCACGAGGTTTCAGATTCCACCCTGCACTTGCCTGGAAGTTCCCACCTGTCAGATTCTGCTGTGGTGTTAAAGATGGATAACTGAGAATTCTATCAAATACTTTCCAGCTGGGTATGGATGTGAAAGCAGATTTTCTTCATTTACTTCAATTAAAACAATGTACTGGACACTAGAGAAGCCAGACGTAGGAGATTATTCTCCAGAATGTAGAATGACGCACCTCTCTCCCTCTCCATCTGTCATCTATCTAGCTGTCATCATCTATATTTTGTTCGGGAAAATTGTTTTCTTTAGTGCGCTATAACAAACATTTTTTGGTAAAACAATTATACACCAGTATGGTATTTAAATGTTGTCACTTTTTATCATTTCTTCACTTAGTAAAATTACAGGGCTTTTAATAACATGTCCTCTGGCCCATGTCGAAACCAAAAATACCTTAGTATTTATATTTTGGTGTTTTGCTTGGTTTTCAACTTACAGTGCAGTGCGTCTGTATGTAGTCATGACCTCTTGGGGTCTTCATAATTTGTATCAAGAGCACCAGCTTGACCAGTCTATATCACAAATGGCTTCCAACTCTAAGAGGTCCATGCAGGACACACTGGACTCTAAAAGGCTTGGGGTCACTCACCTGGTGTTATGATTTGTGTCTGCATTTGCCCCCAAATCCTCATGTGGTTATGGGTGGCTTTTACAGTTTATGACTGATCCATGATTCAATGCTGGGATTATGGGTGTGAGAGTAATACCCGCCCTAGGGCAGATAGTTTGTATGTGTAAGGTGGAGAAAGAGCCTGCTTGCTGCCATTCTTCGCTTCTTCTGCTTGTTGCTTTGCTGTGTACTGCTGCCATGAACTGTAGCCCTCTGCCATGTGCAACTGTGCCTCAGAACCAGCCAAGTATGGACTGAAACCTCCGCAAACTGTAAGCTAAATAAACCTTTCCTTCCTTAATTTTGGGTGTTGGGTATTTTGTCTCAGCAACAAGGAAAAAGTAACCAAGACACTCGGCAAATTTACAAGGTGGAACCCAAGAGAGTCCATATGTTTATGCCCAGATGATTGTCTGGTGATCCATAGCGTTGTGTAAACATGGTGATCAGCTGTAAATGTGACTTTCTTTGCAGCTGGGAGCAACTGTAACATTTACGTTCAGGATCCACATGCACAAATGCACACTTCAGAGACTGACGGGAAGTGTTCAAGTGCCTGGTACATGAATATAAGCACTCAACACGGGTGGCATTTGAGACCTCAGAGGCTTACAGGGGGTGGCAGTCATCACAGTTGGGCTTCTCCATCTTAGCAAGCGGTCACTGCCAGGGCTGGGAAGAGAATCCAAGACTCCCAACTTGGTCCAGCTGTTTTCACTTGATGCTGCTTCCTGCAGCCTGAGATCCAGGTCTCTGTGTGGCCCTAAGCTGCCCCTGGACCTGCCTGCTGTCCTCCTTCCTTCCTCAGTGACCTTCGACACTGGGCGCTGATACAGGATGGCCAGTGAGGTTGCCTGGGACCCTGTCAACTCCTCCAAGCTGCTCCGCAAGAGCAAGGTGAGCACAGTACCACCCTACCCTTTAGCGGAACTGGACAGCGGGTCCCCCCATAGCACCTAAGCACGTAATTCCAGGTAACAAGCAAACTGCTGCCCACACCCCTCTCCTCAGATGAAGAGCTGGCGTCTCATTTGCTAGTTTTCTTTGACATTCATATGTGTGGACCAACACCTCCCTCCCTGAAATGAGGCTCGTGGGTATAAATCCCCTTTTATTAATACCCCCTTCACGGTACGGTTCCACTCCTGTGGAGTTGGTGCCAGTACAACACAGCCACATTTCCTTTTCCTTCCTTTTGTTCCCACACCCCACCACCTTGGTCCCCTTCCCACCCAAGGAAGAGCTCCCTACTACCTAGTATCTTGATTTTGTGCTTTACAATTCAAGTTTTTCATAGAACTCATGTGTTTAAGCATGTATCTCATTTATTTCACTCCAATCCCTTTTACAAATCCCGTTTTGCTGAGTGACAGCACTTCCTACCTGTGGACCTGCACCTTAGAGCTCCTGCCTTAAAGTCATGAGCCCGTGGTGGTGATTCCCATAATGGGGCCACTCTATGTACATTATTCTGAGACTTAGTTTTAATCATATATTTTGAAAACCATGAGCTTCCATAAAAGTTCAACTTTTAAAAAATTACAATGTGTCAAACACACCTATACATGCATTGGTACATGTTAAGTTTCTGTGCCGTGTTGTATTTTTTGATTTTGTGAATATTTTCCCTTCAAAGCAGATGTTTGTGTTATCATATGCCCAGTCATCCTTTATTCCTTGTCATTCGCAGAAACACTACTGTTTGTGCAACTGAACTCATATTATGTTTCTCCTTGCAGGTTTCCATTTGCTAATGATCAGAATGGAGAGTCTGGTGTAAGGACAAGATGAGCAAGTCTAGTTTGTAGACTGCTGCCGTTTTACCTACAGTTCTTTCTGGTATCCAGTTTGCCCACTGACATGAAAACACATCGTCCCACACCCAGGTACTTTGCGGCTTTGCTCTGCGGCAGCCCCAGCCATAGCTATTGTAGACTAACTTTTAATTTCCTTTTCCTGACTCCTATAGCCCTTTTACACTGCACATTAAAAACCACTACGATTAGGCCCTTCATAGGAGAAAGATGACTGTATCCGAAATACAAATACGGGAAGGGCTTTATGACGCGCTTCCCACCCAAAACAGAGCCTTTCCCTTTGCAGTTATGTCTGGGTGCTTGGGAATTTAGTTTTCAACGTTACTCCTCTCTCAAAGGTAGGAGCAGGAAGGCCACAGACTAAGACTTTGAGAATCAGATGGGAGCTAGGTGTCACCCGGTCTCATTTTACAGTGAATGAAGAAAATGAGGCCCAAGAGGGGAGGAGTGGTCTGGCAGCAGGGATGGGAGGAGGGTCCAAGAGACTGGGCTTCTTCTCTGGGGCTGTCTGTCCACTAGGAGGTCCCCTCCCGAGCTGCAGGCTGGTGAGACCAAAAGCCATGACGGCCCTGACCTCCCCACACCACGCACCCTGCCACACAAAGCCAGCAGTCCACAATGAAGAGAAAAGATATTTAATTATTTCTCTAAAGCGCTTCAAGTGTTTTCACAAGTGCATGGGGGAGGGATTGTTCTCAGCCAACATTTACCAGTGATTCCGACACACACAAAAAACTCCAAATCATGGTGCTTTATACTTACTTTTAATTTCTGCACTGAAAAAGAAAATGCAGGTAAAAACAATGACAGATTAGATTACAGTGATTTCACCTTTGCCCTTAAATTAAATCTTTGCTCTTGGGGGCAGAGATAGGAAAACATCAAAGCACAGTATGGTGGCGACCAGGACACTTTGGTCTGGTGGCAGAGCCCTGCACACCTAGAGACGGTGCTGTTAGTGATCAGCGTGGGAACACGAACAATCAACAGTTAAAGGTACATTAAAAGAAAAAAATCATCCCATTACTCCATTCTTAAAACCCAGCACAAAATCTGACCGTGAAATACATCCAGGATGACGTCTCTGTGAGCCCTGGGGCAGCCCCCTGGAGGTGGCTGGATGCCCACAGGACTCAAGTGCCTGCTCTACAGAGCGCCAGCTCACCCAGCTGCAGCGCCCTCCCCTCCTGGAGCAGGAACTTCCTGTCCAGCACAGGGGTACCCCTGGCTCACTCCCTGCCGTCTCCCGAGTGACAGCAGCAGCCTCAGGGGGCGGGGCTCTGTGCTTTGGAGGCTGAGGCCTCTGGAATGTTCCGCATTCTCAGGTCTGGTTGGACTGTGGGTTTTTAGTCACGCTCCACAAGTTGTTTAAGTGCTTGCTTTATTTTTCATGTGCAAACTGTTACTGTCTAAAGCTTTCAGAAGGACATGTACAGACATAAGCACCCTGCAGAGAAATGAGGGTACCCAGCCCTCCTCCCTCCGGGGGGTTGGGAGGAGCAATTACAGAAATGGTTAGAGAAGTATGTTCCGCAGCAGTTCCATCTAGTCCCTGACTATCCCTCGGGCGGGGCATCCTCAGTAGGTGATTGTCCACTCCTTGACGGAGGCATCATGGGAGGTTGTGACCAGCGTGTGCTCATCCAGCCAGGCTAGGCTGCTGACATGGTGCAGCCGGTGTGCATCTGGGCAGAAACAGGAAGGAAAAGTTTGCATCTCTTTGTTCTGTGGGTTGATTAAAAGATACAGTGCAAGTTATAATAAAAGACACATTGCTATTAATCCCCTTGAAAATACTCCTTCACAATGAACACTTATCCCACTTTTGTGACTTTCTGAAATAGCACAACTCCTGTGACTGCCCTGAATTGATTCAGAATGTGTGCCTCTCACGGTCATGTTGATATTGGCGAAGAGACAGTCAAAAGGCATCAAGACCTTGCGAACAAGGTGGGTGATGACACACTGCCATGTTTTTACGTGCCTGGCTTTCCACTGGCTGGAAACAGGAGAACGACCACACCTTGTGAAGACACTCATGACAGAGGATTCCGAGCTGCTGCAGAAACTGTCAAGCATGGCGCGTGCATTGGGAGTGAAAGCAAGATTTTGAGGGGCTTCATGCAGTGTCTTTTTATTTAGACACTCACTGAACATTGTGATCATACCTGTATGTACACCTGGAATTAACAAGGGGAAGCCAGCAGGGAGTATATCAAGCAGGCCCCCAGCAAGTGACCAGAGGTGGCTGCCAGTCGGATCCCCTTTCCTTTGGGGAAGGCTGAGAAAGGGAAAAGCGTGGTCCTCCTCAAGCTCCTGAGCCTGGGTGGCAGCACCCTGCTGTGCAATCTGGGAAGATGCAGCAGCATTCCCCGTCCCTGTGTACTCACCTGGCAGCTCCTTTCCTGGTCCTCATCTCCCTCCTCGGGTCCAAGGGTGTGAAACAAATTTCTTTTTTATGTTTGAAGCAACAATACTCAGAGACAAACAGATACGTGACTGGTCCCTAGTGTCTGCAGGGTCCCCACCGCGGACTCAACTGGCTGAGCATGGAAGACGGGTGAGGCTCACAGGGGCTGTGTGTGCTGAGCATGGCGGCTTCTTCCCTGTTCTCTAAGCAGCGGAACAGTAATGCTCACAGAGCATGTACTGCATGGCAACCATGTCATCTAGTTGATGTATATGGGAGGATTGTACAGGTTATATGCACAATGGACAATTCTTTATATCAACATCTTGGTAGCTTTGGATTCTGGTATGTAAGGTGGTCCTGGAGCCCATCCCTGGAACCGAGGGAAGACTGCAGTGTCACGGGCAGTATTAAAATGAAGGGGGTGGGGCTACAACACACTGAGTAACAGCTGAGAAACACAGGGTTGAGGACTCTTACTTTCCCCAAGGCAAATCTCACAACCGTGCCTAGATTCCAGTTTCCCCATCACCAGCCCCACTCTCCACTGTGACAATGGCCTGGATCTCTCCGGTCTTCTCTTTGCTGCCCCCTCGCATGAAGCCAAAGCATGGTCACTGTTCCAGGAAGGGGAGCCCTTGTGTGCTCTCTGTCCTTCCAACCCTGACGTCAGAAGCCTCAACCAGCAGGTGGCGCACGCACCCAGAGGCTGGGACTGATAATCACCTGAAGGTAAGGCCAGCCTCAGTGCTGCACCCCATCACCAGGCTGCTTCTTTCTGGGTGCAGATCTCATCCACAGGCATGAAAGCCAGGCTGGGGGCCAAGCCGTGCTCAACAGTTCCTAACCTCAGCACACCATTTGCTCCTGATATGTTACCGGAACTTGATTCATTCCCGGCAGGACCATGGATTTCCCTATAGAACAGCACAGGCTCTGCTGCAGGCCTCCCCCACCCACCATGGCCAGCCCATTGGGAACCAAGGACTCAGGCCAGCAGCACACCCTCCCTGTGGCACTGGAGTGGCTTCTGAATCTCTTCTAGTCAGGAAAGGCTGCCTTCTGTGCACAGGGCAGATGGGAGGGACCAGGCTGCAAGGGGAACCTGGTAGGAGTGGCAGGGTGGAAGGGAGGTGCAAGAGGTGACAGGTGCCCTTCAACACTGGGCCACAAGCCACACAAGGTGCAGAACCAGGGAAAGGAGCCCCCAGCAGGGATGAGATGCAAGGTGAAGTCAAATTTGCCATTAAGGAGCACTTAACAGTTTTCTTTCTAAAATGTAGAGTTGCTCACGCTGGCCATCTAGTGGACACCAGTGTCACAGGACCAGCAGAACCTGGTCAGGGGCTGAGTTTGGAGCTCTCCAGACCCCTTCATCACACATCCTGTGTACGCAGAAGCGTGCCCCGTGCCCTGTGCCAGCCAGCAGAGCTCTTGCACTTCCAGAAAGGATGAGGGCCACATGGCTAGGGCACAGCCTCTAGGGCACCATGTGGAAACCAACTCAGGGCCAAATCCTGAGGCGTGGGGGTAGGAGTCACCTTGGATCTTGACTCTGGTTTCTGGGTCGCTCAGGGTCCAGACGTACACCATCATGTCCATGCCGCCAGAGGCAAAGTGTTCGTTGTCTGGTGACCAGGCCAGGCACACGATTTTTGCATGGTGTCCATAAAAGACGTTGTTTTCCTAATTGTGGGTTGGAAACAGGTGGGAGGGGAGGTTACCTGGTGTCACCCCATACCCTCTGCACGGGGGTGGTGAGGAAGTGCAACTGCTTAGTGCTTGATCTACGCCAGGCCTCCCCTGAGCTTACTGGCACCTTGTAATGCCCCACACGGCACCTGCCACTGATAGAGATGAGATCACTGAGGTCCACTCACCGAATAGTCATCAGCAACATTGAATACAGTGACCACCTTGCTGGCGTCGCACACGGCAAGAAAGGCGCCATCATGGGAGTAGGCCACGTCCGTCACAGGGCCCTTGGCCTCCAGGAGCTTGCCTTCATCCTTGAGTGTTGTGCCCAGGATGGAGTAGATGCGGACATTGCCATCCTAAGGGCGAAGACAGGAGAGTCAGCCCCAGCATGCACGACAGCCCATCTGGAGGCAAAGTTCATGCTGTCAGTGGAAGTGCCTTTCCTCTGCGGCCCAGCTCAGGTCTCTAGTTCCCCTCATGGAGGGCGACCCCTGTAGTTCTTCATCAGCACTCCTGGCCTGCTCCCTCTCGGGCAGAGGAACTCAGAGGACTCATCCCCAGGCCTCCCCATTCTGATTCTGCAGGCTGGGCATGGTGGAGTCTGTATTTTCTGTGACCAGCCGGTCAGCTCCTAGCCCGACCTGGAGACCTCACCTGGCAAGCCCCTGCACACCCCAGCTCCAGCGAGGAGTCTGCCCTGCCCATCTCCTGCTGAGCTCCCGGTCACCTCATCATGCTGGGCAGTCTCCACCACCCTGGCGCTGTCACCCTAACCCCAGGGCTGCACTCAGGGCCTGGGCCCACTAAGTCACACATGTGCCTCAGCAGTGGCCCCACTGGCACCAGCATCATCACCCTGTATGGTGTCGGAGTCCTTCCTGACCTTCCTGTAGCAGAAGCCAGGGCTCTGTGGTCTGGGAGGAGACAACGCCCACAGGGAAACCCTCAAAAAAGGTCCCTTCTGGCAGGCAAGGAAGGAAGAAAAACCACCGCTGAGTGCACATCTGACAAACAAGCTACAAGCCAACTGCTTGCTGGGATGCTTAGCGTCACTGAGGCAAATGCAACTGCATGCCTGGTGCATGATGGGAGACAGAGTTCAATTGCAGCTGTTAGTCACAGAGACAATAGCCAGGACAAAAGCAGGTCAAAGAAAATGGCCACACCTGTGGTGCGGGCTGGGATGGTCTGTCTGCCACCTGGTGGAGGACTCCCCCAGAGTCCAATGGGGCAGGAAACTGTACCTGTAGGCCAGCGACACCTGGGAGCAATGGCTCCCCCACCCTATCTGGCTGACCCTTGGGCCCTGGGACCCACCCTCACACAGGAGGAGCAGCTGCAGGGAAGACTGGCAAGGCTGGCAGAGGAACTCTACAGTGGGCAAAGCTCTCTGAAGACGAGCCCTGGGACCTGGATAGCAGTATGGGAAGGTACAGGCCTGTGTACACAGCTGGCTTTAGTGGGTGCAGGGGTACCGTGCCCTGGTAGGCTGGCCTACACCTGAAGCCTGGCTCTCCCAGCATGGGGACCAGGTGGGGAACACGGAGGGCGCACCTGGCTCCCGCACAGCGCACACTGCTTCTCTGTGGGGCTCAGGGTCTGTATTCCAGTTCCAGGGCTTCCCAGGCAAGGCCCTGCCTGCCAGAGCCTGGGAGAATGAAATGCGGGATGCACAAAGCACTCAAGACCCGGCCAACCCGGCAGACTCAGCTACTCTCACATACAAGCTTCTGTTCTATCCAGTGGAAAATCACCCCATGGATGACTGAAAGACAGAGCCTGGCAAAGCTGGGAACACCTGGTGGTTCCATAACAAAATGGTATTGCACAGGCTCTTGTCACTGTCCTGCTGACACCTAGGAGCCAGGCCTAGGGACGCCATCATGGCTGGGCACACTACACTGCCTTCTCTGGGACCCAATCACCCTCGGTCCTCTAGGTCTGAGGCCATAATGCCTCCTCCGGGGAGCTCCCTGTGCAGTGCACACTGCTCTCCATTTGGGGTCTTTGGCTCCCACAAATGTCAACCTGGCCACAGGGCAGCCCAGCTAGCAGAGAGCCCCCAGGGCATTCTCCTCCCTTGCCCCAGCAATACTGACAGGGGAGAGCAGGCAGACATACCTTGGTACCACCCCGCACCCTGCTGCAGGAGGCCCCGAAGGAAGGAGCATGCAGGGCGTGCCAGGCTGGCAGAGAGGGCCTCACTCTGGGCAGCGAGCGGGGTGCTCCAGCGATGCACACAGCTTATGGGCATGGGCGCCCCATGTCACTCAGATACCAAGGGCAGTGGGCAGCAGGAAAGAAAGACCTTACCGCTCCCCCTATGGCCACCGTGTCCCCGCCGGGGTGCACTGCCACCACTTCAGGCTCGTAGCCAGGGCAGTCCAGGCTGAAGCACTTCCTCTGGTCCTTCAGCAGGACAATCTGTGAGACACACAGGTTCGGTCAGAGGAGCAGGCCCTCAAGGCACACGTCTTAGGAAGGCGCCTGGCTGAGCCCGGGTTACTGATGCGTAGCTGTTCCCGCCCTCATCAGTAAGGGTGGGGGATGAGAGCCAGGAACAGTCAGTGTCTCCACGTGGACCATGACTATGGTCACTGTCACTACACTCACCCACCATGGCACCAGGCTCTCAAAGGCCTTGGGTTCCATCTGAACACTGCAGTGAGTGCTGCATGGTATTCCCAAAGGGCCAGGCAAAGGCAGACCAGCAGTATGGGGAGCGGTGGGGTTGACATGGCCCTGAGCAACACACAGGTCACAGGAGAGAGCCAATGTCCTTCAGCTCACAGCTCTTGCGCAGCCTGGGGATGGTACAGTGTCCTGTGACGAAGTACCAGGGAAACTCTGCAGTCCACAATGACCAGCCCCCACCCCAGGGAGCGAGGAGGAAAAAGAGGAGGCAGTGGCAGCACTCCAGAGCATCACGGCAGGACCCCTGCAGGCTGCAACCACACTGCTCCCCACCCAAGCTGCCCACGATCGATCTTTTGTCCCAGGGGCCCTGCTGCCCTGGACTCTTGTCTTCAGGGCACTGTGTGCCAGCCTGGAGTCCACGCCCCAGAGGAGCCACTCCAAGGCAAGTGCTGACAGAAGGGGTCTGGAGGTGGGCAGTGGCCTGACCCTCGTCCAGCCACCTACTGGTTACAGGCAGGAGCTCAAAAGTGGTCTGGGGCCCTTTTCCCAGTGTTGAGAACCTAAGACAACCCAGGCCACCTGAATATGGACTTCAATAGCAAGGATAAACATGGCCTCACAACAGGAAGCGGTGTCACCAGCGTGCAGCCTTGAGGAGTGAGTACTGTGCTCTGCTGGGCTTTGCTGTGAGTGTACGGCAGGGGTCAGCTCCTCCATCTCACAGGGAGAAAATAGGGTAGAGGGCTCAGGCCATAGGCCCAGAGCCTCATGGTGCTATGAGAGCACCGCAGAAGCCCAGGTCCTTGTTTGTGGCCACCACATGGGCCCTGCCTCAGCACCACAGTACACACAAGAGGGTCCCAAGAGGGACTGCTCCTCTGTCCGCTCCTGGATCTAACAGACTGGCCCCCAGACAGTGTGCCCTTGACCCATGACAGCTCTGGCTCTGTCCCACCTCAGCAGCTTCTAGGTGCTGCTATGGGGTTCTGCTTGTGTGTGCTGTGGGGTGGCCAGGTGGCAGTGTCCCAGACTGAGGGCATGAACATCAGATGGGACTGAGACGGGACTTGAACCTAGCTGTTCCCTGATCTAAAGTCCTGGCGCTCTGCGGCACTCCTGGCCATGCACCTCCACAGAGGTGCCTGCAGAAGGTCCCCACCTTGAAGGGACCCAGGATGGCAGGGGAAAGGTGCACACGTACTTCCCACACTGGCTAAAGTGCTAAGGGCACTGCCAGTGTTGTCGGAGTGCAACCCTCACTGAGTTCTCCACTGCCCACGCAACCCAAGCTGGGCGTCCGGAAACACATGCTGGAAGGTCCTGCGGCGTGGACAAGGGGCCCCATGCCGTCTGTCGCTGGGCCCCACTGGTCATCGTGGCTATCTGCAGCCATGGCCTGCCAGAAAGTTCTCATTATCCAAGACACAAAAATCTCCTCTTGAAGGAATCCGGTTCACAGACAAGGGAGGGGTGGGTGGATTCTTAAGGGCAAGTTCTTTAGCAGGGTTTGTCATCTGAGTCTCCCCTACGTAGTTACACAGGGGGACACTCAGATCCCTGACAGATGATGTGTGTGTTGGACCAGAGTTCTGTATAATGTGGGTCAGGTCAGGCATGGATTCCAGGAGAGGCCCCCTGTTCCAGAAACTCCAAAACAAAAGGTGTGCAGATGACCCTGGTATGGGAACAAGAACCCATCAGGCCCAAGGTCACTCTGTGGCCTTGACAATGTCAGGAGATGGCTCTAAGCCACAACCTCATTACCACACCCGAGAGTCTGTGAGGACGAGAATTCTGAAGTTCAGAGATGGTGAGGTGAGACTTGATGTCGTAGAGCTCCAACATGCAGGGCTGGATGATGACAGAACCATCTGAGCTGGGCCCGATGTGTGGTGACAGAACCTAGCAGTCCCTTTACCAGCCAGACCATGGGCAGCAGCCTACTCTCCTGTACCCATTTCCTCCCGTGTTCACAGGGTAAGGCCCTGCCTGACTGGGAGGCTGTGGGATGACAGGGGCCAGCATGTGGACGCCCTCGCACAGTACCGATAGGCCTGGCTCTGACACTGGCCACCACTATGGGAAGCTGGTGTGCATGTAACTGCTGTCCTGGGCCCACGCAGCAGGAAGTACAGCCTCTCACCCACCTCTCCTTCCCACCCAAGACCGAACCGGATTCGTACCTGCCCGATGCACACGACCACAGTGTACCCCCCGGGGCCAACAGCCACACACTTGGGTTGGACTTCCAGCTTCACGACTCCTTGCCCACTGGTAGAGAAAACAGAGCATTTCCATGCTGCAGTGGCTCCAAGTGGGTGCCTGACACACATGTACCTGCACTGCAAAACCAATGCTACTTAGCTGTGCATAAGGAACTGCCCTCTATGCTTGGGGAGCGTTCACAAAGATTTGGGAGGTAAAAAAAATGACCTGCTTCTCTGTGGCACAGAGGTGGGGGGCACACCGGAAGGAAGTGGTAAATCGGGTGACAGGGACACTGTGCTGGTATGGATCCCTGGCAGGTACCTGCCACTCTGCCCCTCCATGGAGCACAGCTCCTATCCCGGCATCCAGCACACAGAGAACTGAGTCTGCTCCCTCCTGATGGTCAGTAACCTAAGCCCACATGGAAACTGCCAGGAATCTGCTACTCTCACAGTGCAAAAACCACGTTACCATCTATCTCGGCTACTACTACAAAACTCATCCTAGAATTTAGGTGCAGGCATGTACACATATAACCTGCCTAAACACTATACATTTACAAAACTCCCATGCAGTTGGGCCAGACGTGGCGTCTATAGTGCTACCTGCACAGGCCCTGCCTGATGTGACCAGGCCTCAGCTGGCTTTGTGGGAGCCCTGGGTGTGGACAGAGCATGCGGCAATGGCCCCGCCTGCTCCCAGGAAGACTCGCCAATGGTTATACAAGGGTAGGATGCCCAGCTGGGCATGGAAGCACATGCCTGTAATCCAATCACTCTAGGAGGCTGAGGCAGGAGATCACAGCCAGTCTGAGCAACTTGGATCCTATCTCAAAGTAAAAAGGAAAAGGCTGAGGATGCAGCTCAGTGTAAAGGCCCTGGGTTTAATTTCAATGAAACAAAAAACAGACAAAAACAGAGAGCAACAACATCAGAAGGCAGTAGAAAGATGACATTCGAGATCCTCCCGAGGGGCTGGACAGGTGCAGAGGACCCATCACCCAGGTGAGGGAGGCCCATGCAGTAAGCGCCCCCCGTGTCAGCTGTGAGCTGGGTCCCATGCTGCATGTGGGGCTCACAAAGACCATTCCTGGGACTCCTAGTCCCTCAGTTGAGACAGGTCCTTTAATAAACAGGAAGTGCAGCCTAGGGCTGGCAGGCTCGGTCCGGGGCCACCTTCCTTCTTCCCGCCTGTGCCCAGAACGTCCTGTCACTCACTGGCAGCTACTCTCCCAGCACCAGCTCCAGGGCCTGCCATTCAAGCACCACAGCAAAACCCAACAGAACAACAGCTCTGAATTGGTGCCTGCACGTCTGTCTCACACAAGCACCAGAATGCTGCTGCTACTGAGTGCTGAGACGGCCAGGGCCTTGCCTGACCTCCCCCCAACTTCACTGATGAGGCAAGAGGGACAAGGAGAGACCTGCCGGGCTCAGGGCCTGACACCGCAAAGCTCAGAACAGGGAGGGGCAACCCTGTCTGCGCTCACATGGCAGCTCTCACCTGTAGTCCCGCAGCATGAGGTTGGTGTACCGCACAGTGTCGTCCATGCTGCAGCTGACCAGCTGTCCCGACTCATCCACCGTCATCCTGGACACTTGATTTGTGTGGCCTTTCCCAGAGAAAGAGTCGTTCTCACCTGTCTCTGAATCCCAGTAATGTAGGGCCGGGTTAAGGAGAAGGGTGCAACCTGACCCTGTGGGAGCTGTGGTCAACAACCAGTCCCAGGCAGCCCAGACGCTGAGGGTGAGAGGCACCCTCATGGGTGTCCAAGCCCAGGATTTCAGAAAGCAGATGCAGCAGAAAGCCAGACTGTGAGGTCGGGGCACACGCCGTCTCCTGGTGACAGCTGTGCAAGGCTCATCCACTGGGTCACAATGTCCACTGCCCTATGGCACTTCATGCAGATAAGCAGCCCTTGGACATGCTGTACAACCTGACTCTTGGGAATGGACCTTAACACCAGTAAGTGGAAAACTCCACCTCAGCTTCTCAGGGCAGTGACAAAACAGGCACTGCAGGCATCTAATGTAACCACCTTCAGGGCATGTGTACAAGGTGTGTACTGGACATGATGCATTTGGTGCTTAGAACTAGACCACCCAAAGATAGGTATCTTTATGTACATGCAAATACTTCAAAAATCTGAAAAAAAAAAAAACCCACCCCAAATCCTAAGAACTTCCGGTCCCAAGCACTGGTGATAAGGCATGCTCAACCTGTACTGTGACCCATTAAGTGAACTCCTGCAGGGACCAGGACAACACAGCTCCCTACACACTGGTTCAGATGATGCTGCTGGCACAGACTTTACATAAGAGACTAACATTTCATTTCACCCTTTCTGTAACACAGTCCAGCCTACAGTTGTCTGACCATCTGCCTGAAAGCCAGCTGTGCCTGCTTCTCCACTGATGGTTGCCCAGGTGCCACCAGTAATGCCCCCAGAGGACCCGCCTTTCCGGGGGTTGCGGTGCAGACTCGGAGCTGAAGGTTCTTACACAGGCTCTGGCTTCCCTAATGAGATTCTTTCACATTAACAAATGAGAATCCTATTTCAAATGCAGGCAACTATATCTGAGGGAGGCTGACCCACTGGGATGACAGGGGAGAAGGGTCCCATGGCCTCCTCTGCACCAGCTGACATGTCTCCTGACACAGCTTATCTGCCTGGTCTCCGGGCTACTGTCCTCAGGTCTTGTGT
The DNA here is from genome assembly GCA_004027595.1 of Dinomys branickii. Taxonomy (NCBI): domain Eukaryota; kingdom Metazoa; phylum Chordata; class Mammalia; order Rodentia; family Dinomyidae; genus Dinomys; species Dinomys branickii. Next base: position 91,773 of record PVLD010001106.1, on the reverse strand, counting down.
TCAGCCTGAGAGAGCAGCCTGGCCCTGGCACGTGGTAGGAGCACTCAGCTAGGCAGGCAGAGAATGCATACCACCTGCCAGCTCGGTGATATGTGCCCAGGTGCATGTCACAGGGAAGCACCACAGAAGCTGTCATTCGGGAGAGTCCCAGGCAGGGTCTGTGAGGGCCCATAAGCACCTCTGGGAGATCTGGTCTCGGCCTTGGGCTGATGGGCCAAGTGCTTTAGGAGCAGGAACCTGTCTGAGCTTCAGTTTCTCATTTGTCAAACACTGCATTCTAAGACTCCAGGGTTCCACAGCTTGTGACAGGGACAAAGCTGGCACCCACTGCTGTTTACAGGAAGGAGGCAGTTCAGGTCAGAGAAGGTGAGCCACACGGCAGACATACAGGGAAAGCGCCTGGTTGGTACAAAGCTGTGTCCTCCAGGGCCCTGGGCCCCGAGCCTCCAAGGCTCCACATGTCATGGATGTCTGCAGAGCCTAGGGCCACTTGGCCCCCAGCAGCGTGGGGACAGGACAGTCCCCTTTCCTGCCAGCACCTTGAGTCAAAGGATATTAATGTGGCCGTCATGGCTCCCAGAGTAGATGTAAGACTTGCCACCATTTTTGTGCACCGTCAGACACTGGATCGATTTACTGTGACCCTGTGAGGAAATGAGGGGCAGGGTGAGCTGAGGACTCTCCTGCTCGAGCCACAGTCCGCCGTCCCTGATGGCCAGTCACTAACAAATCCAGCCACACATGACCTTCCTTCCCTAACCCCTGGGTGCGTGCACAGGGTCTGACCAACAGCCCCACTCAAGCACCTCACAGGCACAAGGCCTTTTCCACCCAAGTATCCCAGCACTCTGACACCCTGCTCCAACTTCCCCAAAGCTGACAACATAAGGTCTACAATCAGACATGTGTCCCAGAAAGGACCTTGAACCTCTTCTGTGACTGCTTCTGGACAGAAAGCCCTGCAGAGAGGTGTCTGATTATACCTTTTCCCTGGTCCCCAGCAATCTCCCTCTTCTTTATCAGCAAATTCAACTGGTCATTTGGCCAATTCACACTCCCGAACTTTCCAGCATTCTATGGCATTCCATGTGTTGCCAAGAAACAGCATCTTTCCTCAGGAGAAGCGGCACAGAGCCAATGCACACCATTGTCCCAGTAAGGAGTATTCCCAAGACAGCAGCCCTAGTCCTGCTACTAACTTAACATGGTCCCTGAGCTAGCCTAGACAGTGATAAGACTTCTGTGCCACCTCCGGGCTTGGGACCCTATGAGAGATGCGTGCTCTTTGCTGAAGCCATGCAGTTACCAGTGTCCCTGCTGAGGTGAGGGCGTTTAACAAGCTGGCGTTCCTGGGTGATCTGCATGCACCTGAAGATCATCCCTGGAGCCCCTCCATTGTCCCCTCTTGACCAGCCATGAAGCGCCCAGGTGAGGTTCATGTGCTGCCAGGGCTGGGAACCACTTTTTCCTGGGATCTGCCTGGTGAGTCAGCAGCCTCTGCAGCCTGTGGTCAGCCCCAGACACCTTGCATGACCGACACTGGTGTAACTCAGATAGCTTTTTCCTCTAACAAACATAGGAGCTCACAAAATGCCGAGCTGACCTAGCTAAGCAATGCTGGCTCTAGTCAGCCACACTGACGGTAGTAAGAGCAGACACGCACAGCCAGGCTGACAGACACAGGAAAGACACTGCTCCGCTGCTGGAGCCAGGCCTGAATCTGCAGCATTTCCAAGCGTCCCATACAGAGGCCCACAGGAACAGCCAGGCTTGAGTTGAGATGCCCCCAACTGCCTGGTGTGGCCTTCTTGCTGCCAGACCATGCACACCTTCCCTCTCACTGCCTTCAACCTGCTGCACAAACCCCAAAGGCCAAGCAGGCACCTCCCCTAGGTCCCCTCTTCCGGCAGGGAGATCTTTCACTACCTGGCCCCGGGGTCGGCCAGGCTCACCTTGATGACCTGAAGGGGCTTGCTGGGGTTGTTCTTGTCCAGGTAGTTGATGTAGCCTGACAGGGAGACGCTCAGGAGGTGGTCCTTCTGCCACAAGCAGCCCAGCTGCTGGTCCAGAACAGTGGAGCCCATGGGAAACGTGCTGACCACTGAGTTTGCACTGACGTCCCAAATCTTCGAGGATTTGTCTCCAGAAGCAGAAAGCAAGTGGGTGCTATCAGGACTCCAACTAATCTGTGCAAACCAAGACAGGCCTGTGTCAGAGGACTGCAGAGGGAAGAGCCCAAATAGCAGCCTGACCACAGCCTGCATTTTCTAGCAGAAGAAAGCGAAGCCTGAGGCGGCCACTCGATGTTCCCAGTGCCCAGGCCCCTGCCAACCCATAGTGACCCTAAAGGCAGGTAACATTCCCCAACTCTTAGCCCGTCACTTAAAATTGGTCTCTAACTTTAATACTGACCACTATAGACACAAACTTGGACAAGTTACCACCAGTGCATCACGAGACACAAAAGTTCATACTCACAGCATAAATGCCTCCATCATGAGCCTTGCTTCCGCCCAGCGCACATATTTTTTCTCCTGTCTTCCCATCATAGATGAATATCTTCCAAGAAACAAATATGTATGTGTATTACAGGTCTGTGTACAGAGGCCCTTGGCACGCCTTTTCTCCAATGGCCATGACTCAAGACCGAGCTTCCCATGCTCTCTAAAAGGAAAACCTAAGAGCCCCAGTCACCTGAACAAAAGCCTGTGTCCACTGGGCTTTGGTAACATGCCCAAGAGGTGTCGAGGAGGGATAGCTCCTAAAACCTGCCCACCTGCCTGACCCCTTCCTCCCTGGTTCTTACCTGGCCGTCAGCACTGGCCGTGGCAAATCTGTTCCCATCAGGGGAGAATCGCACACAGTTGACAAAGCGGCCATGGTCCTGTGGGAAAGAGGACTATCACCCACCTGCTGAACCCCATGGCCAACCTCCACCACTGGCTATAGCAATAAGCAACTTAGGAGATTAGAGGAAGTCCCACAAGGTCCCCTGGGGTCAGTTTTAGCCTCCGTGCCCTGCCTGCTACCCTCCAGCTTTTCTCCTGCTATTCATTCCCCTGCAGATGCTGCCATCTGCCTTCTTGCCCCTGGGGTGCAGAGACCTCTACCCTCAAGCCTGGATCAACCCTGCCATGGTCAGAGCCATGGGCATCACAATGGGACCTTCGCAGAGACCCGAGGCCCCAGCAGAGGAGGGGAGGAGGTGCTGGGGTGGGGGCTGGTGGTTTGCAGAACAAGTGACTTCTCCCCAGAAGGTATAACCCACCAAATTGCATCAGTCAAAACTCACTTTTGAAATTGCATCTCTGCCTCTTCCACTGTCCTAACTGTAGAAGCCTCTGCCAGTGTCACAACCTGTCACTTTACCTGAGAGGCCATGGTGAGCCTCCAGGCCAAGTCTTTACAGGACAGCAGCAGGCACAGGGAGGCTGCGAAACCTGAGCACACCAGCTCTAAGAACCCAGCTCAAGTTTCCCGCCCAAAGCTTTGCTTCCTCAGTGGCACCGCTCCTGGGCCCTGGCAGGGGTGCACAGACCAGGGCTTCTCTGGCCAGGAGCCATCCCAGGCCAGGTCCCTAAAGCTGCAGGTGGACTGCCACCTGTTCTGGGCTGTACAGGAGCTCACTGTATAGGCCTCCTATCTTGCGTGTCAGGGACAAGACTCACCCCACTGTTTCCTTGAGTGCCACAAGAGCCAGCAGGGGCCTGAGATAAAGCCCCACACATCGCCCCAGAGCAGGGAGGGACAGCACACGTATCTCCTTCCAGTTGAGGAGGAGCAATCCAGTGACAAGATGCAACTGCACCTAGACTGGGCACCCAGGGCCAGCTCACTCTGGGTCCTTCTGCCTGGGCAGGGGTCACACGGTTTGAGAACTGGGAGGCCAAAAGCACTCATCCCAATGGTGCAGAGCAGGGGACAACAGGGGTGACAGCATGGGCTGCTGACTCTGCTTATGTACCGGATACGCCACGCACCAGAGAATACTTAGCTACTCTTCAGTTCTAACCAGGGACAACACCTACTGCACTGGTTCCCTGAGGATAGGCATCGACACTCCTACTCCAACCCCAGGTCCAGAAGCAGGATGCCCCTGGAAAGACACCAGACACCCAGGTATGACCCTAAGCAGGTCTACAGCCTGGCTCGGAACTGTCCACTTTGTGGGGCTCTCCCATGGGGCCCACAGGGTCAAGGTCTGTGCAGGAACACGCAGCTGCAGGAGGGTGGCCAAGGGAAGCTGGGCCCAAGCAGACATCCGCAAGTACCGGGCTCTGGGAGCCTGGGCCTCTGCTCCACAGCCTGCTGCTGTCACTGTTTCCTGCAGCTCAGCCAAGCACCATGAGTTCAAACGGGTAGGAGACTTGTGTGTGCTCCTGAAATAGCCCCTGTACAGCCAGTGAGTACCAGCAGCCCATTAACCACTGAAATGAGGACTAAAAATAGCGCTTGGTGCAGGGAGGCCAGGTGTGCACATGGGGGGCCGTGAGGGTTACTTCCAGTCCAGACGATCTGCAGCCTTGCACGCTATCTCCTGACCAACTGGCTACCTGTTGAGCTGTCCCAGCTGACCAGAGAGGGTCACGGTGCCAACCTAAAGTCCCAGCTCAGGCCTTCCTATGTGGATGCCCGACCATGGGGTGCCCCACTACTGTCAGCTTACCCTGCTGGAACCAACACAGTCCTCCAAGAGCCCTCTGGCTCCGTGCCCCCGTCTGGCGGCATCACTGCCCTCACACAGGCTTGAAGCAGTGAGGTATTAAGGAACCTCCCAAGGCCATATCACCAACAGGAACAGAGACGCCTGGCCTCCAAGTGTTCTGACTCCAGTATACACTCTACCTGGCTGGCTCAGGTGTCCAGGATTCCCAGCCTCAGTGGGTGGTTCCTGCCTCCTCCCAACCCACATCCCTTCCCTGTGCCCCTCCCCCACAGCACTTGCCCCATGGCCCCGGGTGCTCCTGAACGGTCACCCAAAGGAGCCCTGCCCATCTGGTTGCATCTCCCGCCCCTGGACAGGTCGGCCAGCACCACTTTGCTCTGGAGCACAAGGGCCACAGCCCTGCTGTCTGCCTCTGGTGCCAAGACTGACAAGAAGAGGCAGGTGTGCATTTGCCTTGCTGAAGTGTCCTTGGGGGTAGGGGGGAAATGCCCTCCTGCCACACACCTGGCCCACTTGGGACATTGCACTTGCTAAGACGTGCAGTGACCTCCAGTTCCAGGTTGCATGGCCACACTCTGGGTCAGCTCTCCACAAGGGAGAGGGCCTCTTGCAATTACTGTTCCCAGCAATCTCTGCTGGACACAACCTGCCCCACCCAGCACAAGCCTGGGAGCGGGATGCGTGGAGTACTGAAATTCTCAAGCAACTACTGCCCACTCGCAGAGGTCAAGACAGGCTTGAGGCACAGGAACGGGCCCTCAGCCACGCCAGACAACTGAGACACTGGTGGGACTTTGCCACACATCCAGATGTATGTGTCAGGTGGAGGACTTGGCATAGTGGGGGGCATGACAAGGCCACATCCCTCCCCTCCTGAGGCCGCAGTCAGCGCTTCCCTGATGATCTAAACCTTTGTCCTGAGCAGCAGGGCTGGTGATGGAGACAGTCCCTAAACCTCATCTGTCCCCAGACCCAGATTTTCCAGCCATCCCGAAGGTCAAGTCCTCCGGGCACCCCTGACATCTAAAACATGGGTGCATCTGGACAGGGTGGTGCCTGGTCGACTCCAGATAAAAGGTTTCTCATTCCCCACCTTTGCCATGCACCAAGCCAGGACACAGCTGGAGGACCGAGACCCGCAGGGCACAAGCCAAGACTCTACTTCAGAGCTTTGCACAATGGGCCACTGAACAGAAACGAAAGCACCACAGCCTTGAGCTTGGGCCAGCGGACAGGAGGCAGCTCCCCATGACCTCAGGTCCCTCCAACCTGCTGCTTTCACACCACTCCGGCGCAGCCTCAGCAGGGTCTTATTTCAGCATGCGCTAGACTGAAATTCCCAACAGCCTGCTCTTCTCCAGGGTGACAGCTTACCCATGACCGGTGTTGTCCCCCTCTGCCCGCGTCCCTCCCTCAGGGCCATGACCCACCTCTGTGCCTCAGACTGAAGTGAGCCCCAGGTGCCAGGGCTGCATAGGCAGGCAGGGGTGGTGTGGTGACAGACAGATGGACACAGAACAGAGCTGCCTGTTTACTGCTTGTCCTTGAGTAAGGTTCCAGCAGAGCTGAGCAGGAGGGGAAGGCAGGTCCGACCCCCATGAGTTATATGTTTGGGAATCTGGGGACAAAAATCTTCTACTGCCTGGATTTCATGGTGAAAACAACTTAATTCTCTTTCAGAAAAACCCCACCCACATGCATTTTAATTTCCTGAAGAACACTGACATCCCCAGCTTTGACATCAGGAGGATCCACATGTAGTAAGAAGCCCTGAAGAGTTCACAGGCAGTTAGCACCTATCTTCACATGCCCATGCCCTGACCCTCTGCCCAGCTGTCTGTGCACCTGGCCCTTTGCCACCCTTGCTGACCCACGGGTGACAGGAAGGTAGCAGTATGAGATCACAAAGGGCAGGAGGACACAGCCCAAGCCTTGTGTATACCAGGAGCCACACTTAATTCTGAAGGCTGGCAACGCCCAGCAGCAGGCACTCTGGGGCTGCGAGTTCTCAGTGCCATCCCTAGCCCTTCTATGCCAGGCCAGCTGAGGCTGTGAAATGCTCTCTGGGCAATATGTGGACCCTGACATTGTATCAAGCCCTTCCCACAGATGGGAGCTGGGTGAAGAGGGTCACCATCACCCTGCTTTCTGGGGACGTAGAGGCACACCCACCAAGCACCAGGGCGGCAGAGCCAGCCAGTCTGGTGCCAAGTGGCACCCAGAGTCCTGGTCCTAGGCTAATATCGTTTTCCAGCTCTCTAGGTTCTCAGGATCCATAGGTGTGCACAGCAGTGCCCACCCTGCAGACAGGGCCAGCTGGGCAAAGCTTTCTCCCTGACACTGCCCGTTGGTGCTGCTGGGGAAGACTACATGGCAGAAGCAGGACAGAGGATGTTCCACCTAAGCCCCCAAGCGAGCTCACACAGGACGCAGGGTACATAGAACACAGGCTGGGGCTGCTGTCTGGGTCAAACCCTGGCTCCACTGTGCATCTGAGCTGCTCTGTGCCATGTTCAACCCACATCTGCAAATAAAGGGTCCTCCCTAGGACTGAGAAAAGGACCCTCCCCTCACACACCCCAGTGAAGACCAAAGGAGTCCAAGCAGAGCTTGTGGAGGCCTGGGCAGTGGAGTGTCCCTGGGAGCAGCCGGGACAGCATCTAACTGTCCCAAACCTCTTGCCCTTCCTGCCTCCCTTGGGTTCAGATCAGGTTCAGGCCTTGGGTTTGCTGGCTCAGTCTCTCCTCCTGTGGTCCGCAGGACTTGTGCTCCACTTAAACACTGACCTTGGGCCACAGCCTTCAACAAAGATCCCGAAATAGCCAGGTCTCCACTCCCTACCAATTAGGCAGCACTACAGGAGACAGAACTGAAACTACAGGGTGTTGGCAGAGGCCACCCAGAACCTGCTCAGCCCGAAGCCCCAGTGATGAAATGCAGCTATTTGTTTCTCTGACCGGGGAATCCCTGGGGTGTTCGTCTATCCCTAAGCCAAGTGCCTCCTCAGAAAATTTTGCCCACTGCTGCCTCCAAACTCACCCTTTCCAGCAGTGTCACATCTGCTATCTATGACTGGTTGCGCCACCACTGAAACGAGTAGTCCTCGGAGTGCCACGCTAAGGACACTGTCTCATGGGGTCCTGAGCCTTAGACACTGGCCACTGGTGCTCCTGATGGAGGATGAGTACCAGGCCTTGGCCAGCCTGATCCCCAAACCCAACCACCTCCAAAGGACACAGCCCATGATCACCCTTCTGGGCTACCCACGGCCACTGCATCTGTTCCTCTTCATTATGGGCACTCACGCTAGGGCCGCCTCCACAACATGTGCCCAAGAGAACAGGAAAGCCAGAGCACGTACAGCCCTGCTAGCTGGTGCCCCTATACACCAGCCTGGCCATCAGGGACACAGCCTAAGACTGGAAAACGGGTACTGTGGCTGCCCCCTAGGGTGTTCGTAGCTCAAATCCCTGCCCAGTATCCTTGGTGCCAAAGGTGCCCACCTCCTCTCCCCACCATGCCATGGGAAAAGCCAGCCCAAGAGCAGCCCATTAGGGAGGTGCAGAGACAGCGGGGACCCAAGGTCAGATGTTCATGCAGAAGCCTCCAGTCCTCCAGGGCACAGGGGCACCTTCCCTCCACAGACAATGAGTCTGATCTATCCCTGATGGTACATGTGTTCTCTCCCTGCCTCTCAGCAGAGGGACCCACGGGTGACCCAGGTGTCCCGAAAGCCATTTTCCCTGCCCCCCTGGTAGCCCAACAGGACTGCACCTAGGATGCTCCTCTGGTTACATGGCATCAGACATCACTGCCTTCAGTGCCTTGCTGGACCTGTGCCCAGCCCAGGAGCTGGCAAACATGGGCCGGGGACAGCTGTGCTCTCCATCTCTGCCGACATTTCCCCCACCTGATGCCCCTTTCTGCCTTCATGTTACGGCACTCTGCCCCTCCTGAATCCATATCTGGTGTCTATAGAAACCTCCAAGTTCACGCACACCACCCTCCGAGAGCAGCCCACTTACACCAATGGTAAACTTGAACTTGAACGGAGGCCCCTCGAAGAACGCGGCGCAGTTATCATCACTCCCTGTCACCAGCCGGTACGGCCTGGTCTGCTTGATGTCCACGCTGTTGATGACTTTGTTGTGTCCTGTGATCTCGCCCACGGAAGAGCCACTGTCCCACAGGAACACGGCTCCGAACCTTCACCCATGAGAGAAGGCAAACAGAAAACGTCAATAAGGGCAGGTAGGGGAGAAACCTGACAGCTGAAGGGCTGTGCACAAGTTCCAGGGGACACTGACACAGCAGGCCAAGGTGCTCAAGGGACAGCACACTGGACAGCACGTGGGTTCTGGTCTTGCTGAAGGACCTAGCACACACAGGAGCTGCCACACTCCTCGGGAAGGGGCGAGTGACCGCACCCGGCCCACGTGAAAGGCACCCCAGGGGCAGCTGCTGGGGACTTCACGGCTTCAACGCTTTCCTGATCATTTGGGGAAGAGGCCAAGAAACAGACCAAGCACCATCCTCTCCTAGAAAGGAGATGCTTTGCTTTAACCCTGTATAAATAAAGACAGAAAAAAGACAGACGACACAAGGAAGACTTCTGCAAATGGAGAGGGGCTGAGATGGACGGAGGGGTAACAGGAGAATTCAGATGCGCTGTGTATGTGCTCCAGCACTCCACAGCGAATGTGTCATTGTGTACTACAGACAGGTAGTAATACACAAATGAAAATAGCAGCGTAACAAAAGTGCATACATATATTTAATTTTTCTTTGCCACTGAATAGAAATGGAATTGTTGGAGCAGTAACTGCAAACCACAGAATGGACAGTCCCCAGAATACTCACTACTAAAGACCAAGAGAAACTGGCTCGTGGCTGTGAAAGGCCTGTGGGGTGCTATGATGTGCCCCGACTGCTGGAGGAACAGACCCAGGGTCCAGCTGAGCCTGCTGGTCACCAACCAAGAGCACAGATCACCAAGGGCACAGCCTCCAGAGCGTGCGGCCTGCGCAGAATACAGCCACCCCTCAGGTCATGTCCCCATCTGCAGAAACTCAGCCCCTCTTGCACCCTTGTGGTCACCGCTGGAAGGGTCTCATGATTACAGAGGCGCATCTTGCTCACTTGGCCCTTCCCACTGCCCGGGAGGCGGGGCATGGCAGGGAGTTCCAAGAGGCCAAGGATCAAGAACGTCAGAAAGAGGACAGAGAAGTGCCTTAGGCTTCCATCACAGCCCTGGGGGATTGCAGTTCCCCTTGTGTGTGGCTGAGCCAACCTTAAGGGACTGATGGTCCCAGCCAGTCTCACACCTGGGAAGGCAGTAGAGCCACCAGGAACTCAGCTGGCCCAGATCCTCCAGCTGCCCCTCCCACCAGGGCCAGGCCACAGGAAATGGGGCAGGGAGGGGCTGAGGTGAGCAACTCACTTCTCCCTTCCTTCCCCGACCACGGCGATCCTCTTACTGTCTTCGGTCCAGGCAATGTCCTTGATCTTCCCAGCAAAAGGCTGATACTCATACTTGAGGAGGTGCTCCTTCTGTGTAGTATCCCAGATCCTCAGCTTCCCGGAGACATCTGCAGCACACAGGTATGCAGGAGAGCCACACTTCACCACCAGGCCAGGGTTCAGGCCCCAGCCCCACCATGGCATGTGAAACTCAGCCAGTCTCCAACAGTGTTGCCTGTGCAAGCTGCTTTCTTGACCCCTGTATCTCATCTGGACACCAGACCCTGCTTAGGTACAGGAAGGGGACCCAGGACATCAATGCACAGCTAAGTAGTTTCGCTCTGTGGCTCCTAGGGAATGTGGCTGGGGTGTGGCCCTGGGCTACCTGCTTCACCCTCAGATGGGATGAACTGTAGCCCTGGGCTCCCAGGCACCTGGAGGCGTGACCCAGGCCACTGTGCCCTGCAGGCCTGGCGCCTCACCCATCACCCATCACCCATGCAGATGTGCATTCTGCACTACGAGCCAAGGCTGAGTAAGCCGCTCCTGAAAAGACAGGGTGGGGGCTGCGGAGGCAGGAAGGCTGCACGCAGCATGCGGAGCCAGAGTGAACTGTAAAGAAAGGAATGTGGGGGGTTCAGCCCCAACAGGACTCTGCACCAAGCACCAGCCTGACACACCTCTTCCCAGAGAAGTGTTGTGTGTGGGCGGCAGCGGAAGGAAGGCGCCCTCAGAGCAGCGCTTAGGTTTACAGCTTGTGTTTTGGACTCCCAAGTAGACAGGTGGTGGCCTTTCCTGGTGTTACGGTTTGTATCTGGATGTCCCCTCAAAGCCTCATGCACTTTCAGATGGGGCATTTTGGGAGACAGCTGAATGTAGAGTATGTGACTGATTCATAGTACAATGCCAGCATTAAGAGTGCTGGGCTTAAGGATGGGTGATTGCTGGATCAGTCCAGTGACTGGGTTGGCACCAGCCTAATCCCAGTAGACTAGATACAATATAAGGGGTGAAAAGAGGCTTGTTTTCCCCTTTTTGCTTGTTTTTGCTGTTTTCCACCACCATGAACTGTTGCCCTCTGCCATGCCACTGTGCTGTGTATGGGCTGACACCTCCACCTTTGCAGTGGCACACTCAACTACTCCTAGACAGGACAGAGCCCGCTCTGTACATCCCTGGGCCCATCCATCCACTGCTTCCTCCTGCTGACTTTGGCTCTGTAACCTTACGATGGCCAAGCAGCCATTTCTCCACTGCCCCCTGCAGACCACCAACCTTCTCCATCACGCCCTGGCTGTGTACTTCACTCTTTCCACTGGGGGATCCTGGAGACCAGGCACAGATCCCCAGTCTGACCAGAGGAGGGCCATAGCAATCATAGCCAACCAAGGGCCTGCTGGGTACCCAGACCTGTGTTGAGTGTAGACTAGGTGCTCGTGCTGCAGAGGGGCCTGGTGGGGAGACGTTAAAGCACACCCCCATGACTTGTTGGCCTGCAGTGTGGGGACAGAGATGCTGGGCAGGGTTTCCTCTCAGGCAAACCTGTCAACATGGGGACAGCCATTCTGGATGCATCTGCATAATCCCCTGCACTCCACACATGCAGGGCACACATGGGCTGCTCGGCAAACACCTTGGGGAGCAGAGGGAAGTGGCAGCACAGGGCGAGCGGCTCTCCATCCCTGAGGAGACCTCTGCTCACATGTACCCCACAGCCCGTCTTTCCTCCCCTTCATCTCTGGGCACAAAGCCTTCCTCCAGAAAGCCTGGTGTCACTATCTCATGGTCCCTTCAGTACCCGAGCGCCATCTGGGAATCACAGGTGGGGGGATGGAGCAAGCAGAGAGCCTGACATCCAAATCACAGGAGGAGGACAACGCTGCTGGGGAGCCAAGCTGCTGCTGAGTCATTGCACAGAGAGGCCTGGGCTACCCCAGGCAAGGCGGACCACCTTGCTCACACTGGGGTCTTCCCGGAGGGCCCCTCATGCACCAGCCCTTCCAGAAGGTCCTGTCTTGCAGCAGCCCTCAGCCAGTGACAGCATACACACATGCCAGGCCGCTGGGTTCCCGGCTGGCAGGTACAGCAGGCTTACTGAGGTCCTGGGTGGGATGCTGCCCCCACCAGGCACCAGGTAACCTGCTGTCCACCAGCGCAGCCTTTGTGAGCCTCCCGCCCCTCGCCCTCACTGTAAACTGTACGCGCCACACTATTTTCAGCTCTGTAGCAATGCTCACTGTAATGCTGAATCCCTTTGCTCTATTCAAAGAACCAGATCAGAAATATAAAAATGCCATCTCTACCTAAGAACTCGCCTGGTTCCCTCACCAGCTCATAGCACTCTGAAGAGCACATCAGGTGGATGGTCACATATACGTGGGACTGTCCCTTGTGTCCACCTCCATTACAGTGAAGGCCCCTAACTTCTGTCCTGTTGAGCAGTCCCTGGGGACAAGTGGTCAGGTCTGGGCTGGCAATCTCTCAGCTGGGCATGGCAGGACAGGAGCTGTGCCAAGCTGGGCAGGTGCCCTTGCCAGGCACTTTTCTCTAAGAAAATTTCTCAAGAGCACCAGGCTGTGTTAAACACAATTTCTGCAAGCACCTGGGCCAGTTTTAGGGGCTTAATGAAGATGTTTTGTTGGCAAGAGAACTATCACAGGGCTGAAATAAGCCAGGGATTAGAGTAAACCTTACAAAGCCATCAGGGAACCAAACAAAACCGTCAGTGCCTACTTCATGTCGTACTCACCGGCCAGGTCCTGACTGCAGCCGTGGTGGCTGTCAGCCAATGCCTGACCTCTCCCTGGCTTTCCAAACAGTTAAGTGCTCTGGTTTCACTGCTAGATGGTATGGTCACTCTGGTGTTGAGCACCGTCTGTGCAGGGCCCACACTAGGCACTGTCCACCCACTGCCATATGGGGCTTCCCCACCCCTGTAGCCCCAGCTTACAGAAGAGAATACTAAGGCTCCAGAAAGTCATTTACACAGACATGGCTGTGCAACTCGTAAGGGAGATCATGGATCCCTCCGAACCCTTGGCCCTGTCTGCCACACACACGGCCTCAAGGAGAAGGCCGCATACTCAGCACCTGGGAACCCTAGCCATTCTCCCAGCACTCAGTGTCCACTGATGCGGCCCGTATCTCCTCATTACATGTCCCCTGCCAGGTGGAGACAAGGCTTGGCCAGGAGGGCCGTTGAGAATCTGCTGAGGAGAACGAAGGGAGTGCAATGCAGGGTGTGCTCATCTACCTCCCGTGCCCATCTCATCTGCAAACAGCCACACCTCAAAAGACTAAGTGAGTAAAGCTTCTGCACATGTAAACCTCAGACCCCTCCTCTGCCCAGATTCCTACAGAGCCAGACAGAAAGCCCAGGCTGAAGAGGGCAAAGGCCAATCCTCAGTCAATGCCAGCTCCCACTGTGAGGCTGGCTGGGAAAGGAGCAGTGGAGAAGGGGGGACACAAATGCACATACACATGCACACCCCCCCATATGCTCGCCTCACAGAACTGCCCATGGTGGCCTAGAGTGGCTTCTGCCGGCTAAGCTGGAGCCTGTGGGGATACTGCACACCCAAAGTACACTTTCTACAACTGAGGCCAGGTCTGCAAAAGGACACATTTTACATTTTGGCAGCTTGCATTTCCTTTGCCCACTGCACATCAGGGCCTTCACATCTCCCCTTCACCCTCCTTCCAAAGCCTGGAGCCGGGCTGGGCTTCCGTCCTGGGTGCCACCTGGGCCACAGCCCATACCCAGGAGTCTGCTCCCACATTACCTCCAGAGGCCACGTAGAACCCGCTGGGCGCGTACTTGGCCACCACCACCTGGTGCGCATGCTCCGTGTAGATGTCAGCGACCGCAGGGTTCTGCAGGTAGAAGAACGAAGGGTGAGAGGGAGGAGCGAGGGGTCAGCCAACCCCAGGTGAAGAGCGCAGGCCAAGGCCTGAGTGCAGTCACAGAAGGGTGCCTGCCCCTTCCACCGCTGCTGCCTGCCCATTTCTCTCAGGTGATAAAGCTTCAGGGAATCCTCCCTTGTCTGCTTTCCTCAGCACAGAGCACATGTGCCTGTGGAACGTGCCCACCAGGGCAAAGGGAATGAATCCCGTCACTCTCCTCCTCCACTGTGGGCTGTCGGTCCACAGTGCACTCATTCTACTCCTCTACTCCACTCTCCCGGGGCCACCTCCCATAGCAGCCCGGGGTCCCCACAGCTGCCCCCGATGTCTGAGGGGCACAGCTCCACGCTGAGGGCTGGGAGCAGAGAAGGCTAGTGCTGAGGGCCCAGGAAGAAGTGTGCGCTCCCTACGCCCTCAGTGGCGTGGACCAAAGGCTGGCTGGACCCCAAGGCAAAAACGGCCACCATCTGGGGCTGTGACATCTCCACGCCTCAGCAATGAACTCTGACCCAGTGCTTCACTAAGGGCAGACCCTTACTCTCCTCTCGCATGCCAAGCCGCTTCCACCCAGCGCCACAGCCAAGCCTAGCAGGAGGCAATAAAGACTGCGACCACTGCTGTCGGCTCAGGACAAACCACAGCTCTCTGCAAAGAGCTTTCCAGATGCCAGGCTGAGGACCCAGGAGGCTGGGGTAGGGACGACAAGCTCTTCAGAGTTGGGCAACTGCAGCATATCTGATCTGACCCCAAGCATCACCATGCAGATCTATTCCAGCCTCCTGTCACCCCAAACCAAGACAACCCTCATCAGCACCAGGCCCCTCCTGCTGGGCTGGGAAACCTCATACCTCTCAATGCCATTCCCCAAGCTGCCCGCCACCCTGCTGCATACAGTGGTCACGTGTAAGTGGCACTTCCTCCATTAAGACCCCTGAGATGGTCCCATCCCAGCTCCTCTATACCTGAGGTAGGCAATTAGGACCAGGCACACCAGAAAACCGCTCGGTGGAATATGTCAGAAGTCATAAAACCCCTGGCTAACAGGTTGAGCCCTTAATGGTGAATCATGGCACCTGTGCCACAGAGAGCAAGCAGAGCTCTCTCTGGGATGACATCCCCAGTTGTATGAGTTGTTTTTCTAAACTAAAGCCTCAGCATTCACGCTGAACTGCAGTGTGGACACTGTGCACTAAGTAAGTAGGTTTTTGGTTGTGGTTTGGACACTTGGTATCTAAAAGGCTTGTCATCGAAGAGGACAAGCACAAACACAGGACCCAAAGTGACACCTTGGCTGCTGAGCACTGTATATGCGACCAATCAGAAAGACATATTCTCAGTCCTTCACTTGAATCTGGCACTGTCACAGGACCAGAGATGCTATTTCAATCCTTCATTTGCATGGGTGCACCCAATGAGAAGATATTTTATCTGAGCCTTCATTTACACATGGCAGGAAAACAAGCAAGTTCCTCTGAGGGACAGTTTATACCTGGCACAACACCAATTGAGTTTTTGATAGTACAATCGTCCCAATGCCTTCTTTACAGGAGGAACAACCAGGGAAGTTTGGATACAATGTCACCAAGTGTTTGCAAGCTGGAGTGAAGACCCTGGAGAGCTGGTACACTGCTGGTAGAAACGCAAAAGGGCACAGTGGAAAATAGTTTGGCAGTTATTTATAAAGTTAAAACATGAGTCATGAAAGGAGACAAGGCTACTCCCGTGTATCTTCGCAAAGGAAATGAAAGCGCATGTGTACAGAAAGCCTAGAACCAAGCCTCAGGATTTTATCCAACACAACTTAGCAGTGAAACACCACACACTATAAATACACCCAGAGGCTGTGAAAAGGTGGATGGAAACAACACACTATATGACCCTCTCTCTACAAAAGAAATTCTGGAAGAGGTAGCCCCATGAAAAAGTTGAGCTGCTGTTGCTGCTGGTGACAGGGTGAGGAAAGAAGGACCACCACATGCTGAAGGGTTTTCTGGTACTGTGGGAATGTTTTGTATCAGGACTATGGCTGAGTTATGTGACCATTCACCAAAATCCAAGCCGCCCAAGTGTTTCTAAGCCCCACCTCCTTGATACTGCAAGGTCTGCTGTCTCCTGCAGCTCTGCCTTGCCTGGTCACTGCCTCTCTCCTCTGGTGAGCACTTGGGGGACATGATGACACCCCAAGATGCGGCCTTAGGGACCACCCACAGGAGACCCAGGACACTCATCCACTCTACAGGTGCCAGACCCTCGCTCCAGACAGCAAACTCCTTGACAGTGCC
Organism: Dinomys branickii; assembly: GCA_004027595.1. Lineage (NCBI taxonomy): Eukaryota > Metazoa > Chordata > Mammalia > Rodentia > Dinomyidae > Dinomys > Dinomys branickii. The sequence continues at coordinate 75,462 of PVLD010001106.1, read as the reverse complement.
TAAGCAGGCTGGCTTCCTCTGCTGGCCAGGGTGAGTCCAGGGCAAGTGTGTCCCAGGGATGGAAGCAGGACCTCAGAAGTTCTGCCCGAGAACTCCTTCCCCTAGATGGCCGGATATCTGTAGACAGGATGTGGAAAGCCCCACAGGGCACCGGATCCAGAGCTGGCTGGATGACTCACTCTCTCATTCTCGTCTGTACTCTAGATACAACTGGGTCACCGTGGGGAGAGACTCCACGTTACACATAATGACTTACACCTGACTCATGAGGCCGCCTCCCACCCTGCTCACTCAGCTCACTGTGGGAGGCCGACGCTGCTGCACCCTGCCCCCAGACCCAGGTGTTCCCTTCCTGTCCAGTAGCCTCGGGGAGAGCAAAGAGCGCTGGAGGGCTGGGATGTGGAGCTTATTTGGGCAAGCACTCTGGAATGAGGAAGATACGGAGAGCAACACTCCCACACAGAAGCAGCAGTGCAGACACTGTAGGGGGCAGGTGTGTGAGGCAGCTGCAGAACAGCCTGGTGTGGCCCCCAGCGGCGCGCTCTCCAGACTGAGCTCCAAAATCCCAGGTGGGACACAGGGATGCAGGCCTTCTCAACACCTGTCCTCTGGCTCAGGAACCCACCCCTCCACTGGTCACACTTCCATCCGGTTCTTCCAGCCCTCCAGGGAAAGTGACAGTCCCACCACTATCCCTCCCCTCCTTGAGGAACCAACCTCTCCCTGTATGGAGTCCTCCACACCTTCACAGTCCCAGTCATGCCCCTAGGGAACTCACCAAGACACAAGAGCTCCCAGGACTTGCTTAGCCACAGGCACCAGGCAGTCTTCCCAGCCTCCCAGAGATGGGCGTTCCTGTGGGCTCCCCGGCGCCCATGGAAGGAATCCCCCAAACCTGGGCAATACAGGTGCCCCTTCAGGAGGGCACTGGGCTCTGAACACTCCAGGTCTAAAGCGGGAAATGGATCCTGCTGGGGCCTTATGCTCCCATGAGCAGGGCCAGACCCAGGTCCATGCAGAGACCCAGCCCCAGTGCAGTAACACAGGCCTCCGCACTAAGGGGCAGAGCCACCTGGCCTCCACACCCAGAACCCACAGCCTCTACGGTCCAGAGTCCACTTCCCATGACTACCTCCTCCATGCCATGCTCTACCAGTCACTGCTTGAAACTTCCCCATCTAGACAGTCTTCCCTCCTTCCCAATCCCAAACCCAATGACCTTCTCTTATTACCAGGCAAAGGCCACCACCTCCAGGAAGCTTTCCCTGATGCTCGCTCCCGGGCCTAAGGGCCCACATCCCTTCCTCCCTTGTGCCTTCCACCACTTCTGTACCGGGAAGGCAGGACTCGTGTATCTGCTTTGCTACCCTGTGGCCCTCTGCACACACTGAAAAGCCCAGGGGAACGTGAAACTCTGTAAAGTCACAATAGCCCCACAAGCCCATTTTACAAAAGGGTCCAAAGCTTAGAGACAAAGAGAATGAAACGTGTCTGGGTTCGGTTGTGGACAAGCTGGTGCCTGGTTTGGGGTCAACCTTTATTCTTCACTTTTACTCTCTGGCACTGACATTAGCCTGACCCCTGGTCGCTCAGGTGGCAGCAGAACCGCCACTCAGGCCTGCCCTGCAAGACTCTAATGTAACCCTGAGCACATTCTATCCCTCACTGTGTGACCCTTCCCACTGTCCAAACCCCAGCACCTCCCTTGCCTTCAGCGTCCCCACCTGGAGACAGTGATGAGGGCCATCTACCTCAGGACACAGACAGGGAAATGTGCTGTGAGTTACCATGGTTACATCTGATGCTGGCCCAACATGCCCTGGACTCCCAGGTGGGGGGGGGTGAAGAGAACAGGGGTGACTGCCCAGTGCCAGGCCACTGCCAGCACCCGGACTGCCTGGCCTAGCCTAGGAGATCAACTGAGCAGTGGGATGGGGCCTCTTCCAAGCTAAGACCCCAAAAGCAACAGGCCCTCAGGGAAGAAGCGCTGGGCCAGGCACCAAAGCTGGGGTCCTGGAGGTCTCTCTGGAGCAAGTAGAGAAGCAGACAGGTCCTTTCCACCTTGCTCTCTACCTGCCCCCCATCATGGCTCTGCAGGAGGGGGAGGCTGCAGGACGAGTGCCTCCAATCACCCTGCTTCCACACCAGCCAGAAGCAGGGCTACAGGAGCCCATGGTGGGCCCATGGATTCCAGGGTCTGTGCTTCCCGTCTGGACTCCTCATATCTGCTGTGTGCCTCAATCCTCCCCCTGGAAAACTTACTGTCCTCCACAGCCATGCTCTAATGTGCCACTTCTCCAGCAGTAGCTGCCCTTCCTACTCCATGGCACAGAGTCTCCAAAGCACTCCAGACATCCTCATGAAATGCTTAATCTCACATGTGAAAACATGTTTCTACCAGGGCCCTCAGACCTGGGACCACAAGCCAACCCTTGGTAACTGTGATGTGGGATGGTCCTGTACCTTACAGGGCGCTGGGCGGCATCCCCTGCTATAGGTACCAGTGTATCATCAGGGCAGTGAGGGCCACGCAAAGCCACCCCCCGAAAAGTACTACTGAAGTCTTGGCCCACAGTACATGAGGCTGGCTCAGGGACCCTGGTGTCAACAGATAGAACCGAGGGGAACCTGTGCCACCAGAGAGACCACCAATGGTGTGAGTATCTGAGCAGCGCTGCTCCTGCTCCAACCTTCACACTGGAACTCTGTCCTGCAGGTCTGAGCTTGTCACCCATCTGCTCACCTTCCAGTGGGCCCAGTCATCTCTAGAACAGAGCCAGGCTCTTTGCAATCGAGTGGCCTGAAACCTCCCCAGCCCTGCAGCCATCAGCCTAATTCTGTGGAGCTGGCACCTACTGGTCTTCCCAAACCCGGTCACTACTCTGTGACAAAGCGCCTGCCTCTTCCAGACTGCAGGGGACAGGGTTCATGGCTCTGGACTGGAATGTGCTCATTTCTGTCCAGATGGTCACCAAGCATGCCACTTCCTCCTGCTGCTGAGATCATGCCACTCCTTCCCAGGACAGAACTGCATGGGTAGGGCCACCCGCTACATGCTTCAGGATGTACCCTAAGGCCAAAGGCCATCCTAAATGTGCAGCAGGGATTCAGCAGGCATGTCATTACAGGTCAGTCCTCAAGCCCCACACCAACACCTGCAGGGACAGACAGGTCCTTCTGCACGTGCCCAGTAGCAGATGGTGCCACATGAAACCTGGTATGGGTTGATCTAGACCCTGTTTGACAAGACAAGTTCACGGATACTGTACTGGGACACAGGTCAACTTGCATGCTTTTCACGTCTCACTCCGGGAGATTCAGTACTATAAGCACTGTAGCTTTCCCAAGACACCGTCTTCGGTCGGAACCTGAGAACTGCGTACCTTAAGCAGCTACCCCACACATGCCCACAGGGTGAAGCCACTGAAAGGCTCACTGGCATGAGCTGGTCTGAAGAGAGACATGGTCCCAGGAAATTGGGAATCATGAAGTTTCCTTCACAATTCCAACCAGCATCCCTCCCCTTAGTCTGCAGAGGTCACCGAAGGTAGGGTGACACGGGCCTCCAGGTCAACACTGACTCTGGTAATGCTGGCCAACGGGACAAGGTAACGTGGAGGGAAGCAATGCGGATTATCAGTGGCCACAGGGTGCCTTCCATAAACCCCCTGCAGCACAAAGTCCCCTCAACTGGGGTCCCACCTATCTTGTCAAGCAAGGTGCACACACTGTTCACAGCAGCCTTAGCTCTGGAGCACTCTCCTGCATTGCCAGTTTCTGAGTGGCCACCGTCATATGCTTTAACCCTACAAAGAATCTTCTCCAAGTGGAGCAGTGATATGTACTCAAAAAGGTAAGGAAAACCCCTACCAGGCGCACTGGCATATGCCTGTAATCCCTCTTGCTCTTCAGTTTGAGGCAAAAGCATCAAAAGTTGGGGCCAGTGTTTGGACAATTTAGTGAAACTTGTCTCAAAAAATAAAAAGTGCTGGGGATTTAGTGCCAGGTTCGACCCCCAGTACACACAGAGGAAAAGCCCCTTCCCTTCAAGCTTAAGTGATGTTACTTATCCATCAAGAGTAAGTTTAAGGAATTAATGACGGCAGTAGCTCCCAGGGCAAGTTGGTAAGAACAATCTTCAGAAGTGGGTTCTTCAAAATTTATGCCCAACAATCTAAAAATCCCAGCTTTTCTTCTCCTGCAGTAAAACCTCAGAGGCATTTCAACCAGTATCTTCTGGAGGAACTGCTACATAACAGGTCAATCCAGTGAGAGGGGCTACAGTGGTTGGCAAAGGACAAGCCTGGCTTTTTGGAGCCGATGTCCAGTGAGATGAACAGCAGGCAAGTGCCTATGTAGAGCTGGCAGCAGGGCCCAGCCTGCTAGCTTGCTTCCCATTTATCAGAACTGAGCAGCAGAGGTGACGGGTGGAGATGGTATTCAGGGGAAGCCCCAATAGGCTGCCTATGCAAAGAAAATTCAGACAAAGGCAACCCAGCAGGTTCAAAGGCACACACCATGTCTTAGGGTCACCTATGTGGGGCTAGTGAGGCCTCCTCAGCCACAGAGAGGACCCCAGTTTTCACAGAAATGGGGGACTGGGGAGGATTGGAGTCAATCAGTCCCTAGGTCTCACATGACTGGATGGAACTACTCCAGCTAGGTTCTGAAAAGACCACAGGACAGCAGAGACAGAAGCAGAACAATCCATCAGGAAAGAATGGTAGCCTGGCATCGGTGGGAGCAAAGCCATGAAAATCTGTTAAGATCCTGGAGACCCTCTGAATGGAGAGCCAGAGGGAATGGCTTAACAATGAGATGAGCTGTGCCAGGGAAATAGGGACAGAGCGGAGTCCCAGGTCTCAGCCTCAACAGGGAGAGAGAGGAGGTTGCCTTTTTGGGTTAAGTGCACAGGGGAGTCCCAAGTCTGACTTGGGTCACGTGTAGACACCATGCAGACCTTCGTGACCGGGTGCCAGCCTCCCTTTCTCCCCTCTTTCCTCTGCAGGGACCAGTGGCTACAGGGAGCCTTTCCCTGTAGAAATGAATCAGGCAACATTAATTTCTACATTCTGAAAGTTCAAGGGAACCTCACTTTTTTCCAGAAAGACTTTGCCCTAATAGAAACCATACTCACCTTGGAGGACCAAAACCCCACCCATCAACCTAACTAGTGTCTTGTATCACTGGCACAGGGAGGGATGGGTCAGTGGCACCTTATGTTACAGTGCAGGAACTTAAACTTGGAGGGAAAGAAAGAAGATGCACCCTCAGGGGAGAATGACAAAGCCCTGGGAGGGATAAGAATGAAGACCTCAGAGGGGGTGGCAGAATGCTTTCTGTAAGTCACCAATCACTTCTTGCAAAGAAGTGCCCCATGCTGACTGTGAGTCTACCTCCTTTGCTTGGCAGAGCAGGGCTCCTCTGCAGAGATGGGGGATGGGACAAGCTGGCAGCACTCCACACAGTTCCCTTAGCTGGAAGTGAATGCAGATGAATGACCCAGGGAAGTCTTGCTGGAGACAAGACCAAGTATTCCACTGCTCAGCATCTGTTCAGTGCTTTAGGGCCTCTTCTGTGCCCAACTACTAAGTTAGGACATGCTAAGGGCAATCTCAATTTTTACCTTCTCATTTTTCATTCTCTCCCAGGACTTCGCTATCATTGCTATGGAAGCCCTGGGTACTGTCTCCCCAGCGGTAAAGGAAACTGGATCAGCTTTCTAGGAATCCCTGTGACCAGCCAAGCCTTAGCATCTTCAAGGCAGGTTCACACCCACCCACTCCCTCCTGTGAGGTGCCCAGCAATCCCTGGCACAGCAGCAGACCCCACACAGACCTCCACCTTCCAGCAAAGGAGCAGCAGGCACTGGCTTACTAAACTAGAGACTAAACTAGGGACATAACCAGAAGCACTTCCGACCACACAGGAAACTGAGCCCTGCATTCCCTCAGCTGGTTGTGAAGCTCATGGAGCCCAAGTATGTCTCAAGCCACAACCCCAGCCGATCTGACAGCAGATGTGAGCTGAAGCTGACATCCCCTGTGAGCAAGCACATGTGCACCACCCCAGCCCCCAGCACAGAAGAAACCCCCTCCAGTGACCATGCTGCCACCTCGGGCTTCCAATCTGCACAGCACTCTCATGCCCAGGAGAGGGAAGCAAGATTCAAGTGGGCAGTCCTCCAAGTGGAGGAGAGTGACAAGCAAGCCGGGCCATTCTGACTATCACAGGGAAACAACATGCGCCTGAGAGGATTCCCAGGGAGCTGGCTCTAGAAGCGTTTTCAGTCTGGGTACAAAGCGCCCGCGGAGAATGATTCAGACTAAGCTGGTTCCTGTTTTGCTCTGAGGCTCAGATGCACAGAGGCAGATCAGGCTGGAGTCCAGAGGACTGGGTGTGCACAGGGGGAAGCTGAGGGCTCTGATATGATTATGCATAAGGCCATCATTCACCAACTGCTCAAGGCACACCAGCCACCCTGGCTTTTCCAGGGATGCCACTGGCCCTGCCTTAGGCTAAAGCGGCTGGAGGAAGTGAGGGTATTATCATCTCACCATCTCCATTTTACAGAAGAGGAGACTAAGCTCAGAGAGGACAGATCACCAACCACCCCAAGCTCAAGCGACAGCTGCGGGGACATGTCTGATCCCTTAAATCCAGAACCCCTGGTCTCAGCATTAATCTGAGCCTCACTTTTCCCACCTCAAAAAAGTGTGTGGGGGGGTTGAGAAACAGGATCAGATTTCTAAATTCCTGAGGTGTGGTCACAGGGCCCAGGGGGCGTGGCACCTCAGCCCTGGCCCTGGCCCTTGCCCTCCCCAAGCCCTGGGCAGGGACAGCAGGGAGCGGAAGGGGAAGGAGAGATCTCTGCTCCTAAGGTGGTGCCCGCTGGCAGGGAGGGAAGCATGCTAGGTGGGGTAGAGGGGTACTCACGTCGATGTTTCTCAGAACAACGCACTTGCCATTCGTGTACAGGAAATTGTTGCCCTTGGGGTCTCCGCCGATAATTTTGGAGACGCCCCTCTCCACCTGAGGGAGGCTGGCGAACACCTTTTCTGCAGAGATAGAAACGCGCAGGGCGCGTGAGGGGTACTCTTGCCTCGGCCCCTCAGGCCGGGCGGAGGACGCGGGGACTCCGGGGAGAGGGGCCCCCAACGGTCACCTGTTGCCGACCGCGGGAGGGGCAACCGCCACTTCCCAGGCGCGCAGGTGCCGAGATGACTTGCAGGAGGCGCTCGGACCAGGCCTTGGGGGACGCCGGGGTCGCGCTGCCCGGCCCCCGGCTCCGACGCCAACTCCCGGGGTCCCCTGGGGTCCCCGCAGCCCGGGCGAGGCCGGCTTTGGCGCCGCTCACTCACTGATCTCGTAAGGCATCCTCGCGCACTGGTTACCGCCAAGCTCGTCGAGAGCCAAAGGCCAACCGCGATGGGACCTCGCCGAGGCCGGAACCGGGTACAGGCCGGAAGGCGGCGCCGGGTGTGCCGGGCGCGGAGGGGGCGGTCCGAGGCCGGGCTGCGGGCGACTCGCGCTGCCCAGCGCGCTGCCGCCGCGACGCCGAACCCGGAAGCGCGGCCCCGGCGCGGCTCGCCCCCAGCTTTGACCATATATAGTCAAACGCTCGCCTTGGCGGCTGCGGCCTCTTGAGCCTGCGCAGACGGCGCACCACCCCTCCCCGTCTCCCGCCTCCGGCCCGCCCCGGAAGTGACGCTACTCCGCGGCCCTTGAAAGAGAGGCGCGGACAGCTAGGGAGTGCTTATTACTTGGTGGAGTTTCTTTTTGTAGTGTTGTTAAGTTTGGGAAGGAAGCGAAGGTTTTTTTTCTGTTTTTTGCCCCACCCTTCGCGGAACGGGGCTTGCGAAAATGTTTTATCCCTGGCGTTCGTTTTATTCCTAGAAAGAACAGGCGCTTTTATTGTTTCCCCTACTGGTGCGTGACAAGAGTTGCTTTTTCAAGTATCAAGAACTTAAAAAGCAAAGGAAGCAAAACTTACAGAAAAAAAGCTAAGAAGCCAAGAATAGTAAAGGGCGTCGGTGCTGAGGAAACCAGGGGATTTTTCATAAGGAAGGAGAAGGGAGGGAAACGCAAGCTTTTAAAGTCGGGGAAAGGCTCAGGGAGGGGAGAAGCAGGGAGAAAGGGCAGGCGCGCTGTGAACCTCGCCTCTGCGTAGGGTGGGCAAGGAGGAGGGGGACAGGCAAGTCGCTGGTGACTGCTGTGGGTATTTAGCTCTGAAACCCGGTTGAAGAGTTATGAAGAGGGTGTCTTTAAAATCAAATCTTCAGGCTGTCCTGCTCTGTTCTTCAGTGTGTAAGAACACAGCGTTCCACCGCGGGCTATGGGTGTTGGAGAACGCAGCCAGGGCATGGGCATTTACACCTCTTTGCTACTGGCTTTCGGGCCTGTACTCCTTCTGCGGTCACCCTTGTTCCAGTAGTAGTTGCATGGGCCTTTAAATACTAGCCGAAGGCCTCCTGGGCTGTCAGTTCATAAAATTTTTTTAAATGGCGTGTTAGGCCATAGGCTTCACGGTGGTTTTTGGAAACTGCTGCGTTTCTGTGAGGCACCCCAGATTCCCTGGTGCTGGAGCAAGGCCCAGACATGGGCTTCTGACATGTTTCCTATCCAGAATTACCTTCACGGGGCTCCTCTTTATAGCTCAGACCTCCGCTTTTTAATGAACATCACGTGCCCTGGCTACCTCACTTTACCCTGCAGCCTTTGATTCTTGCAAGTATTCCTCAGCTGTGCTGCCCCTTTCCTGGAATGTGACTGGTTGTCTTGAGTATATCTTCAGCCTCAGTGGCTGACCCTACTCCCCAGCCCCGATCCTTGAAGAAGAAGTAACATGCAAGTGGTTTCAGTGAATTGAAGGGCCATAGGAACATTTAGTCTTGCAACATGCTGAGATTCCTGAAGGAAAAGGATTCTACAAGGGGCTTGCAGCTACCTTCTCTGAGAAAAGAGAACTTATTTCTGCCCTCATAAAATGAGATTACTACAGCAAGGCCCACAGCTCCACACAGTCATTTGTGTAATTAAGACTTGGGAAGCAAGCGCCGAGCCAGGTGTGTACATGAAGTCTCGGGAGCTGACTTTGAAAATGAAACTACAAAGCAAATTTACCAGCAATTTTCAAACCTTTAGTGGGATGCTGGGCTTTGTTTTATTTTCAGCTTAAATTGTTCTATGTTGGAGCTTGATGAAAGTTGGGTTGTGGAGCAGCTGTTGTCGGTAAAATCAGTTAATTGTCCAAAGACAACCTGGCAGTTAGTAGCACTCTGGAGAAAGGGGCACCTGGTGTGTCTTCTAACTGCTCCCCCTGGGTAATCCTGTTTTCTCAGGTGTAAGGAATTCACACCTCTTTGGAACCACCTGGACAGCCTATTCCTCAGGTCACCCTAGTTCACACACAGGCACTTAATCAATCCTCTTATAGTAGGGGCCGTGATGCATATTTCAGTGATTTGCAGCTCTGCCAACCAGGCTGGTCACTTGTGCATCCTCTGGTTCCTGGTTTTGAGTGTGGCAGATCTATTCAAGCCAAATACAGCCCCACGTAGATCAAGCTCTACTGTCCCTTTCCTCAGCTGCAGGCATGTCCCTTCCCAGAGTGACCGGTATCCTTGTGTGTCTAGTTGCACTGACTGAAAGCCTACCTATCCCTGCCCTGTTCCCCATTCAGTCCCTCACCAAATGCAGTCATTTTGTAAGCGTACTGTGCTTACATTTGCATGGTTCCATCTTGCCAGCACCATCCTCCTCTAAGCTGCACCTCCTTGGGGCTACTTGTTGGTGAGTTTTTGAGGCACTTGGTCAGACAGGTGTTCCAGCAGAGTAGCCTTGATTTCTCATGGCCCCCACCCTTGGTTAGTAGACCCATGCCTTCCAGGCCTCTAAATCCTGGGGGTGGCCTGACCTTGCCTGAGTGCTGCCCCCAATCCTCCTGGATGGTTCTGCCTAGCACCTGTCTGCCTAGCAGTATTACCCCTGCCATTTCCGGTGGAACTCCTGCAGCTGCATATAGAAAGCCCTTCCCAGTCCTCATGTCCTGGGAAATTTATTTTTAGAATTCCGTGGAAAGGTTATTGAAACAATTCCAATCTACCACCTCCAGTGCAATTCAAGGCATACAATAAAGACACAATGATATATCCAAAATGATGGGGAGTCAAGGGCAGTCCTGAATCTGGCCACAATCATGACTATCTGGAAAAAGGCCTATATCCAGGACTTAGATTTTATCCGTTTGTGTAGAAGGGAGTGGCTTGAGGATGAGTGACTGAGAGTGGCAGAAAATATATGAGTGCCATGAGATGAGCTTAGGTAGGAGGCCCGAAATCACTTCTGCCTTATGCAGAGACAAAGATATTAGAAAGATTAATCTGCATAACACAATTGAGATAGTATCTAGCATTTTGGGGTCTGTGCTTCAGGTCTTGATGGGTAGTTTGTGAAGCCCCAGGAAGTTATAGCCTCAATTGCTAAGGCTCAATCCCAGCCATCAGTGTTGAGCATTGGCTCACACATCCTGCCTCATCCCAGCTCATTCCAGGGAGCAACAGTGTGGGGAAACACGTCTGCCATCTCCAAAGATTACCATCAGCACCTGGGCCAGATCATATACATTGCTTAAAGCTGAAGAGATACGGAAAAGTCCTGGCCAGTTCTACGTATCAATACGTGGCAATAGTCTCAGGCTCAGCTAAAATGAAAGTCTTTTAAGGAGAGCTGTCCAGGTTGTCCTCCACAGCTGTGTAGTTCATTCTCAAACTACATTTCTCATGTGGTGTACCAGTTACACATTCATCACTATAACAGGACGGGACTCCCCACCCCACCCCTGAACCTGAGACATGGGGGTACCACATTTATTCCTCTGTCACGTGGCCCAGGGCCCTCCAGACTATTGGAATGAAGCTGCTGATCTGTATGGTGAGGGAATGGGCAACGTGTAAGCATCCCCAATAAATATTCATGTGATTCCACAACTTTACTTTTTTTTAAAGTCATCTCTGAACAATGCTGCTTTTGAGGAAAGAGCTTTCGGCAAACTAGTTCCTTGATTTGGGTAATGCAGACAAGGCCTTCACCGGCCACAGGTTTGCTAACAGGTTTGAAGGCTTTCACTTGGAAAATGCAAATAGGTTTGCCGTTGCCTTGATGGCTGCTTTGCCACTAAGGCAATGAAAGCAAGTGCTCAGCGTGTATGTGGCTGTACAGCTGTCTACCCCTCATCCCCTGAGTGGCCTTGGGTCTTTGCCTGTGTTGGGTTTATACTAATAGAACCACTAGTTGTGTGGCCCCTGTGCTCCTGGAAGCTTTGTGGGAGAAAGCAGAGGGCAGCTTGGGACAGCTCTGGGCTTCCAAGGCCCATCCAGCTCCTTGCTCAATATGTTGGGCCCCAAGAACTTCTGAGGGAGGGCCTTGTGCTGGCTGCTGCAGAAAGAAGCAGGGAGCACGTGGGTGCCAGTCAGGTTTCGTCCACAGTGGGAAGTGGCCGTGTGAGGTCTGTGGCTGCATTGTCTGCTTTTGAAATATACTTGGAAGCTCTTGGTCTGGCCCAGGTGGGATCCAGGCAGCATTGAGAGTCTAATTAGCTAGGAAGGGAGAGGAGTGTGCAATCACACAGGGTAGATGTAGTTATGCATTGCTCGTCTGGGGCTGTCCTTCTAGAAGGGAAATCTGAGAACTGGCCCATCCCTTCCGAAACTACTTTTGTCCTTTATGACTTTTGGAGGTCCTGTTAGGAAAATTTTCTCCTGCCTACGTGAACCTATATAGAAGTTTTAACTTGTGGACTGGAAACTAATCCTACCAATTAGACTTGCATGTGAGTCTGTCCTATGACTGAGATTGTTACTAGAGCTGTTCAGGGTGTTGTAAATACCTCTTGTTTCTGATTCAGCCCACCAGGGGGGTGGGTCTTGCAGACAGGGATGCCCTTCATCTGTAAGCAGGGCCACACAGTTTCTGCCAGGTACAGGCTTCTCTTCTGTGTGAGGTCATCTACTGTAAATGTCCTTGAGGGAGCTCAGCACTAGCCTAGATCAATACCATGGTTCAAAGAACACATCTGCTCTTCACCAATGTCTGAAGGTGATCCTGCTAAGGTCCCATGAGGGCTAACTAGCTGTAGCTGACAACTCTTGCTTGAAATCGCATTGAATTCTTAAAATACTTGAGGTCCTAAGTCTGTGTGTTATGATGCTTCACTCAAATCTTTCCCTACTTACAGGTCTGGGCTGTTCCTGTCCCCTATCAGCTTTTCAATAAGAGCCTGCATGTGTGTGACTGCCGTGCTACCTGAGGCTCTGCACATAGTGTTGTCCTGGAGCAGATCGTGGGAGTCATGCTTGGCCTCTCCTATTTCTCTCTGCTCTAGGAAGTTGCCAGCATACTCTGAGATGCAGTCTCATGTTTTCTAACTGAAAACTTCTGGAGCTGGGCACTGGCTCCAAGTCAGCCATCGCTCTTGTCAAGGCCTCAGGTTCTGGCTTGTCTGAGTGGAGAAGCTAGTAAGAGGGGTACAGCCAGCATTTCAGGGTCAGGCCTGTCTTCCTCAGGGGCTGAGTTGCTGTCTCTCACATAAAGGAGGGCTGAGGTTTTGGGACCATGCTTAGCAAATCTTAGGCTCCTAAATGATTGTGACATAAAATAACTGAAATTAGAAATTTGAGCTTATACGTAAGTGCCTATGCCTGAGGAGCACAAACTGAAGTCAAGCAACACAGGTCTCTGCAAGAGGTTACATGAGAGTGTATAGCCACAAAGGAAAGTAAATCGAGTCCTGACATAGGTAGACTGTAAACAGATAGGGAAATCTATGACTCAGAGGTTGCCTTTTCACATGGTGGAACTACCTTACAGGATGCAGAGGTCAATATGTTAGCTTTAGGTTTGTTAGCAGCCTTTTCTGACAAGCTTGGTATATACTGAGGTTTATGCAGTAGTCAGAAATGCTCAGCCAGGTGCAGAGGCCTAATAAGTTGCCAGTGAAAGAGGCTAAAGATAACCTGATGTTACTTGTACTTCTTGGTCTGCCTTATTCTGTATCTCCATGATGTTTCCAATGGAAGTAGAAAAGATAAAAATGGGTAAAAAAAAAAAAAAACCCAAGGAAATCAAAACTAAAGTCTGTATATTTAAAAAGACTGCAATTTCCTGCAGCCAGCTGAAGTTACCCCAAAATCCAAATACCTTTGGTTACATTTAGGCTCATTCCCTACCAGACCCATCAAACCCTAAATTCCTTAGGAATACTGGAAGTCCACAAATGGGTTTAATTGAAGGGAGCATGAGCCTTGATCCTGAGATGAACAAGTTGAGAGAATCCCAAGCATATTGAAATAAAATGTGCCCATACCTGCAGAGTGGATTGGTACCCTCTTTGGAGGTGGGCTGCCTTCTCCAAGTCTCTATCTCTTCACAAGAAGCATTGAGTGTTCCCTGTTGCAGGAAATGTGTGTCATTCCTGAGCACGCGTATGCCACGCTTTGAGTGCATCATAAACTCTGCCTATCAAACCCTCTTGTGTGTCTCACAGATGCAGCCTGAACATTTTTCTATGAGGATAATCAGACTGATTTTTAAGAAGGATGGGGCTAGGTTCCTTTCTCTTCAGCCTCAGGAACATCCTCAGATCCCAGCCTGGTGACACAGTGATGGTCAAACAATACAGAAACTCTTGACTATAAATGTGGCTCAAACTCGATTAAGTAAAGGGTAGAAGCTGTTAGCTTTTTCCAAACCAAATTTAAGGCTGATGCTTCTCTCAGGGTTAGGTCAAAATATGTGACACCTCCAAGTTCAAGAAGGAAAGATTAATAATAACTCAGTTTGTGAAGGTTTTAGTCCATAGTTGGTTGGCTCCAAGGCAGAATGGTGAGGCAGAGAAACAAAGCAAAGAATAAACTTTCTACTTTCATTGCATTCAAGCTTCAAGCCTATTGGTTTTTGGCACCCACACCCACAGTGGACTTTGTCTTCAGGAAATCCACTCAGCCACAGCCAGAGCCACACTAATCCAACCAGTGATCACAAGCCCTGGGGCAGGGTAGGTTCTTGGGGCAGGGTAGGTCCTTGAAGCAGCTAGACATTTATCCTGACTTCTGCCAGCACATGCACTACAGACTACTGCCCTGGATGTGTTGGCAGCTTTCTCCAGTAGGGAATCCAGAGCTGTCTGATGTTGGGAGCCGGTGTGAGGGCTTGCTGTTAGTCTCCTTGGAATCAGCCCCTCCCACCGTGTTACCAAGATGGCGCCTATATCCTGTTTTCTGGTTCTTGTTGCTGACTCTGTGTATACCTTATATAGAAAGGTGCCTGCTTACGGCGCCCTGAAACCAATCCTGAAGGCCCACGTAGCGTAGTGTGATTTGCTAACCACCCTTATATAAGTTGCTGTAACGGGAAGCTGGAGGAAGAAGAAGCCCGGAAGGAGCCACAGAGAGTGGACTCCTGTGGGGTATGTGCTGTGTCCAATAAAGGAACACGTTACAGAACCCGATCGTCTGTGTGCTGTCTTCTGCGGGTCGGGAGCGGCGCCGGACAGTCTAAGTCTACATGTGGCCAGAGAGGTGCATTAGTTTGCTCCAGCTGCCATAAAAAAAAAAAAAAAAACACTTGGCTTACACAGTGGTCTGCTGTGGAGGCTGCTTACACCTGGATGGTGGGCTCCAGTCACTGCCAGTGGTGTGTTGGGACTACATAGTAAGGGCTTCTGTACACAGACAATGTAAGTTCTGTGCTTCAAAGTTTGTCTTTACAATAGATTCAAAGGGAGATTCCAGGTTGAAGTTGGAGTTGGTTGAGTCCAGACCCAGTGGATCATATGACACCATCATGTAATTCTGGGGAACCCTTGATTTTAAGCAAGGTACTGTTTCATCAACTATGTGTCTCATTGAAACACTAAGCACCTTTTGGTATAGATATTAATTCTCAGTTGGCAGCTCTGTTACGCATTGCACTGGACAGGCTGTGGTTTGGGTCATAGTAATGGTGGCCTCTCAAAGGCTTAGGCCTGCATATTAGATTGGTCGAGATAAGGCACTGTGGCATTTCTTCCTCAGCTATATACCTAGTGTCTGCCTGGCAAATTGTGGATGTTGTATTACATGAGTTTTAATGTGATTTTTCCTGGAAGTAGCCTCTTAACTGAGAAAGAAAAAGCATTCATAGCTATGTTTGTATAATATCAAAAATTTGGAAATCAGAAATGTTTATCACAGGAGGAGAGAAAACATTGCCAACCGCTGTGTATATGTTGTGGTTTACTGAAAAGTCACACAAAAATAAAATATTCTGAATCATAGTGCTAGTAGGCCTTTATTCTCCTTTGGAAAAATGTTTTATGCATTATGTGCAAGCATAACCCTTTGGTGCAAGCATGCTTCTTGGCAGAACTGGAGTGTCCTGAGTGTCAGGTACGTGGAATGGGGCTGCTCATGTTGTGGAGATGTGGGGATCATCATCCCTCTGCTCTGCAGGGAAGTGACTCCAGAGCCTGAGACCTGATGAACATGGAGGAAGAGTACAGGGGATGGGATACTTGGTAGAAAAGTGGAGTCTGCCTGAGAGACATTGGTGTGGCTTGGAAATGGGCTGGGCATGGATGAGGCCTTTTATGTGGAGGTTCTGATATCCAAAACTTTAAATTCCTCCTTTCCTCATGGCACCAAGAAGGGGTTTCAGGTCTCAAAACAAGATACAAATCTCATGTGTTGTCACTGTGGATATCATAGTGGGATGAGCTGGGCTCAGGGAGGCTGGAGATGGGCAGACAGCTCAAGTGCTGGAAGGTACTGGTGGGACCAGATGGTGGCCAACATGAGTTGGACAACAGCAAAGCTGATTGGTAAGGTTGCAGAGGCAGTGTTAAATATACTGGTGGGGGCAAGAAAGTCACCCCCAGGGATGACTAATTTGCATTAAACACCTAAGCAGGTGATCCAGGTCATTTGGAGGCTAAACCACAAGTCACCAGGGATCTGGCTGCTGCTTGTATGCACCAGTAAGATCTGACCATTTTCTTTGTTAGCCATAATGACCTCAGCTCCCGAGGGTCCTGTCGTAAGAAGTTGGACAGCTGGCATGGCTGGGTGGCTTTCTGATAATACTTGACTAACTTTTCCAAAAGATGTTGGGTGAAGACTGATAACATACTTAACATGGAAAAGATATAACTGGACTATTTCCATGGAATAAACTTACATAGCCCAAGTCCATGACTCCACAGTAGGATGCATTTCAAATTTCTTCAGTTTACAGAGGAATCACAAACAATGGGCAAATGTAGGTTCATTGTCAATAATGATACAGAGGAAAAAGCTATAACTCTTCACCTATTAGATGTCAAACGTGCCAAGATCTTGGTTTCACAACATGGAGGAATAAAATTAGCAACCAATGGAGGAAGCTGGTTTCATTGGACACAGAAGAATAGCTCCTGGATCTCAAACGGGAGGCCACTGAGGCCCTTTGAGAGGGGTAACTTACACAGCAAAATCATAATATGGATACAAAGTGATTCAAACTATAATCAACCTTATATAGGACTACAAGTACAATATAGCCACATAGCTGATACTGATCCAATAGGGAAATGAATCATGAAGCATGGTATGTATGTGGGAAGAACAAAGGCATTTTGGGGAAGGGAGTGAGAAGTATGGGACCAGATGTGCTGCTCATTCATCAATGTGTCTGACTCCTCTCTCGGTCCACTGGACTGTAATTTCCAGTTGCTGTTTATCTTATAGGCCTACCTCTCTTTAGATTTCCCTCCAGCCACAATTCTGATGTGTTTGTTTTCCGTGTGGGGCTCTAAGCTTTCCTCACCAGTGCAACTTCTGAAACCTTGAGACCTCGCATCTCTTGGTGTATATGGTCATTGCTATCTAACTTGGCTGCTTATAACGCCTCTGGTTCTGAAGTGGCAGCCTCATTATGTCATCTACCCTAGGGCGGGACGTGTCCCAGTAGGTAGGTGAAACAATTCTACCTGAGCTTTCTTGAGCTTGGGCCCTGGTGTTTTCTCCTATTGCTGTGTGTGCACCTTATCCACACCATGTGGTAACCATGTGATGTGGAAGCCACAGCTGATCTAACCACCTGGTCTCCACCTGGATTCAACAGAACACCTGTGTATCCCTTCAAGTTTGGGGAATTAGGGTCCACAAGTCAATTCTCACAATGCCACATTTGGTAAAGAAGCAAATCAAGCAATTCCCTCTATGGACGGCTCATTAATGACAAAGAAGTTAACCTTTAAAGGGAATTTGGCTAAACTAATAGTAATGGGGTAGTACAGAAAAAATTCAAGAGTCAGTAATCTCCAACCTTAAAAAGGGGAGTCTGGGTCATAGGAAAGTACATATGGCCCTTCCTGTGGCAAACCAAAGTCCTTGTGACCAAAACAAGCATCACATTTGGGTCTTCCTAGTTAGCTGCTGAATTCCTTTGGGTTCATCTAGAGTTGAGCACTGCACAGGGTGCCAGGTCTTCCTAGGTGCATACTCTATTCCCTATAATACCTAGAGGTGTTTGGATCTATTGATGCAATGAGGCACAGAACTTGTACAGCTTTCTCACTTGACACATTAGAATCTAATTCATAAATGGCAGAATTACTAGATTTGAGATAGTAAGGTGCTTAAAAATGCATCTTGGGGTATTGAGCAAAACTTAACATTGATTACACTTCTGCTAGTAAGTTCTTAGCTATGTTACAGGTACTGTGCTGAGTGCCCAGCACATATCAGTGAAAGCCAGGGCAGAGCAAGAGTGCAGTTCATGCTGATGACCTTTGTTAGGTTACAGGAGGAATCCCTGTGACTAGTGTTACACACCTGATTTCTCAGAAGGCTTTTCTCATGTGAAGGAAGCTGATGACTTGGGGGTGGGGAGGGTGAAAGTGTTGGTTTACAGGCAACTAAAGAACCTGGTTGAGTTTGGTTGTGGAACCCCATCTTACATTCTAAGAGTTAGGGATGTAATAAATGACTCTCAGTGGGCAAGGAAGTGCAGAAGGTAGGTAGGACTGAGGGATTTCCTGCAGGGTAGAGTTGTGTCAAGTCCAGAATGCTATTTAGGGACAGGAATTTCACAGCAGGTTACACGGGGTTAGGGCCCAAGGGGCAGGTCTTGAGGTTTAGAGAATGAAACGCTAGAGAAAGCATTGTAGCCTTTTTGAAGTCTTGGGAAAGCTTTAGAAGACACCATGAAGAGGAAAGCTCAGCATCCCGATGGTGACCCTTTTAGAGAGTGCCCAACCTGCAGCCCACACCCACTCGTCACAAAGTGCCAATGCTGTAATGTAACCTGAATACTGTTTTAGTCTACAAAAAATGATTAACAATTGTGTTACAAGAAAACAATAACAGCTCCAAATGATAAAAACCAGCTGTTAAGTGAACAGTGGAAGTTGGCACATGGCATGGCTTTGCACAGTTCACAGCATCTTTGCTGTTGCTGCACTGCAGTGTCAAACCTCAGCTCCTATCCCGCTGGTTTAAGAGGAACACTTGTAGCCCTTGGCTCATCTGTTAGTCTGTTTCTTATACCAGATTTGATAGAATGTAAAGCTGAAAACAGTTGCTCATAAGCATCAGATGATCGGTACAAAGGAAGAAGGGCAGTCACAAATGCTTTCATTGCCTGAAAATTATTTGGCAGGCACTCCCATATTCCAAGTCTCACTTTCAGAAGTACCGGCTGTGCTGTCCTTTGTCATCCCTCCCCACTATCTGAAGTGTTGCACACGGGACATAGAATTTATTTTTCTGGCTCATGCCTTCTTGAAATCCCAATGGCTCACTTTCCAGTTTTCCAAAATAGAACCGGTGTAAGCAGGAGCGATCCAGGTGCCTTTATCTGGAGAATGAAACACAGGGTGTCTCTGCTTGAAGGAGCTGTGAAACTCATTCCTAAAACTTTGCTTTCCAGCTGCTCCAATGCTAGAAAATTCCTTGTAGAATACCACTGCTACTTGCTGTGCAAACACACACTTTCACCACGCAGAATACATAATGTTTTCTCTTTGCATGCAGCCTCTCCAGTGACTATCTAGGCCTCATGGGGTGATCTTCCACTATGGTCAGCGCCCAACTTATGAACAAGTTCTGTTCTGAGAGGGCATAAATCAGGTTCCTTTAAGTCTGACAAGGTGCATCTTAATACACCTTTGACACATGTACAATGTAAAACACAAAGCCAAACACAAATACTACAAACAATTCTAGGTGTTTTAAAATGGTGATACAGCTCAACCGGCATGCAGGGGATTCCACGGAGTGAACAGATGAGCAATCCTAACTGGAGGAGCGGGGAAGGTGGGTGGGAGCTGGTGGACATGAAGACCAACAGGAGAATGTAAGGCAAGATGGGACTCGACCCACACCTGATGTTCATGACACAGATTTTTTTTTTTAATTCAACTCTCTACCCTCTTGGAAATGATACAGTAATTGCTGAGCAGTAGCTTCTGTCTCAGATGATTCTGTGTCACTTGATGACATTCTTAATGGCTGCTGATATCTTTGCATATCATTCTACGCTAGAGTCCTGTGCCTCATATAAATCAAGAAAATCCCCTTGCCTTTGCCTACTTTATCTTTTCAACTCTTCAAGTATGTCATCTTGTCTTTCTATCTTCTAAATGGGTGTCTAATTGCATCAAGACCTCCTCAGTAATCTCATGTTACAAAATAAGGAGTTATAGCTCCTTATGGCTAAGAGTCGTTAAATTGTTGAAGATCTCTTCAGATTCCTCAACATCTTAAATCCATGAACTTCATGAATTGTGTGTTGGCAAAAGTTCTTTAAAACCCTATTCATACTAACAGCTAAAACCTCATGCCAAGAAGAGTTGATTCTTTTATGGGCTTTTAGATGTTTGTTCCTATCTCCAAATGGTCATAATGCTAGGTCCTCTCATATCTGAAAGTTTGCAACCTGAATGTCAATGGGACTTTACCAACTACCTTCTTTCCATACTCAGCGTTGGTGTTCAATACTTGGGAGACTACAATAACACAAAATTAAAAAATGAAGCACCCAACACAAATCTATCCCTAGACTGAAAATAGCCACCACCGGCTTAGACAGCTGCCTTGAGGTTCCAGTCTCGTTATCTTCAGGGACTGGAAATGAGCTGCGTTCGTGCTTGTTCTTTCAGGGAGACAGATGTGAAAATGGAAGGCGGGCCCTGTTAGCAAGTGTGTCAGTACAGGAAAACCCTGTGTGTTCTGTCTAAAGGGCTCGTTTGTTCTGTTACAACAGCAACTGAGCCCAAACCAATGGGAGTAGGGACTCAGAAGGAATGAGGCATTGTGTTTTCCATGTTGATCATTTTAACTATTTAGGCTGAAATCAATGGTTGTCCCATTCTGTGTAGTTTGAATTTGATCTCAACCATTATAAAGTGTCCAGCTTGGAGGTGAACCTAGCCAGGCTTAAACTCAGATGAGTTTGGGTGCAAGAGTTGATGCCGTCACTAAATGTTTTATGTTACATTCTTGACACCAAGTCTAAAAGGTAATAGAGCCACTATTAGAACCAGAAATGAAGATTATCCTGAAATTGAATTTGAATCCCTGTTTTTCAGGAAGTCCTGTTGCCAGGTGTTTCATGCTTCTCAGTGCCAAGACTTCCTTTCGGCTGATCTCTGCTGTGAGAGAAGACAGCTGGAGACCTTGTTGGTTGAATTCTGTAGATGCTGTCCACCTCTACAAAGCGTCTGACCCCTTCTAGTGTTTGTATCTCTTGTGATGACCATGCTGCCTTTGACCACTGGTTGATTTTCTTTTGCCGATTGTAGCGAGTGATAGGTTTCTAATTATTTCTTTGGAAACTTGGTGCCAGAATCGAGGACAGAGTATGTAAAAAACAGTGTTTCTAGAGAAACATATGACACAGAAACGTAAATATATATGAATTTACAGATTGGCTTTCAAGGGCCACCTGCAGAGTCGGGTGTGGAAGAATGCAAAAGGTCTGTCTGTGCACAGGGATCTGATGCGCCCAGTTAAAGGCCTGGAACTCTGTGTAGTGTCCCTAGGAGCCCATATTTGAAGGTCAGAGGGTCTCTGTCAGAAGGCAGAAGGGTCAGTGCTGGAGGCTGAAGACGCTGTGCTGAAAACCAGGGAACGATGTCCAAGGTGAAAGTGAGGCCTGGAGGCCCTCTGAGGGAAACAAGCAGCCCTGAGCTCCCTTTTCATAGCATTCTGGACGTAGCCCTCCTGAGGGAGAGTCTCCCACACTCAGATGTCTATTGAGATGGTTCAGACAGGTGTTACTTATACTGATGTTCACCTGTCACAGGTGTGGTGTGTGAAGCTCTGGGAGAAGCTTCCTGTTTCTCTTGAGGAATATATTAGGAACTCAAGGGTGAAGGAACAGGAACTACCCACATCACCCTTCTGTGGAAGGAGAGAGGAACATCCCCTTCTTTCTGCATGGAGCTGTGTTCACTTTGACTTTCTCATCCTTATCACGCTGTTCCCACCAGCAGGAGACAGAAGCTCTCTGGGCAGTGAATTCACAATTTGTGTATGCCCTGGCCTTGTTATGTGGCATCAGTGTGGCTGCTTTTCAGCAGGGTTGTGCGGGCCACTGCCTCAAGGAAGCTCACCTCACGTGCTCCTTAAACTTTGGGTCGAAGTGGAGGAATAGGGCCTCATCTTTCCCCCCTTGTCATCTTAGTAGTAAAGCTAGAGGACAACTGAGCATAGGCTCCATACTAAAATAAAGCTCCCTACTTTGCTACAAGATGCAATCTTAAGGATCTAGTTGTATGTAGAGGCTGATTTGTTGTAGGGGTAGTGAGTTTCTTCTCTGCTTAGTTGCTGGCATTCTGAATTCTCAGGTTGATGGGTACAGGCTACACAAACAGAAATTAGCATGTTGGGTACAATTGACTCTATCCCGTATAGCCCTCTGGGCTCCTACAACAGCTGGGGAATCAGACATGGCTTTGCTGGAGTCCTTGGTTGCAAGGTTCTCCAGCTGGCTTTTAAACCCAGAAAGTTTTACTTGGGTGGAGGCAGACTCCTCTGTATCCTTGATGTTCGCAGAGCCCTTAAGAGGCTGATCCTAATGATGTATACTGAGTGACCTCTGAGGATACTTCAACCAGACCACTTGCCTGAAGATGCAGCCTGCTAAGCTCTGGAAGTGACTGAGCAGATTGGGAGCCTGGAGTCTACCACTGAGTCTCAGCTTCCTTGCCCTGAGGTCAAGATGTGCTGCATAGTCGAGAAGGAGGTTCCAAGTTGCCCCAGATGGCTGTGGAGTCACCCTGCTCAGTCATCTCTATTAGTGTTGTATGCATACTACACATTTTGGACCCCGTCAGTGGCTACTGAGTAGCTTTTTGGATCAGTATCCTGTGGGGCAAAGTCTGTGGAGCTCAGAAGAGGGCTTTGCTGGACCTTTGTCAGGGTGACCTGCATAAGTGATGTCTGAGATTCAGAAATGGAGTCTGGACGGGGCATAAATAAAGCAGACCCTCATCTGACCTCTGCACCAGCACCCTATGGGAGCTGTGACTGAACTTCAGAGGCTGCGCATCCCATAGCCATGGAGTCTGCATGGGAGAACTCCTCTGAACATGATCAGTGTGAACTGTGACCTCATCCCAAGATGCACCCTAGAGAATGCAAGCTGGAGAGAAACATCAGGAGGAAGGCTCAGGCCAGGGGTCGGGGAATGGCTACCAGCTTCCTTAAAGGTCCAGGTTCCTTTCAGAATTCAGGGTATGTAGAGGGATATTGTCTATCATTGCAGGAGAAACTTGCTTTCTGCATCCTCTGAGAGATCTAACCTCATGTTGAGAAACTGTATCTCCCATTGGCTGTGGGAAGCATGTGAGTGAGGCCTCCCCTTTGCTATGGAGGATCCCCTGAGCGACTTTCTCTGGAGGAGCCATTGTCTCCATTTCAGCTGAACCAGACTCTCTTTTCCTGTATTGATATGTACAGAGCTGGCTAGGACCTTTCCTTATTCCTCCATTTGGCTTTAAGCAATGCGGATTAGGCCAGTGGAAGCGCTGATGGCAGCCTTTGAACAGACAGGCATGTGTCTTCCCTGCCCTATTGTTCCCATGTGTGAGGGCTAATGCTTTGTGCTGTTGCAGGGATCCAGCTTTGAGATAAGAGTCTGTGACTTCCCAGCCCATAAAAGATGACACATCAAAAGATTACACCTCAAAACATTAGACACTATCTCAGTTGTATTATACAGATCACTGTTTCTGCATATCCTTTTCTGTGCATATTGCAGAGCTGATTTTGGCATTCCTACCTAGTCCAGCTACCAGCACTCGCCCACTTCCTATCATTTTCAGTCACTCATCCTCAAGCCATTCCTTTCTTCACAAATTAATACAACAAGTTCAGCCCCGGTAAAGGCCTTTGTTCCGGATAGCCATCATCGTGGCTGGACTTAGGACTCCTTGGCCACCCCATAACAACAAATATGCCTTAGTGTCTTTTTTTTTTTTTTCTTGCCATGGGTTGCACTCGAAGTGGTTGATTGGAATTCACTAGAATTCCAGTAACTGTTCCATGGAATTAAAAATATAACTTCCTGGATCACAAGGTCTGTGATCACCGTGGGATGCCATTAGGACCTCAGGTACTCAACCTGGGCTTAACTGAGCAAATCCTGCTGGGGTTTCACATTTGCCTTATGCTATGAGCCTGTCAATCAGACTTAAGGTTACTCTGCAAGGCAAGGTCACCAAGAACACCTCACTTTTGGTCTCTGCACACGTGGCCTGCAGGGATACAATGGTTCCCCCTCCATTCTTTGGGCCAAGGTCTCTTTAAGTGAGCTAACACTTACCAAGCATAAGCTCTGTCTGTTGGCACACAGAGGAAGCCAATTAAGAGGGCAGGTGGTGGGAGAAAAATAACTAGTTTGTTGGAGGATAGCAAAGATGCTCCCTAAAGGGCTGTCTTGCAGGGAGGCTACTTTAGGGACAGTTTAGGAAGTGTATGGACAGACTGGCTAGCTTCTCACAGGTGTGCAACCAAGTAATACATCTGATCCTAGGTGTTTGGTCAAGACATACTTTGCAATTCACATCTTAAGCACCAAGATCATTTGCCCAGCCTACTGTCTGAATAGTTTGCCCATTTATAGTTCTTGACAGGCAGCCTGGTAGTTGTCCCAGCCACTCTTACTCACCAGGAAACTAACAGTAACAGAAGAGATACATTTCACCTGCATACTAGGAAAAAATAAGGATCGAGTGAGTTTAGATAAGGAATTGGGCATGAGAGTGGGCTCTGCTTAGTTTTGGCTGTAGGACTGGACTGGTGGAATCACGGTTCTTGGAACATAGCTCTTCCCAGTGGGTTCTGCAAGAAAAAGTTGAAGACAAAGTAGAGGATTCCTGTGTGAGTGGACTGGAGCACTTGGGCAGCCCAGGACTGGGGTTTAGTGTGAGACTGTTGGGAGCAGCACTATTGTGCTGTTTTGGGGTAATACTTGAGGTTCCTTGCTCTGGTACTGTAAGCTCCAGCTCTGCAGCTCTTTGCTGGTGTTTGCCAAGAACAGGGTGTCTCATGAGCACCTTAGTGCAGGATTAAAACTCTGCATCTGGCCCTCAGAGGCTGTGGACAGAGGCCGGGAGGGGAGATGGTGGATCACCTCTCCTTTCTTGTGTATTGCTTGCCTCTGTCCTCGTTCCCACATGACATGCTGAGATTTCTAAAGTGAACTGGGGTAAGAGACACAGCAATAAATGACCCCAGTTGTTTGGCAGTGGGGATTTGGAGCATGGCACCTTGAGAAAGGCTTCAATGGTCTTCAGCCTAGTTAAATAGATATGCTCAGAAAAGCCAACTGAAATAAAGAGTTTAAAAGGAAAGAAAATAGTTTACATCTCACATAGCCCAGTGCAAGAATCTCTCCACATTTTCTCAAAATGAATATTCCTCCAGGTAGGGCTTTACAGCTTAATTTGACAGCTTTCTGGAGACTGAACTTGCGATTTGGAGGAAAGCACTAGTCATGGAGAGAAAGCTCTAGATATGTGAACTGGGGTCCTGAAGACAGCCAGCCAGGTGGGAGGGTGTGTGGAGAAGTGGTCAGCTTGGAAAGGAGCACAGCTTAACTGGACTCCAGGATGACAACTGGAGGATCACAACAGATGGATTAGCTGGAATCTGACTGTACAAAGGTTGGGCCAACTGGGTGAAATAGCCTTTGATGGTCCTAACAGCATCTCCCAGGGAATCTCCTTAGAATGTTTGGCTCACCTATGTTCAGCACTGATCATCTCTTCCAATGATTTACGTAGCAGATCCATGGGACGATTTTGCTCTCTTCATCAAGATGCTGATTTGCTCGGCTCTTTCCTCAAAAAGACCTTGACTGACCTCGAAAGCATTTCCTAGTGCTCCTCTGCAGCCCTGTCTATGAAGCAATGTTTGAGCCTCATGCTCCTGAGAGTTGGGGTAGAGCAAACTGTGGCTTCTTGTCCTGTTCAGATACTTCTGTGTATTAGCACACATGTTCCCCAGTGAGCACAAGAGTCTATTGATGGGTGAGCTTCTGGAATGAAGAGCACCTTTCCATCTTAGTGTGTAGGATCTAAAAACATTCCAGTTATTTCCAGGTGGGTGGATGTGTTAGAATGTTGTCTCCTACAGCAAAACACAGCCCAATCAAATGCTGTTAGCTACCTTGATTCAAAGAGTACTAAGATGATCACTCTTCCAGGTGGATTCTGGGCTCAGCTAAAGCACCTGATCTGTAGGGGCTGCTGCACAAAATAGAAGGTTCCTCTGGCCTTTTGGTTTTCCCTGTCTACCTAGTACTAAATGTAAGGCTTTCTTGTTGCTTCTGGGCATAATATACTGTGCTCTTCCATAGTTCTGAGAGAGATACCATGATTTTCCCTGGGCACAGCTGATGCACAAATATTTTCTAAAGCTGAGTGTACAGAATGGCCTTCAGCAGTAGAGGTCAACAGTGATGAGGTGGTCTGGCCAGACAGTGCTGTTGGCAAGGACTGTGCCAGGCAGGGCAGCTCATGGACAGTAACTTGGCTCCAGCCTGATCTCCAGAATTCTGCAGTCAAATGTGCCAGAGCTACTGTAAGTCTGTGCTGTGGCTCTTCCTTTTGTGTTGGGCTGGGCAGGTGCTGTAAAGCAAAGTGCAGGTCAGCTAGGCTTTCCTAAGCATCAAGCCCACTCTTCTGATCTTTCAATAGTCTGGCATTGAACTTTAAGAATAAAAGTTGCTGTGAAACACTGGGACCTCTTTGAGAACTTCATATTACATGTCATGGCTTTTGTCCTAAACTTTCAATTTGTTTCATGTTTGGCAGCATTGGATTTGAGAAATTTCTTGCCTTGTTTGAGTTCACTATTTGTGCTGCTACAGGTACATTTGAGTGTTTAAAACATGCATGGAAGCCACTGAGAAATACTAAACTGTTGGCTTTGTTGTACTTTTCATAGGGCTGTGGGCTTTCCAGCCAGACAGCTTCTGTGTCTGCACTTGGAGCGGACACTGAATTCTGATGTCCCTTGCTGCTGATGGTGATCTTCACTGCTAGTCTCACTGTAAAGGAAGGAGATGAAATGCAGAAACCCCTTCCCTTTTTGTTGTTCCTGGTTCTTGCATGTTGAATGTATTTTGAGAGTGAGGAACTTGTCATGCATATAAAAGCCTCATGTAATACAAATAGATTGCAGTGAATTGAGGATGTGCTTTTCTTTATCAAAAACTTTGTAGAATCTCAACAGAGGTAGTTAGTGGTAGGTGAATTAAATAACTAGGATGCTCCCCAAGAAGAACAGATGGTTTCTTAATGGTTTATGAGTACAGAAAGTAGAAATGCCCTAAGCAGTGGTATGTGTGGCTCAGGTCACCAGGGCCACTTGTTGGCCTCTAGAAATGGACTTGCAAGTCCTGTTGAGCCTGATGGCTGTGTATCTTGGTGTCAGGTGATGCATTTCCATCCCCCCCTGGGGACTTCGAGCTGGGATGCTCAGCACAACTCTGCCTTTGAATGTCATCCTCCTCCACTGCTATGAGGTGCACATGGTAGGAGCACCTTGATAGGTCTTGTGCTATTGGCCAGAAAGTTGTGCGAGTCAGTTAAGGTGGGGGCAGCATAACCCTGAGAGTGACTCAGGGACAGCAGGTGTAGTGTGACACCCAGGAATACCAAGAGGCCAAGTGGCTGTATAGGAGTCCCAAGGTGGCACTGGGAGAAAGCCTTACTTGGGTGGGGCCCTGTGTCCTCCAGGGATCTGAGTGCGGAATGGGCCCTGATTCTTGGGCAGGTGACACAAAGACCAGCCCAAATCTGATTAAAGGTGAGCAACACGTTGAAGCAGCCAGTGCTGGAGCTCCGGGAGTGTTCTAGGAGATGAGGGGAGTGTCTTTTGCTGTGGGAATAGCTGTTTGGGTGCAGGTTCTCTGCACTCAACTTCACATCTTTACATTCAAAACCAGTATCTGCCCTGATGCCACCATGAAGAAGAGAAAGTTGCTCTGTAGAAGACAGAGTCTCTGGCCTTGAATGGGACCACCGGGACCACAGGGCTCTGGTGATCCCTGATGGAGGGAGAAGGCCCTGGGACCCCACGATGGCTTGAATCCCTAGAGGCCTGGCTCATGTCAAGTTTGCTGAGAAACCCGCTGGCCCTGGGACATGTGGATAAAGGGGCTTGATGACAACAGCTGAGATGACTGGTGAAGGAGCAGTCCTGGGAAGGGTTTTTATTTCCTGGCGGGCAGGTCGCGACCTGTCAGCATCCTTGAGTGCCTGTGTTCTCTTAGCTGGGTTATTTCCCCATCATTCCATGCCCCATCCAAGGACTGGAAACGTGAGTAAATTTTTTCCCTCAAATTACATGTGGGCAGGAACCATTTCCTGCTGATAGAACTCCATGACCAGTGAACTTAGGGTCATCAGGGGTGGGTACATATCTCGATGCTGTGACAGCATATACGCACCAGTTCTTCCAAGGCTGTAGGTGCCTGGCAAGCGGACTTGACACTATGTTTTTGGTGAGGCAGCCAGCTGCCATGGCTCCTCTGAGCCACAGATTAACGCTGAGCAGCCCTGCCATCTGCCTCTCAAACTTGAATCAAACTTGACTCTGCTTCCCTTCTTAGACAGGATTGATCAGACCTTGAGGTCTCATTGTTGCAGGGTGCGCAGCATCTTCCTAGGGTGACAGCTGAGAAGGATGAAGCTTCTGAGCTCTAGGTCTGCTGTTATACCAGATCCTGGCCGGCAGGTGGTGGCAAAGGCCGCCCATTCACCAGCCACCTGGAAACTCATTGCCTCCTAAGGCTGGATTTTTGAGGACCTTGAGGGAGTCTTCCTCCTTGCCTACGCATCGTCTTCTGGAAGGATCTTTAAACTCTGGGCTAACACATACTCCTTACCGAAGTCATAAGCCTTTTGAAACATAGGCGATCCGTGTCTGGGAAAGACGGGTAGCCTAGAAGGCAGAGCTGCACCTGGTCAGCCTATGGGAGCTGTTCTGGCCAAGGGTTGTGCACCAGGGGAGCTTTATTTTCATCAGCAATGTGTGGAGTGGACTTCTGTGATATACTCATGTGACCTCAGATACAGCTGTTTTTCTCCATAGTTTTGTTTTTGAGACAGGGTCTCACTATGTAGCCCAGGTTGGCCTCAAACTCAAAGTGATCCTCCTGTCTCAGCCTCTCAAAAGTTGGGGTTACAGGCATGCACTACCACATCTGGCAAGCATTTTATTTTTTTTGATAGGGTCTTGCTCTGTGTAGTGAACAATAGTTTCAGACTTGTGTGACCCTCCTGCTCCAATCTCCCACCTGCCAGGATTATAGGTGAGTGCCACCATGCTTGGTATTTAGTGGAAAATTTAAAAAAGATCGAAAGTTTTATAATGGGTGGTGACTTTTAGCACATTTTAAGATAAACAAGCCTCAAAATGTGCCTTCAGAAACATCCTGGAGGGGTTGTAAAGAGTTAACTTTGCAGTTCTGACTTTGTCCTGGAATTCTTCTCCTTGCCTGAATTGTTAAAGTATATATATATCATTATGGCCAGAGCCTGACCTGGTCACATGGTGCAAGGTAAACAACTATGGCCAGGCCTAGACATTTCAATCTATTACCATGGAAATAAAAAATGTATATAAAGTGAGAACAAAGGCAGTTAAGTGCCACATTCTCTGGTTGGGAATGGGGGGGGGGCAATGACCAGTCCAAACTGATCCTAAATTAAAATTAATTAAAACTCCAGGGCTGGGGATATAGCTCAGTGGAATAAGCACTTGCCTAGCAAGCGCAGGGTCCTGAGTTCGATCCCCAGTACTGCAAAAAAAAAAAAAAAAAAAACAACTCCATTTGTTCTGAATGTGTTTTTGATCCCCTGCAGAGTTCGACCCAATTTTTGATTTTTGCCACAACAGTTTATTCAACTCCCTCCATCTGTGAGGATCGGGCAAAGTGTGTTCTGTCAGCAGAAAGCGGTCTCCTGCCTCCAGGTTCTGGAAGATGCAGCAAACTGGCTGCTGAAGCTCCCTTCCCCCTCTTTTCTTCCTTTAGGAAATGATCTCAGCCCATGGGACCTTGTCACTACCACCTAACACTTTGTGATGGCCTTAGTCTCTCCTGGAGGTGAGTATGAGACTTCTCAATCCTTTTAAGCAAAAATTCTACCCCTGAGCTATCCTGGTCATTCCAGCATGCTTGTGCTACTTTACATGTGCTACGAAAAAGATTTCCTTCCCTTGCAACACATATATGATGGGAATAAACCAGGGCATGAGAAGTAAGGGGCCGGGGTTTAGGTTTCCTAGGGACAAGGTGGAAGATGGTGATTCCCCTGTGTCAGTTCCAGGTGCACTGATCAGTAACACCTGAGGGTGTGCTTTCAGTAATGGACTGTTTGTGTTTGGGACACCATGATGACTACTTTTGTTATGGGTACTTGGTACATGGACATGACACATCCTAATTCTCCTCCGTCCCTTTCTGTTCCTGCATCTCTTGTTCTCCTCTCCATCTTTCAGTAGCTCTATGTCTGTTTCCTTTTTATCTATGTTACACATAGTTTATGCTATGGACCTCTCATGAGGGAAATCATGGTATTTAAGCTTGTGTCTGATTTCTCACTTAACATTATAAACACCTCATTTCTTTATCCAGTTATCTATTGATCCACAATTTAGCTGTTTTGAATTGTGTTGGTATGAACAGTATGCATATATCACTGTAAAACACTTTTAACTCTTTGGAGAGGAGTAACTGGGTGATAGGGAATTCTACTTAGTTTTTTTGAGGAATGTCCATATTGACTTTCATAGTAGTTGTACGAGTTTATATTCTTACCAATATTGGAAGGTTCCTTTTCTACCACAGCCCTGCCAGCATTTATTTGGTGTGATTGCCATTGTTTCAGGAGTAAGATGAAATCTGTGTTTTATTTGCATTTCCCCAGTGGCCAGTGATGTTGCACATGTTTTCCACGTTTACAGGCCATTTGCCTTTCTTTGAGGTGTGTACACATTTTTGATGGGGTCTTTCCTTTTGGATGATCAAAGCTTTTAGTTTTTTTATATGTTCTAGAAATTAGTCCTGTTTGAGGTGTACCTGACATAAACAATCCTGGATAATAAGAGCAAAGCAGGAGACATCATGATTAAAGTTGTTATAAAGCTGTAGTGATAAAAATGGCATGGCACCAGCACAAAAATATGTACATCAATGAAATAGAGTAGAGGATGAAGAAATGCTAGCCACGATCACCTGATCTTTGATGAAGTGGCCAAGAAGTTACACTGGTAGAAACAGCCTATGTAGGCAGAGGTTCTGGTAAATTAGTTATCGACATAGTACAATGCAGAATATTGAACAAGACTTATCACGCCACGCACTACACTAAAATAAAAATAGACCAAAGATCAAATATTAAAGCATTTATTCTATTGGAAGATGAAATTGGTAAAACTCTTAACAATAGGCCTAGGCCAGAACTTTTTGAAGAGAGTTCACACTGCATGAGAAGTGATACCAAGTCAGCGCATGGGATTACATGAACAGCTGCACAGCAAGGGAAGTGGAGAGAGAACCCACAGAATGGGAAATTTTTGCCAGCTGATACTCCTCCCAGTGAAGGAGTTTACACGGGGTATGGGAAATCACTTGCCCTTGACGCCTTAAGTCTCAAGGGCATCAGTGGCTTAGTTGAAGATCCATTTGGGGGGAGGTTTCATAGGATGGATCCTTCTAGGAAGTTGGAGGAGAGAAGGCCTTGGCTAGACCTCTTGGTCTTTGTCCTGGGATCCACTGTCACTTTTTTTTTTTAAAGAGAAAAGGTTTATTTTGTAATTCACTGCATCAGCTGTCATGACCGGGGTACATGGCAGAGGAAAAATAGCTCATGACCTGCCTGTGGGAAGCAGAGAGACATTAACAGGGGAGGGAGGAAGATAGCTTCTGTGCCATGCCCCCAGTGCCCCACCTCTTCTGACAAGGCTTTGCCTCCCAACCTCATATGAAGGTATAAATGCAGTGGATAAATCCAGTGATGAGCATCGTGCCCACAAGTGCACTCACTCCCGAAAGTCCCACCTGTTGGAGCAGCAGCTTTGAAGGATCCATTTGATTAAGAAAGTAGGTGCATCTAGGTTAAGAAGCTTACAAATGTTGGATGTAAAGCTACTTCAATAGTGATACTCCTTTGTAACTTCCCAGTTCCCACAGAGCTGCATTCTGTAGAATTGTCACATGAAGCACCAACCACAGGAGAAAGTACAGATCTGGACTATAAGAGTTGGTCTTAAATCCTTCAGGACCTGTGCCAATTTGGCACAGACCTGGGCAAATTTCCTACGGTGCACAAACTCTGTTGGAACATTGGATTCATGGCTTTCCAGGGGGGTAGGATACAGCCCCTGGTACAACTGGCTCGCTCAGTCCAGCAATGAAACGAAGCAGGACCTGAAGGATCCCCAGGGAAAAGTGGTTCCCATAACAAGTGAAAGTCTTGAGCTGGGAGCAGTGGCTCAGGGCAAGGGAGTCTGGTTTCCCAGCACACTAGGAATAGGATCTCCAGGGTGTTGGCCAGTTTGTGTAGCAGCAGCTGGAGGGTGTTAGGATGAATGACTTTATTGAAAACCTCCTCAGCATCAGAGACTTCAGTTAGCTGGCGCTTGCACATTGGGGCAGATGCTTCAGGTCAGATTCCTTCAGTGGACATGAACTCAAGAGGACCATCAGGGGGCGAGGTCTGGCCCCTGACCATATTATACAGATTTCCATGCAGGAATAAAATTTCATGCACATGAAGCTCCCAGAGAGTTTGCCGCTGTCCTAAGTGTGAAAAGCGTAGATGCGGGAATACCATTTGTTTTGAGAACGTGAAGTGAGAAATTCTCGGCTAGGGCTACTGAAGTGAAAAGTGTGAAAGTTTCTCATCTTCTTGAGCTGAGGAACAAATGCTTCCATACTTTTGTGACCCCAGCCAGTGAATATGTCCAGCTCACAGAGTGCAGTTGCACAGCAAGCAGAAGCTTGAGGATCATAAAGACAGCAGTACTCGATCATCACCTCACAGTGCAGGCGTACTGAAGCTTTTCTCTTTCTGACCCACTTCAAGAGGCAGAATTGTAACTGATCCTCAGTGGCTTGAGCCACAAAATGCTTGAGCTTTCCAAACAAAGGTGTGCAAATATTCTCAAGATCGGCTTCTTGTCACTTAACCCAGGCTTTCCTGTTTCCTTATTCCTGGCTGTGCTCATGGCTCCAGGCCCTACAGTCCAGAGGTCCTGGTGTCCATCCCTCCAGTCCAGCACCTGAAGTTTGCCCCTGCTGTGCTGAGCCTTCAGGGAAAGCTGTACATCAAGTTCTTCCAGCAGGGCCTCCTGGGTCCTTAGGTTTCTCTCTTGTGCTGTGATTTCTCTAAACTGAGTGTGTGGGGCTGTGGGTTTCCTCAGATCTATCACGGTCCTCAAAGGAGGCCGAGGATAGGCCATGCCTGCACCATGGCCAACAGGACCTCACTGTGTTTCTCCAGTCCATATATAATTTATAGAAGATCACAGGGGCAGGTCATGCAGGGCACTGCTGGCTATGGTCTGACTCCTCAGCAGGCTCCGCTTGGCCGGCTCAGAGTCGGTAGACTCTCCATATCCATCCTGAGATACCAGGTGCGGATTCCGGTGAGGGTGAGGGTGATGTGGCTCAGGAATCCCGGCAGGACTGGCAGCGAGTGGAAGCTCCAGGACTCTGCACTGTTACTCTCATCTATGGAGGTTTCCTTTGCCTCTCAGCAAGGCTCTGTGGTCCCCATCCTAGGGCTAATTAAGGGCCAGGTGGCAGCTACAGGCTTGGAAGGAAGATTCTTCACTCTGGTTTGTCCTGTCCTGGTGAGATGGGCAGGAGACGCTGCTGGTAGCAGCGGTGGTGACTGTACTTGAAGGGTGCTGTTGAGGGCTCAGCTGGGAATCTGGGACTCCTGTTCCCAGGAACAGCTCATCTTCTCTGCTCATACCAGTCCTTGGGATCTCTCTGTGTCGGAGTTCCCTAACTCATTACCACATCAAATGAGTGGGCTAAACATTCAGCAGGTGCACCAAAGCCCAGGGACTCTCCTGGGCTGGTGATAAGGTGGCAGCTTTTCTGGTGACTATGCCGCAACAGTCAGCAAACTGGGGCAAGAGATTCTCTGCCTGCCTCCTGTGTGTTAGAACTGTCTGGAAGTTTCTTCTCCATAACACTGAAACACAGTTGCATGATTACTAATTTTGACTTGGTCTCAGGAAAATCTGGGGAAATGGGAGACACGACATTCAGTATGCACTTGCCCTGAGTCATCAGAGCTGAGGGCACGCGAGCTCTGGAGAGGTGATGGGCATCACCAGGGCATCAAGCTATAACAATGAAGCACACAGGCCCATCTCTAATCAGAAGTCCCTCTGCAGTCACGATGACTTATTGCTTATTACCCTTGTCATGGTCACAGCTTTCCGTGCTTGGTGTCTGAGGATGTTCCCTTCCTTCTGAAGCTGCCCTGCAGGAGGAATGTGCCCACATGTGCCCTGCTAGGAGTTGACCATTGTGGCTGATGGGCAAGTTGGCCCTGTTGACTGGCGTGGCCATGTGTATACATAACTTGGATCTGCAGAAACCTAGGTTTTTGTGTCAGACTGAAATGTGGGTCATCACCCGCAGCAAGTGACCAATGCCATGTACTAGGTTCCTTGCCCTGATGTTCCAGACATAGTCTGCTAGAGGTTCCAATGACTTGTGACTGAGTTATAGCAACAGGACCAGGGTGAGAAGGTCATAGTTTGCTTTTGCTTTCCTTAATTGGAGTCAAGTAACTTGATGATCACAAGGTGTATGGCTTTGCAATACGCATTTATCTTGTGTGGAAGGCAGAATTCTTGTGCCCATGGGTCTACTTCAGAAAGTAGAGCAAGTGTTGAGTTTTGCCCTTGGAGCAGCTTTCTGCAGAGCCCTGAGGCCACACCTTCATGGGGTGGGTCCTTTGCTTAGGTGGGTCTGTAATGTAAATTCCTTGTGCTCTTCTGTGGCCTCATACAGAGTGTGACCTGACCCTTGGTATTTCTGATTGCCAAAGGTCCTTGGGCAAGTCCGTGGTAAAGGTGGTTCTGATTGGGTAGTAGGATGAGAGTTTTTTGAGAAGGTGAAATCCAGGGCTGCTCTGTGGTGGTTCAAAAATGGTATGAACACTAGAAGATCTACACATCTGCCAGACCCATCTCTCACCACAAACTTAAATGAAAATCAAAATGGATCACAGATCTAAAGAGTCAAACATACATATTTGGACCATCATACACATTAGAACCAGCCTTTAGGAAAAACTGTCCATGAGTAGAAGATACCTTGGCAAAGCCTGACATGTGAATGTTCCCAATGTACTAGGGCTGGTCTGCTATGATGGCTTCAATAGGAAAATTGAGAAAACTTCTTGCTGCTAACAGAGGAATGGTGGCATCAATTGTGATGTTTCCTAGAAAGCAGGACTCTTAGCCTTTCTGAGGCCCTTAGGAAATGATGCTTGAGAGTTAATCTTCAGACAATATGGAGCAGTGCAGTGAGTGGCCAATGCCATGTGTTTTGTCTTCATTCCAGAGGTATTGTTTTTTCTGTTAATGAACACTTTCTCAGGGTATACCTGCATGATAAATTGTGACTCTGCTTGAGAATGAGCATTTTCTGGGATGATTTGGTGGTAGTTGATTCTTTGAGCCATGTCTTTGCATTAGTACAACTTATGTTCCTGTCTGCCTGGGATGTGTCCTTAGTCACCTTTGAAGTTCTGTGAGTCAGGGCCAGGTACTTGGCAAGGCAGAGTCTTACTAATTCTTCTGCTCTGATGCCAAGTGCTTAGTAAAATGGCAGGCTACTCTTTGAAGGATCAAGCATATTTCTTAGCTTGTTCTTGGCAATTAGTATATGGCTATAGTTCCTGCCTCTCTCTTAGCCTCTGTTCCCTGGTTTGTGCCAGATCTGTTTCTACCTCCAATGTTTAGGGAAAGAAAGATGTGAGCAGAGGAAAGAGCCAGGGGAGGGTTTGGCTGTCCAATATGGCTACCGTTGTTCTGGGCTACTTAGACATCTAAGGAGACGCCTGTCCATTCAGGGTAATGTTCTATATCCCATACATTCCCTTTACTACATGTTCTTTTCAGTTGTGGTCAGGACATGGCTGGCAGATTGAGGTCCTGTTTTTGAGTTTCAGGAAAGTTAGAAGAACCTGTGAACCTTAATTTTGATGGAAGAGGGACACCTCTGCCTGATTCTGTGCAGGTGGCCCATCTGCCTCCAAGGCTCTGATAACCTCAGTGAAATTCCATTTGAGGGTGCCCCATGGATGGGATCCTGCCACAGAGTCCTTGGGACAATATCTTGATGTGCATTCTGCAGAATTCTCATACTTTCATGGTGTGATGACCCAGTACTCTCGTGAACTTGCCCTGTACACACAGAATCGTTCTACATGATAATTATCATGAAGGGTAAGTTCTAGAATTTCATGGGTAGTCAATTACAGAAGATGAGCGAGTTTACTCCTGGAGGAGAGTCTTGTACTGAGTTGATCTACTTATTTCTGGATGAAGAGTTGAACTCAGTTTAACAGAAGGCAATATCAGAGCTTGGGTTCCTCGGGTCTGAGTTTTGGGCCCAGAACTTCAGATGAAGTCTACAATAGAAAGTGGGATGGACAGATGGTCTCTAGTCATAGCTTGCAAGATATCACCCTGGTCACTGCGTTGTCTCGATCTCTGCAGCAAATGCTACCAGACTCCTCAATTACCTTCAAAGTCTATGTCCCAACCTTTGAAGTGCATAGCCCATGGCCATATGCACTTACGGTCAGTGACACAGGTGCACAGTGCTCAGTAACGCTCCAAAGGGCTTAGGCAGAAGGGAGCGCCATCCTCAGCTCTGGAGATCAAGTTTTAGTGGCATGGCATGCACTGTGACTGTTATAGTTTGTGTCTGCATGTCACCCCAAGTCTGCATGCAGTTATTTGGTGGCTTTTAGAGTGGTGTTTACAGTTGAATGGAGGGAAAAGATTGACTCGCTGGGCTCCTTTGTAGTAGCTGTAGTATTACCGTTCTGGGGCGTGAATGTGTCCATTGTGTCCTCCTGTGGGACACTGCATCATCTCTTGATCCTTTGGGTAGATACTAGTGAGTGAGAGATGCTAGTGTGCCCTGCTGTGGCCTGGATCTGAGTGACATGAGAACTGTCCTTGACCTGTTTGCCTTGAGCAGACATTAGACTAACACTCTAGGAGTTGAGGCAGCAGAGCTATCCACATTTTATCAGAGTGGGCAGCATGCCATTTCCTGCAGGGTGCTCACCTGATGGTGGGGTGGAGCAGGGCTTCCTGACAGGTTAGTAATTTATAAGGGTCCTTGTTGGGAGGAACACGCTGGATCCCCTCTCTTCCTATAAGAGTAAGTGTAAAATACATAACCTA
This sequence comes from Dinomys branickii, assembly GCA_004027595.1. Taxonomy (NCBI): domain Eukaryota; kingdom Metazoa; phylum Chordata; class Mammalia; order Rodentia; family Dinomyidae; genus Dinomys; species Dinomys branickii. Next base: position 38,479 of record PVLD010001106.1, on the reverse strand, counting down.
CTCCATATTGGCCACGAGAGATACTGACTTCTCTTGTTTAAAAGACTATCAACTGTGATAGCTGGTGGGTAGGGGTTACTGCCCTCCACAGTGATTTGTGGTCTGTAGGCTGCATTACCTTGAGCAAACTCAGTTGTTGATTATTTGGACGTCAGTGTGTGAGAATAAACCAAGAAGTTCCAAAGTGCTCTCTGGGAACACAGATGGCTTTGTATCGTTGACTTAAAAGGTCTGAGCATGAGTTCTTCATAAGATTTTTTAGTCAAGCTATAAATACATATTAGCAGCCAGACTGAGACAAAAAATATAACACATCAAGTAACTCAAGGTTGAGCATGAGTTCTTAGTTGCCTGCAATGCCCTTGAGTGTTTTGGCGCTTGCTTTCAGGGCAAATTCCATCCTAGGGTGTAAGGAGAAGGAATAGACTATTACTGCTGATGTTCACTGAGTCATAGGCGGGTCAACCAGCTGGCTGTGTAGATGTCAGCTCAGTGGTAAAGTCACAGACTCTCTACAGTAGAGCTGCTTGGTAGATGCCTTCTCTTTTTGGTGGTCAAAATTGTCCTGGGACTTTCAGAAGGATGTGGCCTTGGTGAATCTGTCTCTGATTGATACCAAAACACATCCAGCTCATGCTGAAATTTGGATCTGCATGTTTAATTCTCACACTTCTACAGCATCTTCATGTCAAATGCTGAAGCCTCTCCATTTTCCAGGTTTGCTTAAGTGCTGTGTTGTTTGAGGAAGAATAATGGTTTTATCCCACATGCCCAATATTGAAAAGTAGATTACCTCATTTTTAATGCAGCTTCATGCCATGTGTTGAGGTTCTCCATCACAGAATGAATACTGTCCTATCCATTAGACTGTGCTTGTTTGTAGAGACCTCTTGATCTCTAACCGCCCTGAGCGGGACAAAGTCCATCGCTAAGAGGTCTGCATTTCCATGAGCAACAGTGCTGGAGTCCTCTGGTATGGTCCTGGGTTCAGTGAAGGTTCTTTCCGTATCATAATTTTCTTCTTTCAACATAGTCTTGCTGGGTGTGATGGGACACTTGTAAATCCAGCACTCACGAGGGGGAGGCAAGAAAGTGCCTATGTTTGAGGCCAGCCTGAACTATGTAACAAGACTCTGTCCCCTCAACAAAAACAAATATAGCTTTAGATGACACAAGCCCAGCAACAAAGGTACTATTGTTCTTACCCTAACTCTCTGCATTTGGGCTTCATTTGGAACAGGGAGTTCTTTTATGGTTGTGAGCATTGTTGAGTTAGCTGCCCGCCCTTTAGCCAGAAGATTTAGGCTCTGTAGTTGCCACATTGGCTGAGCCTCTCTGAGGTCATGGCAAGCTGCCTTGGGTCGGTCTGCTTCTCTAGCTCTTGAGCTCTTTCTGTGCCGTGCTGTGCAGTAGAAACATGAGGACTAACATTGCAGCTGGCATGGGAAAGGAGCCTGGAAAAAAGGTGGGGAATAGCAACTGAGGCAGGAGAAGCACAGAGGTGAGAAACCGAGCAGACTGTGCTTCAGTTACAGGTGGTCCATTGTGCGGAAGGTCAGGGCTTGGCAGGAGTAGGGTGCTAATGGGGGTGATAGCTTCCAGTGATGGCAAAGCATCTCTGGCACTGCCACACACATCCATGGTCACGATGGTACTGTCCAGATAGACAGGAGCGCAACGCACTGTAGGGATGAGAAGACACCTGCAGCTTCTGCGGTTGGTCCAGCCCACTCAGCAGGGCGTGAAAGTTCAAACTGTGTTGTATTAAAACCTTGGTCTTTGTAGGCAGGGGAGTCATTTGTACCTGGAAATGGTCCTGTAACATTGGGACATGTTGACCAGCAAAGTTCCGTTTGTGCTCCCCTCAGTTGCAAAATACAACTTGCCTGCAGATTTTTAGTATCCCATTTTATTGAAGGTGTTACTGGGGCCCTAGCCAGAGGCTGGGTGTCCTGACAAGCTGGATTCAGTTGTTTGTTTACACTGGGGACCTAATGAAGAAGGTGGTGTGATAAGGTCAATACATAGACTGGTGTAGTTAGGGCAAATTGGGAGCTAGCTGGTCTTTGAATCCATGATAGTATGAGATTCTATGTATAACAAGCTTAAGAAATAGATACGACATATGGCAAATTGGGTTAGGTTCTGGGTTTATGTTTTAAAGGGATCCTGCATCAGTCATCAGTCTTGTGCCATGAAAATTTCAGGACCCATTGTTTGTGGGAGTGGCTGAAGCTGGAAATTGATCACATATGCAGGGCTGGAGCAAAGCCAACCTGAGAACAAACCATGCTTGAGTCAAGCCACATGAACAAGTTGCTTCAGTCCAGAGAACAAGTGCCCAAGGCAATCCAAGCAATGAGTTCCTAGGCAAAGGGGAGTCACTTGACACCATCCTAACCTTGAAATGTAGAAGGTGTGGTGAGAGTTCCTTTCCTCCCATCTCGAGAGAGATCTCCGCTTGATCCCAGCTTTATGTGTTTTGTCTTCATTTCTTCCCTTTGTAATCCTCACGCAAGGAATTTCACGAGCCACATGGGCCACAGCAAGTGTTGCTCTTGAAGTTAATGTGCATACAAAAGGGTTCATTTGCTAATCACTTCATTGGAAAACACAACTTATTGCTGTAAAGAAAGTTAGGATGATTTGAGTCAAATGAGTGACTGAGGCCCACAAACACGGACGCTACCCTGAATTGTGTGTTCCACTGTAAAAATGGTTATGTGCACTTCCATAGTCAAAGAAGAAACAATAATAATGAACTTACTGAATAGGTTGGTGGAGAACTTGGGTAGGCAGTTCACACCTGATTGGGGAAGTTTCTATTAGGTTTAGTTGTTGGCTTTCTAAGCTTCAGGACTGGTGGAAGCCAGAAGTCGGCTAAGCCACACAATGTGCTCCAAATATTTTATCTATTTATGAGGAGGCAAGGTCAGGTACAGAGGCTGGTACTACATGGCTATGGAAAAGGGCTAAACATTGCCCAACATAGTTTTGTCTCTGCAATAGAGTATCTCTACAATCACAACATCACAGCAAGCAGGCTGTCATGGAAATATGGCTTCTTCAGAAAACTTCACACAGTTGAGGATAAAGAAAATTTCATGGTGGCCCTTCAGAGCTGTATTTGAATTCCCTCCTTTAGAGGTTGTGGTCAGTTCTGGGATATGTGAACTGGAAAGTGTGCAGAGAGAGAGAGAGCACTGGTTAAGACCCAGAGGGCTTGTGATTCTGAGGTCTAAATCCAGCACCTTGCTGTCATGGCTGGCCTCCAGTCTGGATAGGCAAGTTGATCCCTTGGTTGATTTCTTCATGGTACACAGTGCCCTGTCTTGATAGAGAAAGGAAAGCACAGCCAATTCTCATTGCCCACTTTAGTTGTCTGTCTACACAGGCTGACAGGGTAGCAATGTGTGGCAGAAGAAAGGTCTTTGGGGAAGCTTCAAAGATGGGCAAAAAATGCCTACACTTGCCAGTGGGTTCTGGCTAATTAGCGTCACTGTCTTAGAGCTTAAGTCCTCAACATTTCAAAATCCTGAAGGTGCCACCTATGCCTGTGCAGAGTACAAAGGTCTCTGATTGTAGGTCTTCTATAAGTACCAGTTGATCATGTTTTTCTTAATCTCAGTACTGTTGTCATTTACAACGTATGATTCTCTGTGGAGCTGTGCTGGCCATTGTATGGGTTGTTTTAGATTAGTAAAGCTAACTTTTTTAAGGAGAAGAAAAACAATAAAAATTGTATAAAATTTCAAAACAAGATTGTAGAAGAGTAACAGTGGTTAGTACATTGCATATAATCTCCAAAGTAGTGGCTCATATTATAAGATATAGGCATGAAAAATTGAGCAAACCAATACAGGTATAAATCTTGTCAATGAAATAATAACAATTATCACTCTTAACTATCTTTGGGTTTTGTGTGTGTATACATATATAAAGGGAAAAGGAAAAATGTATGGTTTGAAGGCATCATATGTATTCTCAGTGCCATCTTCTATAAGCTGTACCCAAGTACTTGTATCCCTATGTTGCAGGAACAGCATACACTGGATCACGTCAGTGGCCAGATGAGTGAGTGAAGAGTTTGTCTCATTCCAAATTAGTTCAAAACATGTATCCGCTATGTGCAGTACTGCAGTTATAACACATGATATTGCATATCCATGATGAGGTTTGCATTGTGAAATTACTACCTGGCCTGGTGAATGAGATCTCAGGACCCACCTGTTCACGTGCATGGAGAGACTTTAGACAAATGACCAATCGTTTTTTTTTGTGGGAAATACTCCTCACTATGACCCATATTTCAAGTCCTTGGCCATGTCAGGCACCCAGTACTTCATGTCTTTCAAGGGAAAGAGACGGGCAGATTGGCATTCTCCTGTCATGGTTGTCACTACATGGCCACTGTATCATCAGTGTTCCCAGGGGGAAAAGGGACAGCACCAGCCTCTTGTCAAACTACCATATCCATGTCCAGGAGGGAGCTGCAGTACAAGGCAGAAGTACTCTAAGGGAGGGCTTGAGAAAATGCTGAGGGAACAGAAGATGTCTCTTAGCATGTGGCATTAAGGCTCAGCAAATGGAGTTGGGGCTACGTTATGTGAGGTGCATCTTTTCGTGCATCTGCCTGTCCATGGGACATTTGCAGGTGAAGCCTGGATGCCTCTACATTTGCTCCATCACCTAGAAAGGATGAGCAGAATGCTTGCGGTGGAAGGCTGCTCAGTGCCTCAATTCTTTCACGGAAATACACCCTCGGTCTAGCTCTTCTGTCCAGGATTTACTTCATGTTCTGAGAATTCCTTTTCACCCTTGACTCCTATGGTGAGATTTGCAGCTCAATGTCATATCTTTATTGTGCACAAGGGGTCTGAATCCAAAAGATGTTGAGGTCATCCCCCTTATGTAGGTTGTCTGGGTGGACGGTTAATGACAGCATTACTGTGAGCTACTGATGTCTTCTTTGGTTGTTATGGTTGATACATTGCGTCAACTTGGGGAGTCTAGAGGTTTGGCTGAGTGACTCAACAGGAAGTCAGGGTGCTTACTTTGTATACATCCTGAGGCTGTAGAAGAGGAGGGCATGTATATTGTGTGAGATGTACACACCCCCTGGGTGGGGGTAGCCTGTTTACAATGTAAGGGAAGGAAAGAGGCTGCTTGCTTGCCATTCCTCCCTTTTGCTGTGGTTGTTTTTGCTGTGCTCTGCTGCCTTGAACGTTTGCCCTCTGCCATGTGCCACTCTGTCTCAGAACCAGCCAAGTATGGACTGAAACCTCCACAAACTGTAAGCTAAATAAACCTTTCCCTCCTTCATTTTGGGCATTGGGTATTTTGCCTCAGCAACGAGAGAAAAAAGTAACCAAGACAGTGGTCTGCATCTCTGAGGGAAGATCGGAGGACTTCCCTGTATTGTGTTAATCTTGAGCTTATTGCCATTCTCTGGAGTTGAAGGTAGCATTGTTTCTACATTATTTCAGGTTTCCCCAGACAGTGTGACCTGGAGATTTATTGTGAGTACCTGGCTCACATGGACAGGCTGGCTGTCAAGAAGGGCAGCTGTGAGGCTTAGATAGGGACTGAGTTCTGTCTGTGGCAGATCTTCAAAGGGTCCTCAGCAGACTGAACTGGGCACACCGATATTCGGGAAATCATTCCTCAGTGAAAACTGATGCTATTCAGTTCTGCAAACAACTCTAGAAGCTGCAAGCTCATCTAGATTAGTACTGGGTAGGAATTAGGGAATTGTATATCTGACCAGTCAGCAAGCAGAACTGACCACTAATTGAGGCACTCAAAATTGACAAGGTACAAGTCCCCCCTCTATAACATATCAGGTGTTGTACAGGCATCTACAGATGTGGAGCTGAATGGTGCCATGAAGTTTCTGAGGAAGATTCTTGGCTTCAGGTGTGGTACTGCTGAACACCTTTACATTTTGCCTAAGCACTAGCAAAGCCCATCATAGATGGTGCCTGTGTGAATTACAGCTAATGAGGGAAGTAGAGGTGACTACCACAGATGGGACTGTCTCTATGCATATATACATAGAACTTACATTCAGCAATCAAAGGCTGGGCTGGCAGATTAACTTTGTACAGGGAGGGACTGATACTGAACCAGGCATAGTTGAGGGATTCTTGCCCCGTTTGAGACATAATGCCATCGTTGTAAGAGGTTGGTGTACGTGCACATCACAACTTAATCTTTTGTTAATTTTCCGCCTGCTTGTGTTTCCCCAATCCCAGCTCCTCCTCCCACCTCCTCTTCCCACCTCTGCATAACCTGTTTCCTATCTCTTGTTTTGCTCTTTCAATTTATGCTATGGGTTTCTCATAAGAGAAACCATCTGATGTTTAATCTGGGTTTATTTCTCTTATAGTGAGGATCTCTAGGTGCAGGGTTCCTCCTTTTAAGGTGCTGGGACAGTGAGCTTGGATACACCAAGATGTGCCCCAGCAAATCACAGTCTCATCACCCTCACTTAGTAACTGCCTCTGTTCTCCTGGTAATAGTTAAATGACCTGGCAGTATTGTTTGTGTTCCCTAGTAGATGCATCCTGGACCTAGGATGCAGACAGGCCAAATGAACCCAGGTCTGGGAGTAGAAGCCACTGTTGGGTCAATGGCACTGATCTGATGAGGGAGGAAAAGTTTCATTCTTTGGTACCCAAAACCTCGCACCTTGTGGCAAAAAGTGTATCATACAACAGCACAGAGTGACTGCAGCTGCCTGATGCTCTGTGCTTGTCACATCTTGGATTTTCTAACATTCTCATGGAACTGCTGCTTAATGTTAGTGGGGTATGGAACAAGTATCAGGAGTCTGACTTCTTGCCCTAGTTGGACCACACTGCATCTGTGGCTCTGCTTCTGATTCTTCTGCACAGCAGAAGTACGTAGATTTGGGAGTCAAGGTAGAATGTGAGCCTGTCTGGGAGGTCCAGCAGAAGGAGTCTGTGTTGATACCGTCCCATGCCAGTGTGGGTGGGACTTGCAGTCCCAGCTCAGCTTGGTACTGGCTGTGGGCTGTTACTGAGGGAGCTGATAGTTAGAGGCTGATCATCTTTCCCAATGAGCATTATGCCCTGCCTCAGTGGAATCTGATGGTGCATCTCTGTGTCTATGTCTACCCAGCACTCCACTGGGCAAGTCACATAGCTCTTCTAGGTGGTGCATCTGCTGAGCACTTAAGTTATTTCAATGCGTCAAGCTTGCAGTTCATAAACGAACAATAGATGCATTGTATCCTGGTCTATACATCTTGGACTATGAAATATGTTGGCTGTTCCAGAGCAATTATGTGCAAATTTATGCAGTCAACTAGGTATTCTGAAAGGCATGGACAGCTGTGATGCAGGTTCCTAAAAGAAAGAAATATAAACTCCTTTTCAGAATACATGTCAGTCACAGTAGGATAAGTGAGTCCTTCTCTGCATGGAAATTCAGATTTAATCACCTTGTTTACCAGGCTGGTGCACCTAAGCGGTGCTACCTTAATGGAGGGTTTGAATGTTGCTCCTTGCAGCTGAGAATCAGAATCACAAAATGGGAAAGGCACTCAGTTGGGTGGCCAAGAATAGGTGGCAGCTGACTTCTACTGGAAGCGTCTTCCCATTCACTTAATCATAGAGTGGCTCCTCTGTGATGAATCCTGAGAGTCTCTGACCTTTAGAACAAAAAGCTTTTGTTCATGCCTGTTGTTGAGGTACCTTAGTTCCCTTTTTGTGCCCCTTCCTCAGGGCTTCTTGTTACCCAATTTCTAATCGAGCTGCCTCCAGGCTGTGGCCAGCCAGCCTCTCTTGCTGATAATGCATGTTTACCTTAGAGTCTATTCCCATCATAGAAAGGATCAGCAGGAACACTAACTGGACTTCTGCCCACATGATGTTGCAGCAGTACATTCAATTGGATCTTACACATTACCTTGGCCACCCAAATTTTGTCTTGATGGACACATGACCATTGGTTGATTAACAGCTCTGTGTGTCTACCTGTTTTTTCAGTGTTTTCTGTGGTAGAAAACCTCTAGTGTAGTTGTGCTACAGACCTCACTGTCTCGCATCTTTACATCTTCTAACCTGTTTTGATTTTGTGCTGCCAAATGATTGGCCATACTGTTTGTCACTTCCCATGAATTCAGAAGATGTTTCTCTACACAAAGTGGATGACAGAACATTGTTAGAAATACTGCCCACTGGGCCAGTTTTCCTCTCAGTTTTTTTGAGGCTACAGATTCTGGCTTTTGCCCATTTGTAAACCCAGAAGCCTCATCTTTCTGTAATGAATTCCATACTAGTACATGGAGTGAGCTAAGGGAAGAGTGCTAGTTTAACCAGTGGTCCATGAGGTACAACCTTGCTCATGTCCTGTGTTCACCTCAGTCCCATAGGGACAACAGCTACAGCCTGATGGGTTGTGGTTGGGCATATGCAAATGTACACACTTGGTGAGTCTGACAGCGCCCAGCTAACAATGGGAAGCTGAGGTTTTGTATTCACTGAGTGCTTCATGGTTGCACATTTCCTTTCTACCATGGCCTTGTTGTACACCAGGAGATGTCTTAAAAAGGAATCTTGGCTATAAGTGGCTTGGCCATCTTCCAGGAACCCCAGAAACTTGTCCTCTGACTTTTCTCCCTGGGACATTTCATAGTGACACTACAGAGTGTTATCTTTCTATAGGGATGGAAAGTTCATATGGTCCTGCAGTAGTTCCTGAGCTCAAATTGCTGAGTAGATGCTCTGCAATGGGCAAAAATGGCTTTCTTCTACACAAACTATGTGCTTCTGGATGTGGGCTACCCTCAGAGGGACTCTTACACTGGGTTAAAGTCGATTTCTTTAGGCAAGGCAATACCTTAAAGTCTTAAGTTTTCAACCTTTTGAGCAGAGAGCACTGCCAGCACCTGGGGGAACCAAGCCTTCTTGAAAGTCCTTCCAGAGGACACTGTTGAGTGCCATCAGCCATGACCAGGATGTGCAGTGCTTCCCTTTGTACCCTCCTTTCTCTAGAGGTCCTGCTCTTGCTGATCTTCTACTAGCTCTCTGTTTTGTATAGTGGGCTTGTATAACTGTGACCAGTGACAATGACCAATAACACATAACCAGTAACAAGTTATGCTAGAAGAAATGGAAGCAGGGACAGATACTGGCTGTTAGTGTTCACTGATTCTTCTGGTCTTTCATTCTAGAAGGGAGCTACCCAACTTGGGAGTCCTCAGTGTCGGGGTAAAGTTTACTTTGTAGAGAAGTTGTTTTTAGAATGAAGGTGTCTAAACAGATTGGTCTGATTTCAGCGATCTGAATATAAATATGTACATTGGGATTTCAGGAACCTGAGTATAAGGCATGTGATGAATGTTTGGACAGCGCCTGATTAAGGAAAGGCTGGAGTTCTTACAGTTAAGAGTCAGACTCACCAAAACACAGACCTTGACTCTTCCCCCTGCAGAATAGGAAAAAATGGCTTAGAACTCACACCCTTATAGTGGAAAGGTTACATCTGTAATGATGGGAGATTTGGAGGCTCTTGGTAAAATACAGCCATTTCATTACTTCTGACTCTTACTGTATAATTGCCAAGTGGTACCCTTTCTGGGCCGCCTTCAACACCTAGGTCTCATTTTAGAAGGCTGTAAACACAGGCTGTTCTTGGGTTTGCCAGACACTTTAAATATGAGCACAGTAAATAAGCACACATTTTCCAGCATTTGTTTTACCTGAGTCTTGTGCTCCTACTGGTTTCCAAGGTCCCCCTTCATCTTTTTTACTGGGCCTGCCCCACTCACCGAGGCTTGTACCAGTACTACTACAAAATCCTGGGATGGCCCTTCCACATTGAAGTGGGTCCTATATCACAAGAAGCTTTTATATACTCATCCAAAGCAATGTCCTGAGATTTCAAAGGCCTTAAGACATTTTTACAGTCTAAATTAGCATTATCATAAGATAACATTTTTAATAATAGTTCTCTGAAGGCAGGTTGCAACACTGTTTTCTGAAGTATTTTAGTCTACACAGGTCTCGTTAGCCCCTTGAATAACCTGAGTCCCAGAGGGAATTGTTTGGCCAGGAGAAGCAATCTTTTCCCATGCTTGAAGACAACACATTTTAATTTGAATAATTAGATCATCATTATATTCTAATTGCTGATCAATCCCAAACCAATTATCCTGATGGTGTAATTCTTCCACAGTTTCATTTGTATTGAGTGATTATGAAATGAATTTGAGAAAATATTGTGAGATAGACCTATGCCACTGCTATTCTCCTCAGCTGCCATCTCTTTTTTCTGCTTTAAAAGCTAAGATTTTCAGTATGACATTCAAATTTTACTGTGTGTTAATTTGTGAGGAGTGAAAGACATTCTTGGATCAGAAACACTGGACAGAAGCCATCTGCTCTGCTTCCCTAACAACCTTCTCCATCCTCAGATGAGGCCACTTCCTAGGCGCCTGAGAACTTGCTCAGCTGGCTCTGCTTCCCTTTGCCTAGGGCTGTGGGACTGCAGAGGGTGGATTTCGTATTAGTGCCCATGGGCTTTTCAGTGTTCCTACACTGCCTCTATAGCTGCATTTCCTCCAGAGGAAGCCTAGCCCTTCAAAACTCAAGGTTCATTCCATTTTCCACAGTGGATTCTTTTTCATTAGAAGTTTGCTTTCTAGTGTTGGAGGTCTCTTGATCATACACCAGAATCTGCCATGCTTGGGGACTTGATATTCTAGTTTCTCTGCAGCTTACAAGGACTCAGTCTTTAGACTTGCGGTCCTACCATGTGGCAACCAGCAATAATAGGCTCCTAGAGGACTTCAATGGTGACAGTGACTGAGTGTACTGAGGGTTAGGCTGATATTGATGTTAATTTTAGCTATGTTTTCCACGTGGCTCATGAGAATACTTCATCTTTCCAAAGCAAAGTGGGGACCTCCCACATCCCATGTCTTAGACAGTTCTCCAGTTCTGATGACTCCACATTCACTCCCGCCTCCATTAGACACTGCTGTGAGTAATGGGCACCAGTACCCTTGCTCCAGGGCTCCTGTTACATTAAGGTCAGTTGAAAGGAGATGGCATAGCACAGAAAGTAGAGCCTCAGATCTGAGTGCTGCAGTGTCAATGACACCTCCGTCCTGTACATCTTCAGGCTGTGTGCATCCCTCTTGGAACTTGGATCACAAGAGGATAACAGGACACAAGTGCCTGTGAATTCACTGATAGAGCATGAGTTGCCCTAAGTGTGAATTAGAACAGGGATGCCTTTTCTGCCAGTGAAGGCGAACTTCAGTGGGAGTATGTCAGCAGACTAGCACTTGCTGGTCTACTGTGTATTTTGTCACTAACATTTCCAGATAGATGAAGTTAAGGCATGCCAGTATTTTTTCATGAAAGATAAATACATTTGGCGTCTTTCACTTACAAGTTGCTTGCCTGCTGTATTTCCTGAGGTACGGTCATGTGATAAATTAGGGTCCGTTGAATGGGTTTTTAGCAAACTATTACCAGAGGCCTTAGCAATGACATCCACAGTAATGGTTAGGTATAAGTATCGTAGACCATTAATTGAGCGTATATTCAATATCAGGTCAGTATGTGGAGGGTGGTCCCACTGAATTTTTAAAGTTTCAGTGAGAACAGTTACCATGAGTTCCTCTTACCTGTACTACATTGTGCACTTTAAAGCTCATTCATTATTTGAAGCTCAGATATAAAATTGAAAAGCTTATCCTCCTGTGACAGCTCCACTGACTTCTCCAGGGCTTTCCTGGTACCTTGTGATGAAAGGGGACTTAGGAGGATCTGCTACCTTTGCTACATACTGCAGGGTTCATTGCCAACTGTACTCTTGCCTCACATGCAGTAGTGGGAATTTTGGAAGCAAAAGGTCCTTGTTAGCCTCGGTTTAAGAGAAGTTATGTAGTGTTTCCTGAAGCTCAGACTTGCTGGAGGAGAACTGTGCCCTCGGCTGAGCTGTGCTGCACTGAGATTCTGCATGCTAATAGAGTGCTGACTTCCATGGGAATGTAATATGAGATTTTCTCTGGATCTCAAAGTTGTAGAAATACCTTGTTTTCTTACACCATGTGGCATCGCTTTGCCTCCATCTCAAAGAACATTTGGTTTCCCTTGAACCCCCAAACTGCATATGTTAGTGAATACAAGTTTTGGTTTTGCTAATTCCAGATGATTAGCAGGTCAAACTACTGTGCAATGATCAGATGGCTGTTTGCCTTTGACCTGGAAAAGTCCATAAATTAAGATTATCTGGTGAAATGGAACCAATAGGATATATAGATGTGGAAACAGACTTGCAAGAATTGGCTCACAAAGATATGGATGTTGGCAAGCCCCAAGCTAAGCCGTCTGCAAACTGTAGATTCAGGAAACCTGTAGGGATAAGTTCACCTCAGCCTGAAAGCCTGAGATCCAGGTGAACCAATAGTGTGACTTGTACTTTGAGGCTGAAGGCCTGAGAATGAGAACCTCTGATGTGTAAGGGCAGGAAGAGATGGATGTGTGGAGGTCCCAGTTTAGGCGAGCGAACTAATTGTTCCTTGGATGTTCTTTTACTTGGGCCCTTTATGCAATGGAATAATTTCCCCTGATATATGTAAAGATAGACCTGTATTTGTTCTACTGGTTCAAATGTGAGTCTTGATCAGATATACCCTCACATGTCTAGATACTTTTATAATGTATCTGGCAGTCCTCATCCCAGTCAAGCTGGCACATAAAATTAATCTTTGAAAAATATCTAGCACTGCTATCCTTGTAAGAAATGGCCACCCTGGAGTCTTAGTCCTTAGGGAGGATGCAAACCAGGTACCCAGCCTACTGCGTCCCAGAAATGTGTTGGAGTTTGTAGTTTGCTGTGCACATCGCACTTCATGGACTCATAGTTTTGATTGGCCTCATTTATTCCAAGCAGAAATGCTGCCTCAGTGTTTATCCATTGCTGCTGATTTCTACATATAAACACTGAGGGACAGGACTGTTTGCAATGAGTGGTCTTGAGTCAACCAAAGAGGATCTCTGAGAAGAGGGCTTTGACTGGGAGATGCAGACAGATTAACTAGTGATAAACCTCTGGTTCGGGAAGTTTTGTGGAGGTGCAAACCCAGTTTGCTGCCACAGATGCGCTGCTGCCTGTCATAACTACCATGGATGTGATTTTTGTTTTACAAGGCTGTGGACACCTGCCAAGATCAGACTGAAATAAGACATACATAGATGCCATGAAAATTCCACTATTTTCTTTAATACACACGCCTTGGATTGTTAGGAGCATATGATAAATTTTCAAAAATTTATCTCTTTGGCTGCTCTTGAGTGTGTGCATTGCTTTTATCTAGGCACAGATGGTATTTATAGAATCTCAGGCTGCCATTCTGAAGGTTCTGCTTCTACTGGGCTAAGGTTATAGAGAAGTTCTTACGAAGGTGTCTTTTGACTGCTGCAGGTAGGTCTGTGTCTGAAGCTCATTATTGATACTGGGTTGGATAGCTTTGGGCAGGGTCTAATTAACCCTTATGTTCCTGGTGTTCAGTAAGAGATTCTTTCCGCTCCCAGAATACTTGAAATAGTTCAAGGGCTAGATCTCCCTACCAATGTCCTGTAAGAGATTCCCACAGTCATTTATCCTGGATGCTGATTAGGACATACAGTTGCTCAGGATACTCTGGGCTTCACCCCACATTGCCTCATATTTGGTCCTCAGATCTCAGGAGACTGACCCACAGGGCAACATCTTAACACGTACCAAGAAGAAAAAGATGACTGAATGCAGGAAGTTTGGAATCAGATGTCTCCCATAATCTTTTGGATGCCTTTGCTAGAGATAAGCCTGTCTCAGGCTGAGGATCATGCCTGTCAGGCAATATTGGCACCTGCTCTTCTGGGAAGATGAACCCAATCCAAGATGTGGAGCAGACAGGATTCTACAACCATGTTGGTCACCATGACACCGTGACTTCTGGGCTGACCTGTCTCTCGGGGAAAACCATGACCCAGAGCCATAATCAATGCGATGCAACCCAGGGGTTTAGAGTAGCTTTAGAGTACGCTACTTGTGTACTGAAGTTGTGAGCTCTGATTATACCCCACAGGAAAATTGGATGAATTGAGCCTAGACAGTTTGCATCACAAGGATTTAAAGTCTGGTATGTAGTGCAATGGAATGATGCTCTGAGTCCTGAAATTATTTCCTCATATTTATCAAAATTCATGTCCCTTTCTCTGAAATGATGCTACCTGCTGCATTACGTCTATGGTGGGGCCTCTCAGCCTGATTTCTTGCCTGAGTGTAGCCCCTTTTAATGGGGTCTGGATGGTTTTGAAGGGATTTCTTTCAGCCAGGCAGCTACATGAAATTTTGGTAAGGTGTCAATGCTTCAAAAGTAGATTGAAAGAAGGTTTTTGCAGCGGGATAGGGACAAACAGGCAAGGTGCTGTCTTCCATGGTGGTGCCTGAAACAGTGGTTCCTGTTTCAGGAGAAGAGCTGGGCCCTGCTCTTACAGGAGTGCACAGCTGAGTTCCCTGCATCCAACCTTGAGTGCTGCTGGCTTCTCTGTCTCCCGGGAAGACAGATTTTAGATGCTGTATCACATTCAGCCTCCTCTGCATTCCTACTTCTCAGAAATGTTGGTGAGAATCCAGTGATTCAGAACTCTGACCAGGGAAGACAATTTTACTTGTGTTGATCCTGAGGGTTGTCTTACTGCCTTTAAAAAACTCGTGCTTTTGTATAATTCCACTGTGGAGTGAATGTATAGTCTTTAAAGACCTGTGGTTGGGTCTATGTCTAACATGAGATTTTGAAAGTCACATAATAGAAAAACTTGGGATCAATTGCACACTGGAATGAAGTAGCTGCTCAGGATTTAATTTCTACAACTGCATGGTTTTATGTGTGATTACCTATCTGAGAGGATGTACCTCATTATCTTAGTGTCCAGGGAGATATAATCTAAAAGTGTTGTTGTTCCTCTTGGATACCATAGAAGTATCTTTTCATTCCCCAGTAGAGCTAATTTGAACTGGAGCGGTCTTTTCTTGAGGAAAGAGGGGAAGAGCATATATTCTCCTTTTTCACTGGACTGACGCCCTCTGGTGAGAGTTACACCTGACCTGGGATGTGTCCCTTCCCTTTTTAAACTTCATCGCAGATGGAGAACTTTCAGGTCTCTTGCTTGTAATCCTAGGCCACTGGTGGTAAATGTATGGCATTGGTGCTGCAGGGGGCTGTTCACACTGAACTCTCTAGAAGTTTTGCCAGGATGGTCCCAAGCCAGGCCTAACCAGATGAGTTAAGTTAGGCACCTGTCCTGATGCTCTAACAGTAATAATCCAAAGCTGTTTTGCTCCATTTTTGCTCATAGATATGTGTCCAAATGGTAATTAGGGCCACCACCCAAGCTGCTTCTGGACTTCTTCTCCATATTGCCTCCATGATAATCTTGCTTTTGTCTCAAAAAAATATTCTTCCCATCTGAGAATATGTGGGTTGGATCCAGGGAGTTTGCTACCTTCTAGCTTCACAAGGCAGATCTTGTGTGCGTGGTAATCTCAGGTAACTGCCAAGGCTGTTTAATGGGTAATAGTTACTGTGGCACCAGCATCTTTTCTAAGACTCCTATTCCTGTGGTTTCTTATCTCAAGGCTTGGAGCTTTGTCCACTTGAGTTGGGGTGAAGGGCCGAGGTTATGAGCCCAGTGATCCAAGTTCTGGGGCTGGTGTCTCCCGTGGGTCAACTTGGCACCTAGCATGAAGGCTGGCTGGTCTCTGCTGCTGGTCTTGGTATCTGTGCCTGTGGTTGTCTGGGGCACTTGGTCCAGGACTGTCCTCTCAACGGAACACTGGAGGCAACATTCCTGAGTGTTGTAGTGGGTTAAGGGGTAGTGAGTGAATATAAAGCCAGAAACACTGATTTCTTTCCTATGCAAGGAGAAGCCTGTGGCCTTCTGCTCCCTGAAGTCACATGTACCACAAAATAATAGGATCCATGAACAACCTAGTGTCAGGAAGCTCCCCCTGAAGCTTTGTTTTGAGTTGCTCCATCTGAAAGTTGCATTTTTACCTCTGGAATAAACTTGCAGTATTTCAGAAAATGGATTTTATTCATGATGTACTGAACCCCCAGGTGAAGAAAGTTTCAAAAGTGACTAGATGAAAATCTTATGGTCTATGTTTCATTCTACTAATATTTTCATCATGGTTGTAAAATATACTTTTACATCTAGTATAAGGATGGTTTTTGAATTGAATTAGCATTGTAACCTTCAAACCTGCCAGTGTGCAGCCCATGGATGAGATAAAATGTGTGCTAAATGGCACCTTCCCAGTCTTAACCTTCCACTGGTTCACTTTGGGTGCAGTTGTGGGAATGACTTTCCACAAGTCCCCAATGAACAACGTTACAGGGGAAAAATTACTCGGCCTTTGCATGAGACAAATGTGCAGTTTGCTCAAGGGAGATTGGAAGGGTCCCTTGTCCTGGGATAGCTCTGCTGGCCCTCAACCTGCTGTGAAGCAGGGTCCTGTTGCTAAGCCCTGAGCCTAAGGCTTTAATCAATTTTATATACCTAGGCTGTCCAGGGGAGTGTGCAGGTCAGCCTTGAGTGCAGAGGACTCTGTGTTCTGACTATACCTAGAAAAATGGGTCGGATGTTTTCAGGGCAGACTTTTGACTCTGGGGAATTTATGATGGTTGGAGGCAGGGAACTAACTTTCAGAACCCAAATGAGTCTCCTTGTTTCCAAGTTTCTCTTGGATTTCAGGGCTGTAAAGCTCTGTTATCCACACTGTAGGTGACAGGACTATTTCTTATGAGTGCAACTCCTGATTATGCACCCTGTGTCAAATAGGCTTTTTTTGTTGTTTCTTAAACTGACCTTCTTGGATGTCAAGATGTGCTACCAAGTGGTGTGGACATAGCCTGTTGACTCCCGCCTGCTGGTCTTTTTCATTACTAATGCCCTCATCTCTTGACTCTGGAGAAATGGCCTTGGACATGACTATGAATTAATAGCCGAATCTGTACAAATCTCCCCACTCAAAGGGCTATAAGGCTGAGCTTGGGTGTACTCTTGGTGTGTTGAGGTGGTACACTGTGGGCCACCTCTGAGGAAATGGTGCTCTCATCAGATTCTCAGGGTGCACATAGGAGCATGGCATGAGTGATGGCAGTTGCTCACACTTGACTGAGTCCAGATTGCTCTGTGTCCAGACTGTTTGAGTGGGGTCAGATCCTCACAACCAGGATGTTTGCCTCTGAGAAGGTTCACAGTGTTACATATGGGCAGATATGTTCTGGAGCATGATCATGTCTGCATGTTTCACTTCTAAGTTTCTCGTCCTCAGCAAATCTTTAAGACTTGAGCCATTTTTTTCTCTTGAATATCTTTCACCAGTATGCAGTGACCTTCTCTCTCTGTTCTCCTCAGTCTTGGCTTAAAATCAGTATGTGTAAAAGTAGAATAGCTGCTCCTACTTATTCTAAGGTCCTTTTGAACGGAGTATTGTTTTTCCTCCTTAGATTTGTAATCTGAGTTTCTGTTTGAGTCAACTCATTTATGCCAAGATTAAAGGTTTTTGAATTTTTGAATGAAATTCATGTTGTCTGGAAAAACACTCAAGGACCAAGAATTTGAAGAGAACATATTTCTTCATGTTCCGGAGTTACAGGTGTTCTAAAAGTGGCTCACTAGATATTGAAGGGTTAAATGTGTGGCCTGTATACTGCATGTCACATACTGGATTTATTTCTTCTTCATCCTGCCAATCTGCATCTTTTAATGGGGGAATTGAGATCATTTACATTGTTATTACTGAGAGGTATTGACATGTTCCTGTCATTGAGTTATTTTTCTGTTGGTTTCCTTAGTGTTTTCCTTGTGCTTTGCTGCTGCTACCACCAGATAATAAGGATTCTTTTCGACTTCCTGGTATGATTGCTTTCATCATCTCTAGGATATTGTTGAAAATTTTTTGTTATGCTGGTTTGTGATCATACATCTTTGAGTTACTCCTTGCCATGGAAAATTCTTATTTCTCGTTAATTTTAAAAGAAAGATTTGCATAAGAAGTCATGGTTAAAAGCTGTCATCCTTTAGGGTTGACACTACACTCCAGCCCTCATAGCCTGCAAGTTTGTGTAGAGAAGTCTGCTGTAATTCTACTGAGTTTACTTCTACATTTGATTTCTTGCCATCATGGAGGGATGATTGGTTGATGTGGGTACCGCTCCAGTTTGTGTGATCTGCCTTGGGTGTGGAATAGGTGTACATGGGTGTATCTTGGGATGCTACCTCTACTTCATGTCTCCAAGTTTCCCCAGCCCCATCCCATGTGTGTGACATGGCTCAGAAGGTGCAGTGTCCCCGGGGGACAGGCAGTGCCCTGGGATCAATGACTGCAGCTAGATGAGCACTGCTTGTCCTCACAGCTCCTTGATGGTGACCTTTCTCATACTGCATATTGTGTCTTGGGGCACACAGGAAATTATGCCAGATAAGCTCTGCCTGATGAGCATTTATGGAGAGCTTGTTTATCCCTCTGGACCTGTTCCTTTGATAGATTTGAATGGGGAAATGATGTACACAATGTCCTTGGAACCTCTGGTTCTGCCCAATGCCCTGCCATTTTTCTAAGGCAGACTCTTTTGCAAAGAGCAGAATGTAGAATGCATAGTCAGTGCTCTCCCCAGACTTCCTTGGACAACAATAACTAATTGATTTGAACATTTTTGAATGGGAAAGGAGGAATCTTGTAGCTCCATAGTGATAAGACTCCTTCCATCTCTGCATAGGACTCCCTCAAACCAAACAGCAGGTGTCCCAGACCCTATTGTCCAAACGCTGGCCCCTTTGAGGCCAACACATGAGGCAGAAGTCCACTGTGCTGTGGAAGAAGTGCTGGTCTTACTGTCTAAATCTTAATCTTTCTCACATTTGTATCCCTGGTGTTGACTTGTAGAGGTGGTTCAAAGAGCCCAAGCCAGGGCTGCTGTTAACCTTCTTTGCAAAAGTCTACGCATCTAAGTAGTTCTCTAAATGAGATCTCAGCTTCTGTTGACTACTTCTCTGGAAATTGCATGCTGACACAGTGCCAAAGTGGGGCAGCTTGCTGTTCCATCCTTCATGTCCATAAGGAAGGTGAATTGGGCCGTAATCCTCATGACCAGTTTCCCACACTCCCAGAAGTTCCATGCTAGCTTGAAGACCCATTTTTAAAGGAGACAGCTGTTCAGATGCCACTAGAACCTGAGCTCATGAGGCACCACCTATAGAGGTGC
Organism: Dinomys branickii; assembly: GCA_004027595.1. Taxonomy (NCBI): domain Eukaryota; kingdom Metazoa; phylum Chordata; class Mammalia; order Rodentia; family Dinomyidae; genus Dinomys; species Dinomys branickii. Next base: position 19,182 of record PVLD010001106.1, on the reverse strand, counting down.
AGCTCATGGCGATGTGACTTGTGAGACCCTATGCATGCAAGACAATGCTTTGTCTTGAAGATAGGCCACGAGGGCAGTTGACACTGAAGGCCCATGGCCACTAATCTGGATGAAGGAGATGTTGGCATCATTAGTATTTTGTACAAGCGAGAAGACTAAGATCTATACATGGGACTCATTAGAGTGAGGGTTGGCGTTGATGTTGTGCAGCGTTGTGCAGACGCCCCACTTGTATGTAGTTTATTTTAAGCTGTCCCAACTTGTTAGGTCGTCACTATGCTTTCTTGGTGACATGGGATGTTTTTATCAGTACCTGTGCTCTATGAGGTCATCGTGGCCACAGAAGCTGGCTACATCTTCCCAAGCCAGGTCATCATAATATAAGGACTCTGACAATGCTTCCTTGCCTGACCTCCTGTAGGTCTCTTCTCCTTGAATCAGATGCCAAATCTTCGATTTATAAATCGTTAGGATAATTGTGCCCTTTTTTGCCGTGCTGGATCCTTAAAAGTTTGGCCCTATTACTGTGTAATGTCTTATGTGGGAAGAGTAGAGTATTACACTTACGTCCTTGGAGACTATGGATTTTGAGTCTTAGCTGCAACTTACAAGTTCCTGTTCACCATGGAAGTCTAGAAGTTCATGTTAGGCGATTGTGCTTTAGAGCAGGGACCTTGTTACAACCAGAAAAATCTTTCAAGTGAACGTAAGTGTGCCCTTAAGGTAAGCTCTCACTTGTAAGCTAAATCTGAGCATTTGCTGAGTAATCTCTGAGGCATGACTATGGAGTGTATAGATGGCAGATGTCAAGGTCTGTATCCATGTTGGGAGGGACCTCTAAGAGGTAATATTTCATAGCATGCATTATAGTTGCAGACATGATTTCCTTCACTTTGTTGATCTCAAGCTTAGATATTCCCAGTTATAAGCAACTGACCAATGATACATCCTTGTGGAAGGAGATGGCATGTCTTACCCATGTGACTTATTGCATGTGGGCACATGGCATTTTGTTCTGTCTTTACAAGTAGGACCCTTCTAACGCAGTGATCAGAAATCTTCCTGTGTTTTCAGTAACTTCTTCAGGATGAGTGGGAAAGACTTTATGCAAGCTCTTTGAGACTATATTAACTTCTTTGTTTTCAAAAGCAAGAACACACTTTACTTCCTACACTCAAAAAGGGTATATGCCAGCCTTACATCAAGATTTCCTGAGTGGTACATATTTTTTCAGGAGACAGTAGATTACAAGTCAAACCTGAAATGTTTGTGTGTATCAGTTGGTCTGTGACAACACCTTGTAGTTTGCTCTCCAGTGTTCTTTCTAGGTAGGTTAAACTATGGTCCACCAAAGTGACTCTGAAACAGAAGCACAATGATGGTTCTCTGGGCATGTGTAAAGTGAGGCAAGTAAATCTTTTCTGGGACAGACTTGGATTTTTCAAGTATTTTCAATATGCTAGTTATGTTGGTGGAACTTTCCATGTTATATTTAATACTTCCTGGGACAGTTAAAAAGTAGAGAATAAAGTTCTCTATAAGCTTACTTCATATAGAGGACCTGTTAGGTGGAATGGTTCACCACATCTACTGCTCTAGCCCCCTAAATATGCCCTATCTACTTCGGAAGGGTTGACCAGCTCTTTCGAGTAAGGCAGTATGTTCCTCATCTTTGCATTTCCACAGCTCTGCAGAAAGCAGAACCTGACAGTGCAGCATGCTGGGAGGTCATTCAACATTGTCCTTCAGGGGAAATTGTGTAAGGGAGAGGGTGGACCTAGGACTGAGTAGAGCAGGAATTGGCATGCAGTGCGGGGCTGACATTTAAAGTTGTCCAACTTGAGAAGAGTTAAGGTGAAATTAATTCTTGATTTGCCACCACCCTCACGGGGTGTGGCACAGTTATACCAGACATTCTCACAAATAGGGGGCGTTGTAGTCAGGGTTTACAAAGGTGAACAAAACAAGACACGTAATTTATAAGATTATTTTATGGTAGTCATCCAAAGAGGCATGTACAGAGTGAAGGAAATCTGTCCACACAGTGAAGGCAAAAAGAATCCGAGGATTCCACAGCAATATCCTGCATGAGTCTAGCTAAAGACCTAGAGCCTGTAACAATGCCCCCAAGTGCAGCTGGAGGCATAGAGCCTGTGACAGTGTATCATGAAGACTGTTTCACGGATCAGCACTGGGAAGACCCAAAGGTCAGCGATGGAAGCTAGAAAGTGTGTGCCAGTGGGATGAAGGATCTGTGCCAGTAGGCTGAGGGATCTGTATGAGAGCCAGGAAGCTATACTGAAAAGAATCACAGCTCTTCTGAAAGGTACCACAGCCACCCTCAGCAGCAGTGAGGTTCTGAACTCCTCTGGTGATGAGAACAGCTGAATTCCTATCAGGAAAGCCAGAATGGTGAGCTGCTCCAGGAGACTGAGCAGTTCACCATCTTCCCCTCCAGAGACAGAAAGTGATGGTCAAAGTAAGGACCAGGACTCCCCCAAAGAGAACCGTAGCCATTCTTACCAATAATAAGATCCCAAAGCTCCTTTGATGAGAACAGCCAAGTTCATCAGGAAAACCAGCATGACAAGCTCCTCAGGAGAGCCCGCAGCACAGGAGAACCTATAGTTCACTAACAGCGCTGCCTCTTCTCCAGATTTTCTTATCTTGTTGGCAGCAATTCTCAGGTGCGCTCCCATACCAGCACCACACTGACTTCAGTTCAGCTGTTTGTTACAATTTGACCACCAGCTGTCCGTCCACCACAGGGGCATGTTATTCCATGACAGGGTTCTGTATGGCACATCACACCATTGAATATAATCCGTTCTTTGTGAAGAAATAGATCCAATGTGGCCCATACATTTAAGAAACATTTCATCCACAAGTTGGATTAAAACAATATTTCTGCCCCAAATAATACACGGTGTGGTTAATTTCCCCTGCGGCCCTGTTGTGAAAGCACGGCTCTCCAACGGGACTTGTTTTGTGTCTCCACCATTCTCCTTCAGGCTGCACAGCTATTGACAGAGTCACATTCCGTGTGGGCTCTTATGACAATTTTCATTGCTTGTAGCTGTTAGTGTAGTACGCTGAGCGTGTATGCTGACCTTGGACCCCAACATTTAACACCATACGGTAGACACACTGGATATGTTTATTCCTGCTCTTTCATCCATTTCACCTTAAGTACCTTAGGTCCCAGATGCTGTAGGACATTTGATTATAAAGCGCTGTATTCATCTTTCTTGTTGTCACTAATGCAGTGGCAGAGACTGGGTGAGCTACAAGGAAAGGGTTGGTTGGCTTGCTGCTTTGCACGTCCAAGGTCTGTGCTGGGCAAGGATCTTTCTTGGCTGAAAACAGGCTGTACAGGGCATCCCATAGGAAGAAAGGGAGTTTATATACATGTATATATGTCTATCTTCTCCCCTATACAGCCACAGGTTGAATCATGGTAGCTCTGTCCCAATAACTTACCTAATCCTTATCACTTCCTGAAGTCTCCATTTTTAAACCCACATTAAGGTTGTTGGTACCCACTCACAAAGATGCAATTGTGACACATAGTTAGGGACATACTCAAACTAAAGCAAGCATCACCAACTTTGCAAATCTGTAAGTAAAATTTAGATACATTCCAAGAAAGTCAAGAGCCTGCTCACCTTGGGGATGAATGCTAGGAAGCAGGGCAAGCCGTTACCAAGGGAGGAGAGCAATTTTTCCTTGAAGTGGAAGAATTCTGTCTCAGGTAGAGGGTAGAGGCCCTCACCTGAGGACTGCTACCCAGTGAGGACATTGTCTTAGAGGCCATTATGGCTTTTGGTGAGAGTTTTTGTTCCCTGAAGTCTTTTGCCTTTATGCCTCTTTGCACCTGTGAAATTCTTAGCTATAATACACTCCTGATACTGCATACAAGGTTTGTAGCCAAACCACCCTCTGCCCTACAGCGTTAGTTTTGGGTAAAGGAGTCTCCTCCTACATGAAATAGGCTGGTTGGTGATTCTGGCAAGTAGATTGTTGTGCTTATGGCTGCTTCTACTTGAAACATAAATGCCTAAATCCTATCCTTGTTACTGCAGAAGGAGCACTGAAACCAGTTCCTCCATGGCATCTTAGTTTGGGAGCCTTGTATCTTATAGGGACATTGTTCAGGGTTTAACCTCTAGTGTGAGTGAGCACACTATGGTCCTGCTTGCATTGTATCATTGCATATATAGGGGACTCAACGAGCTGTGTGGTCTGGAGCCCTAAAGTTAGGGAGATCAGTTCTCTACCGAAGCTGGCCATTTTGACCACAGGGAGAGGTGCTAACCTCAGGTTTCTTCCAAAGATTCAGGAAGGATGCAGTGCTTGAAACTATGTCTGTGCTGCATTAACACCAATGTCTAAGCCTTGGTCAGTGTTCTACACACTAATGGCAGAAGAAACTGAAGGGTTCCGGGTGTATTGGGCTTTTCCTTTGGCAGCAGGCGCTTATGTGGGTCCTGTAGACTCCTCATCCTGCCAACCCCTCACAATCCTGTGTTAATGTAGCCTGCAGAGGGTTCTTAGATTCTGACTTCTGAATGGCTCTGGAATCAGAATCTTGACTCATTGTAGATGGTTGCTCATGGTGACAGACTAGAATCTCCTCTGCTGGTTTCTCAGAAAGGTCTTTCAGGAAGGGTGTGTACCACTTCTTGGAAGTTACTTCAGAGGAAGTGAAGGCCTGAGGCAGAAATCTACTTGACTATTTTCTTCTTTGTTGCCTTTGGTACCAAATGAATATCATCACCTTCCCCATCAGTGTTTATTGTGTTTGATATAGACCATCTGCCCTTCCCAGCCAAGGGCTCATGGGTCTCAGTCCCAGTCCCAGGGTTCTGCAATCATTACCATGACCATGATGTGGGCATGGTAGCCCTGCCAGGCCCTCTGAGGCAGAAGTGCGTCAGCTTGCTCCAGTGGAGTAGGAATGGCTGCTGGTCTTGCTCTCCAGATCTAGGACCCTTTTAGATTGGTTCTTAGAGATATTTTCTGGGGAAGGTGGTTCAGATGACAGCTGATTTAAGTGGAGACTGGAGAAGCTCCGGCCTGTTGAGAAAGCCTTTGGTGTTTGTAAGGGCCCTGCCTCATGGCTTGCTGTGCTGATATGACCTGGTACAGAGCAGACACTTTGGTTCGTGTGAAATGTGATACTCCAATATGCTTACCCTATCTAGAAGGAAGACAGTGTAAATGTTAACTGCTATTTAAATCAGTCTGATGGAACATCAAGGAGAGAGTGACATAAATATGTACTTTTAACATTTTTCTTGGTTAACATCTCCAGGAAAGGAGGGGTAGTTATGAGGACTTTTCTGAGATATTTAGAGGAAGACAGGATTGACTTTGGGTCAATGTGAAAGTACAAGTTCAAATAAGGATTTTGGCCAGCTCCTGAATTTTGTGTCTGCTATAGTGAATGAACCTAAAATTAAAGATGTACATAAAATGAATTTATCTTGTAATGGAGGGCAACAGTTTGAGGTGGGTCTTAGTCGCATCTTAATTAGGCAGATTTCACCTATTTGTGCAGTTGGTTCTTCTCTTTCCTCCTCGCCAATTTTTTCCTTTCCTGGTCTGCACTTCTATACCGAATTTCTAGGCTCGTAGAATCTTTTCTCAATGTCATGTGATGATTTTCTGCATCAAGTATAGGTTCAGTTTTCTTAAAAATACTGTCTTTTTCTATGCCATTATGTCAAAGGGTTCATGCTCTTGATACAGGAAAATAAAAACTCCTAACCTGAATTATATCTGGGGAGAATTCATGTTTTCTAAAATCAAAGAATGAATTTGAGGAACAACAGAGGTTAAGACCAGAATATATTTATTGAGGGAAAGAAAGTTTCTGTTGAAGAGAAGGACAGAAGGGGGGCCCTATTTGGTTACCCAGGACTCTGTCTTTTGGGAGGGACTTTTGTAGAGAAAAACCATGAGGTGTGGCGGGTCTAAGGTAAGGGAAATGGACAAAACTATGGTCAGCCAATGAGATGAAAAGTATAATTGTTCAGGTAAACTGAGTGAACTGGGGTCAGATGGGGAAGTGAGTCATGCAGCAAGTGGGCATGAACACAGCTTTTCCTGTGGGGGGCGAGGCTAGCGACTCTTCATGGCTTCCTCAAGGTGGTTGTTACTTATTTAGAATATCAGTCCCTGATGTTCACACCTAGGGAGGTATGTGGGTGCATTTGTTTAGCCTTTTTTGTCTTGAGGTTTGGCCCCCAGGTATTTTGTCTTTCATGTTGGCTCCTTCGAGGGCCTGGCCCTGTCTGACTGCCTATAACATTTCTGTCTAACTCAGCTGCCTATGACATTATGACTATAGGAAGCATATATTCAGGGATAGGGGGACACAGTGGAGAAATATTTCAATATTTAAGATAGTGGTTCAAGTTACATCTATTGTTTTTGAAAGGTACTGTTCTTCAGATTCACAACTGAAGCCCTCTCAAAAGATTGTATTTTGATTAGCCTCTATAACCTTTCTATGGGTGACTTTGGTCCCAGTAAAAATGATTTCTCAGACAGATGGGAACACCATCTGCCAGGAACATTATATTTTCTCTTTGTGGTACCGAGGGCTCATCTGGAATTAACTCTTTGGCCAAAACCCTGAGCTGGAATAAAGAAGTAGCTCTTGGTCACACCTTCCAGGCCTTAGTGTCTCCTTGGTTATTCTAGATTATCAGCATTTTCTGGTACATGCACCTTATTTGAGGCAGTCAAGGAGGCCAGATGCAAAGACAAGCACGTTTGTAGCTGGCAGTGGGCACCCAGTACAAGACCAAGCACTGACCCTGAAGGGCAAGAGGAGAGAATAATTATACAATTCTAGTTCCAAGTCTAGTTTTGGGTCCAGGGCAGTGATCAGGTTTTATCTGATATGATTTAGTACAGCTACAGAAGTAGTCCTACAAAGCATGGGCTCAGCTTGTGACAAAGGAACAAAGGTATTTAACATTTTACAGAGGGAACAAACGGTCTTATGACAAAGCAAGGGGTGGGATCAAGTTAGGTAACTGACAACATTTACAAGAGATATTTAAGGAAAGAGAAACTTAAGCTTTAAAATGGCACTAGCATGTAAAACGGCATAGACTTGGTTCCTTTTCCCATATTGACATAACGTTTGGCATGGATTACCTGTGTGCTCCCTGGTGCTCACAGGGAATGTGGCCAGTCCAATGTCTGCTCTAGCACATGATTTTGCTGTCCTCCCTTCTCTGTGTGATCTCGCTCTGAGAGTTGCTTTTCCTCTAGGGCCTTTGGCTCTGTTTTAGCTCTTGGAATCTGGGTCTGTCTCTGAGGTGGGTCGCTGGGGGAGACCTTGGAGCCATTGCTACTGGGCATGCAGTAGTATTTCTCCTGTGCCACTACTGTAAATAGAAGCTGAACCCAAAGCATCACTCCTGTTTCCATCCCTGCTCAGGTGCACAGTTTGACCCAGGTTCCCTGTAGCATCTCGTCCCACAGGCCAGGACGCCTGTCTGACATGGTGCTGAAGAGTCTGGCAGGTAAAAGTCCATCCTGGGCAACACCTCTGCCTGTGGTTGGCTGCAGGGAGCTCCAGCTCTTTGGCCCAGCCAGCTTGTAAACTAAGCCCTCACGCTAACCTATAAGAAGCCATGAAATTTCTCACTTTCCAGTGAAGCTGAACTATGATCAGGGTGTTCTACCTGCTCTTTTCACAAGGATGCTTTTCATCATCTGTACACTACTCTTACCTCCCTTCAATTCTGAATAAGCATTGGCATTGTTCCCTCCATCTCAGGAGGCCCCACTCTTCGTGTATTGAGAATGCTGTGGCTCTACTTGTGTGTTGAAGCCCGTAAGAGGCTGTGTCTCTAGAAATGCTCACCGGTACAAAGTAGCTTAAGCTTTGTTACAACTGGAATGGAAGAGTTGATGGGAAGACACTAACTGCTTTGCAGAAGAAAGTATTAGAGTGAATCTCTTTCTATCCATAGTAGTTCTCCTCTGAAACAGCATAGTCATGTCCCTCATTTCAAATCACTACATGCTGAGTTAGGTATTTAGTTCCTGGGCATCGGAAAGAAGAGAAAATGGGGTGTTGCCTTGTTCAGTGAGTTCCTCCCTGGGCTGCCTTTCTGCTAATCTGAGGTTGCTGCCTGGCCTATGGGACAATGACAGTAGCTGGCTGGGAAACAGACTCTGAAGAAGAGCAGAAGAACCTGTCATTTCAACTCAACTGAGAAAGTGGGTACCCTGCACTAGCTCAAGGAAGACTTCGATATAAGCCACAGAGCTCTGCATCTGGAATTCTCCTGGAGAAGGCTTTGGGTCAGCTAAGCCTGGAAGCAGACCTCAGGGAACACTGGAGTCCAGAACATGAGGGTAAATTTACCAACATGAAAACATCTCCACATTTCTGTTCCCAATTTCTCCTCCTCAAGAGCCTGCCGGGTGGGACAGTCTCTCCATGAGACGTGGCCACAATACCTCCTATGGTCCATGTGCCTGTAAGTGCACTCAGCCATGCCAATTTGACTTTGGGAGGTGTTTTAAAAGCAGTTTGATTTTAACATCTTTAATAATAACACTTTGTGCTTTTCACATAAGAAGTTCTGTATCTTCATTTTCCTCTGGATCACATTACTGAGGTAGCAGTGCCTGGGAGTTACAAGAACTGGAAATTCTTGGGTGCTTGGGCGAGAATGAGAAGCACAGATACGTGCACTGCTTCAGCTTGAAAAGGGACATTACTCACACCTACTCATTTGGACCTAAAACTATAACATGCAAAGGTTGTATAGGCATGTTGTGTAGGCTCTTTGCTGCTATTTCATCTTCCTCTCTACCAGTGTCTGTTCACTGTCTTCAAATGGAGGAAACATTCCATTTCAAAGGGTTATATTCATTTTTTTTCCCCACAGCTAAACAGCTGGTCTCTGCATGAAGGGTAAGAGCTTGCTGACCTAACTCTAGTGTCAGGAAGCCTAGCAAAATGTCAGCAAAGGAAAAGATGAATTCTTGATTGCCATTTCCACCTCAGAGGAAGGTATTTGTCATAGGACTATTACCTGGGCTTTGTCTTGGAACCAGTACTGCTTTCCACAGTAATTTTTCCTGTCCCTTGAAACCTGTCTGAGATTTCTTTCTTTCTATCTGGGGCAGTGTCAACATTAAGAACCCCGGAAGCCATGTGTGGGGACCCGCTGAATCAGGAATGCAACATTTACCCATGCCGGGAAGAGGATGCACAGAAACATGGTTTGTGCAAGTGAGTCTTCAGTCCACTGAGGTAAGATCTGAGTCCCTTGGCAAACAGGAAACTGTGTTCTTACAGGTCTTGAGCACATTCCAGAGAATGCCTCCCGCTGAAGGATATGGTGAGGTGGCCCTCTGAAGTGTGTTGACCGTTGAGTTTGGGTCTGAGAATTTAGAAAGTGTCTGAAGTGTGAGGCTCCTTGTGTATCCTATCTTCATCTTTATTTCAAACCTAAACAGATTCCAGTGAATTGAGTCTCATAAAACAATTTGGGAAGGGAGTGAGCAGATACTAGTTTTGCAAAAGGATGTAGGGGTGTGTGTGTGTTGTATGCCTTTGAAATGCATGCAATACATGCTTTATTCTACAAACCAAAGACTGTGAGACAAGTTGTTCAAAATAGAAAACTAACAAAAATTCCATAAACTGGGGAAAGCCTATTCTTTACAATAATCCAGGAGTGGGAGCTGTGTGACAATATTTAACAATATACAGTGGCTGTGATAATCCGAGCAGAACTTATTTGCACAGTAAATGCTTGAGCTTTTAATTCTTGCAAAGAACAAATGAAAAGAAATAATGTAAAGGGCATGTTCTGGCCTTTGAAACAAGACACCAGCAAGGCATCTACTTAATTAGAAAAGCTCAGTCTCCACTTAGAAAACTGACCCTGCTGTGAGCGGTGCCACCTAGTGGTGTGGAGAACAATCCCATAGCTGTATATGGCAATGCTGTAGGGCCCACTACAATGAGAGAGTATTGGACAAAGGATTCTACACCCCAAAGCTTAAAATTATCCAGATCACTTCAGGGGCAGATACCAGACTTTTCCTGGAGAACTCAGCAACACGTGATATCCCTCCACCATCTGGGTACCTTCAGATCTTACCTCATCCCCAGGTGTCTGAGTGCTGACACTGGATTCCTACGTGGCAGCTGTCAGGTAGAGGGTATGGATTGCTGCACATCTGCTTCGGCACAGAAGATGCATGGGTTCTCCACTTATGCACGTCTATGGGAGGTCTCTGCCCTAATGGAGGAAAGTTCAGGTGGCTCCATCTTCTCGGTGCGTAGAGGGGAGGCTGATGATGTTGGGGTGACCATCACCTTGAGTATTATAATGGAGAGAGCTGGGGAGGTCATGTGGATACTGTCCCACCAGGCTCTGCTCCATGTTCTGACCCATGGAGTGTTTGCAGTCACAGCTCTGTTACATCCACAGTACTTGTCTCTGAGCAGGTCCTTCATGCTCTCATACTCTCCTGGGATATTGCAGAAGGACATTGCTTGAGGCAGAGGCTGTGGGTGTTGCTACTTCCTGAAGCACCAGTTGCTTCAGACTTGGCAGATGGTAGTAAGTGAGGTTCTCTTGTAACCTAGTGCTCCTGGGTTTTGTGCTGCATGATCTAACACTGCTACTATTAGGGCACCATGAGCTGCATGGCCAGGGCCTTTCCACTTGTGAGCATGGCTGCTCTATTAGGAGAGACCCGAAGCTCATGGAGCCTGTCATTGTGTATAAGTTGTGGACTATGCTTTGGCTCAGTCTCCTGTGTGGTGAGTTGGGGTGACTTACAGCCCTCTCTTACCAAAGCCTCACCCTGTTTCCTGAAGCCATGTCTTTTGTCCAACAGTGGACCTTTGCAAGGCCCTCATCAGTGTGGCTCATGCCAGAAGCAGCTTATGTCAGGCTTTCATTGTGCAGGTATTTATCCTCAGGTATCTGCATGAAGGTTACCTGTAAGTCATAGCATTTATAATGGCAGCACATTAAAGATTGAAACTTCTGAAATCATGGCCCGTTTGAGTTCTTGTCATCTTATTGACATTAGGGATATTCTACTACTGCATTTTGCCCCCAGGAATTTTCCTCTCAATGTAGATGGCATGGGGTTGGATTAATGTGATCAAGGAAGACTAAGTCACGATTCTCTAGGCTTGTACACCTATGATCTCACGTTTCAGTTTTTTGACCTTTCCTTTCACGGGCTCCCCTTGCTGTGCTGAAGAGCTGAGCTTAACGGACCTGAACTGTCAATCCCACAGGCTCTGCTTCTGGTACACAAAGAAGTTTTGTGTACTACCTTGGTTTTAAGTTGAAGTTCAACTCTGGATGTTCTTCTTGACACTGGTTTAACTTTTATGAAAGCAGCTTTGGGTGACTTTGTTAGAGTTAATAGAAGGTAAACTAAAGTTTTCTACCTAGGAAAATGGCTTTTGTGTGGTGCAAAGTCAATATCTGGAGCCTTCTTCCTTCCACGGGCATGTACCTATGATACATGTCAGAGTTCATTCTTTTTGTCTGTGTTCGGGTGGTTCCCCTGTGAGCACTTTGAGTAAAATGGATGGACTCTGCCTGAGAGTTGATTCAGAGTTGTAAGCCGCAAGTCTACCTGAGTTCTTTCTAGAGACAGTAAGTTAGATCTTGGCCTACATCCTGTCCTTGTGAATCATCTGACTTGATTCAGCAGTAACTAAATCACACTCAGCCCTAGACATGTCAAGACCATTTGAAAGTTCTCACAAAAACCACTTACTTTGATATCTTGAATTCTCAATTGAAACTGGGTGAAAACCTGCAGAGAGCCAGCCTGCTAATTTGTCACCCAACCAGGGAGGCAGACAATGATGAAAGACAAAATGAATGAGTTTACAATGCTGCAGCCAGGAGGGCGTGGGTCTTGCCTCTAGTGGACAGAGAGACCTGAACATCTAGCTCACTTTGCCTTCATTTCACTTAGATGTGGGAACAAGCAACTAGAGTAGCAAAAACTTCATCTGGTTCCTGTCATTTGCAGTATATGCTCAGGTAAACCCTGGATCTCAGCTGTGTTGACTTTTCCCTGGAACTGCGGTGGCCATCATCCCTGCATGTTGCCAAAGGAGCAGAGCTTGCTGTTTTTCCCATTTGTGTTCAGAGAGGTCAGTTTGGCCTCATTTCCCATTACCTTGTCTCCCAGAAGATTCCACTGTGTTAGACAGCTTTCCCACTGTTGGCAAAATACACCATAGGCACAAAATAGTGGCCTTTTAATCTGGTTCATTATTTCAGAGGATTCAGTTCATAGTCCACTGACTCCAAGGCAGGACCACCGTGATGGCAAAGGGGCATGGTGGAGAAAAGTTTCCCACTTTGTGTTGGCTGGGAAGCAGAGCAGGGGAACACTGCCAGGGGGAACGGGTGCTGGAGTCAGATAACACCCAAGGTCACACCTCCAGGAGCCACCCAAAACTGCTCTGAAGGTGTGTTTCCGTAATCCCTTAGGGAACTCCCTGGCTGATGAGAAATACAATTAAGCTTGGCCATCATCTACATTTCAGATCATGAGGATGATTTTACACAAATGGAGTAGAGTATTTTCCAACCAAGTAATACAGATAAGAACAGATTTTTGCTTCTATTTCCTCATGAGGTTTCGTATCACTAGATCAGTTGGATAACCTGTGTGAGCAGGGCAGGCGCCCCAGGTATGCAAAACACAGGCCCAGGGCCATGGAGCAGACCCTGGAAACAAGTGGCTGACATTCCCGCTGTGCCCTCTGGTGGCCCAGGGAAAGGAGGATGTGGTAGGGATGGACACAGATTCATTCTATGCTGTCTCGGCTTTCATCCATCCTGACGCCATTAGAAAACCTCTGTATTTCTAGGCGTGTTCTTTACAGCATTCCTTCCTTATATTTTTATACTATAGAATTTTGTGCTGATTTCCACCAGCTTTTTTCATTGTGACTAATGTTGTGTTCATGAGATTCAACTCTGTACATTTCTTACTTTAGTAATTCTCTTCATTGAGTGTAAACCCCACTGTCTTAAAATAATGACATTCTGTTAATAACCACTCTGGTGGGTTTTTGTCTTGGCTGTGAAATGTCTATGCTTTGGCTTACTGAGCTGGTGGCCTCCTGGTAGGAATGTCATGCTGTGCTGTAGCTGGATATTTTCACAGGTGAGAAGTCTCAGGTGCTGCCACTGACCTCCTCCATTTGAAGTGAGATGGAAAGGCTAGAAGGTTGGAAGGTGCCCTGGAGAGTTTTTGCTTGGACACCTTTGGTAGTAATTCAAGTTCTGAGGTGCCTTGGTAATGTGACAGTTATTGCCATGGGCAGCACCTTCTCTAGTCAGCTGGAGGACATTGGTGTGACATGAAATGAATCCTAAATTTTTTCCCTACCAGAGTGGACCATTACAGTGTTGACTGCTTCCCTAAAACTTGTCCAGCAAACGGTGAAAAGGCAGCCTTTTCTCCCATCTTCCAAGTATTAGTCCCACATATGCTTTCCTTGGCAGTACTTTTCTGAGGGAGAATGGCTCAGAGGTCGTGCAACTTGGTGGTTGCAGGAAGGAATTGAAGAGCTCCCGGGCACTTTATAATGAATAGATACTTTTGTCTTAATGTAAATGAAACATTTCCAGTCCCCAGCAATTCTTCTGACCAACAACCACATGAGAGTCAGAATTTCTTAGCCAGCTAGGAATACTAATGTCCCCTACAGGCTAACTGCTTTGCTAGTAGATGCAGTTGAGAATTCAACCAGTGGATCCAGTAAAAGTCTCTGATTCTGGCGTGTGCTGTCTGAAGGGTGAGGCCACTTCAGCCTAGGCAGTTTTCTGACAGAGCGTTCCAGCTGGTAATCACTCCAAAGGGAATAGACTGTAACCTGTAATTATTTCCTTTTTCCTTTCAGAGCTGATTCTAGCCTGTGAATTTTCAGTGAAAATGTGTCATGTCTGAGAAAGAAGTCCAGTAAGTAATGTCCATCTGACTCAGAGCTGTAAGGTGCTTTCAATCCACGTTTCTTTGCTAGGAGCTCAGCATTTTGCAAAGATTTCATCCTGTTCTGTTTATCTTGAGTCTGGTTATTTCATCTGTTGTCTTCTATCTCAATGCTAGTGTTATTGGCTAGTTATCTTCCTTCTGTGAAACTATGTTTTAAAACTTGTTCCTCTTGGTTCCGGATAAACAACTTAGAGTAAAAATTCCCTGGAAGGTGTAACAATGTCCCACTTCTGATATGTCAGTAGCAGTCAAGACCTCTTTCCAATGGTAGACAGAAAGCAGAGGAGCTCCCGAGAGTCCTGGTGACTTTCCTAGATGTGTCGAAATACCTGGGATATCTGAAAACAAGCTCGCTTATGACACTCATCTTCAAGGGGTGAAGATAGGTCTGGACGGGCCCGAGCATCTGCAATCACCATTGTAAGGACGGGCAACTGGTTTGTCTACCTTGGTACCTCTGGGTCAGCCATCCTCAGGTGCCCAGTGTGTATGGTCAGCACCTGCCGCTCTGGAACAGAGGTGGCCCTGTTAGCCTGGGAGTAGCCACACGTGGAGAGAGCGCTTGACTCACCCAGCTCTGGGGGGACCTTTGTCTCCTTTCCTTGGATTTTTATTTTATTGTAATTTACTGACAGTGGATTCTGCGGGCTCTTAACCTAGGAGACCTTCTGAGGCATATTTGGGTTTCTGTATTTCCTTATCTCGACCCCAGAGTGGTAGAGTCAGTTGCTGGGAAACCCGTGGGCGGGACTGGCCGTGGCAGGGGCCTTGCTGAGTCCTCGGTGCTCTTGTGTCACTGGGGTTCTTGTCCTACTTCTGATGTTACTTAGTCAGAGAGAAAAATGTTCTTAAAATGTTAAATGTAATTTTAAACCAAGCAGTTCTCAAATCCAGTCTGATTATAAATCAGCCTTTCCCTTATTTGAAGTTGGTCATCTTTGTGCTCTGAAGCCAGCTGGGCAGTTAGTTCATGACTCCCAGGATGGAGTAACTTAGATGATGGCTCATGGCAGGGAAATCCTCAGGCCGTACATAACTTAACAGAAGAGATCAACTCTTCATTTTTTACAAGTAAGAAAAGATGCCCTGAGTTCTGTGTAGACTGGAATCAACTTGTGAACAGTGTTTGAAAACGTCCTTTCATTGGACGCAGACCTCTCTTGGGAGCAGATCTCAGACAAAAGTCCCTGCCGGTCATCCTGGAGTCAGTGCACTGTGCAGTGCTGATGCTGGTGGGAGGTTTGCATTTATAAACTTTTATTTCAGGGACAAAGTACACATCTATCTTCTGTGGGTCATTGGTTTTAGCTAGTGTCACTGAAAGGTTGACAGCTCATTCTGTAGAGGTTGTCCTACTTGAAATGTGAAATTACACTTGAGTGTTCTAGTTTGCATTCCTTTACATGCAGAGTCATAGATAGTTACACTGGGGTCAGATTTGTTTTTTGAAGTGTTCTCAGGAGATGCAGAGTATAATGGGCAGTGACTTTTAGCACAACAGTTTAAGATAGACAAGCCTCAAAATGTGTCTTCAGAAACATCCTGGAGGGGTTGTAAAGAGTTAACTTTGCAGCTCTGACTTTGTCCTGGAATTCTTCTCCTTGCCTGAATTGTTAAAGTATATATATATCATTATGGCCAGAGCCTGACCTGGTCACATGGTGCAAGGTAAACAACTATGGCCAGGCCTAGACATTCCAATCTATTACCATGGAAACCAAAAATGTATATAAGGTGAGAACAAAGGCAGTTAAGTGCCACATTCTCTGGTCAGGAATGGGGGGCAATGACTGGTCCAAACTGATCCTAAATTAAAATTAATTAAAACTCCATTTGTTGTGAATGAGGTTTTGGATCCCCTGCGGAGTTTGACCCGATTTCTGATTTTTGCCGCAACAAGAGGAGGAGGAAGTTGGGAACAGGAGGGTAGGGAGGACAGCTGGAGATGGGCAGAGCCGGTCAGCTTTAGTTTCCGTGTGACTCAGAGCCCCAAATGATGCATCTCAGCCTGTTCATTTCAGCATATGAAGGTCATGGGCTTCCCTTGAGTTAGAATTCAGGTTGATATTGTGCACAGCCGAGTCTGCCTTTGTGCCTGAGGCTAAGCTTCCTTGAGGCATTTTGATGGCAGTGCTCAGATGACCTGGGCTGTGGTGTTAGAAGGAGGCCTGAAGGGATGGAACCTGAGGCATCATGCTGTGCCTCACGGCTCTGTGAGTGAGGAGGGAATCTGGAAGATGGAGCAAGCTCCGTCTCCCCATTGCTCGCCTCCCCTTCCACAAGGTTCCAGTGTCCCCAGGACATCCTTAGCAAGAGAGAGGGGTCGGGCTGGTCCCCCTGCGGCAGGACTGACATCCTGAGGCTGCGACGTTGGTGATGGCCATCTCAGGTTGGTCTTCATCTTTTCTTAAAGCCTAACCTAGCTGGGGATGTCTTTTCTGAAATCTTCGGGATGGAATGGGGAAGAACACTGTGCTTAAAACCATTGATCTGGGGACAGCATTGATCACTGTCTTCCTTAGCACCCTCCCATCTAAGCACGAGGGAACTGTAGGCTCTGAAATCTTCTGCATTACCAGGAAGTGGGAGTGTGGCCCTGAGGGGCTTCCTCAAGGCAGAGAGCCTGCTCTTGCAAGAACCTGTTGGTTTTACTGTGGAGGCTGGAGGCATTTTAGTGATCTGAAGCACTCAGAGATGATCCTTGGGTGGGTCAGATAGTGACTGCATAAAGAATGGGTGGACTCTGCTCAGAGGCGTTATTCAGAGGGAAGTTGACAGCAGAGGGAGACGCTCTGACTCTCAAGTGGCTACACTGAGCCACAACTCAGGAGAAATAGGCCCTCCACAGCCTATAGAACATGTGACACTTCTGCCTCCTCGACTCTCTAGGGAGGAGAAACTGAGAGGACTCGCTGTCGAAGCCAGTCCACTGGATGGATGAGGAACAGTAAGTGAGAACCTTTGCCCAGCTTTCTGTTGCCTGGAAAAGTATCAGGCAGACTGATCTCATCTTCACAGCGTTAGAAAGTAGTAGGGAAGTGATTTGGGCTTCAAGGATACTTTGTGGGAAGATTCCTAATTTTACATATACTTTCAATACTAGCAGAAGAATGACTGCCTCTTTTGTAAGTTCCGACAAAGTTACATAACACTTACACCTTCAGTTTTCATGTACTGTCAGTTGTAATGTAAAAGAACACTGTTAATGTTTTCAGTGTCTGTGTGCTGGGATGCTGCACAGTAGATGGCACCACTTTCGTTACCTCTGATTTTCTCGCCCTCCTCTGAGTCTTTCTCCCTCTTCCCACTCTCCTTCCAAATTCTAGTTCTGCATTTTGGCTTCTAAGTAACTTTGCTGCCCTGGGAATTCTCACGGTCTCCCCTGTATGTGAAAGTCAACTGATGGTAAACTTCACTGTCCTGTTTGTTCTCCTGTCCCTTGCTCTGTGACACAGCATGTTTTCCAGTTCTAAAGAGGAGGGCCAGCGTACCCACCGGGCACTCATGTGCCTGCAGTGTTTGGGTGCTTTGTTTGGGAGTGTTGTGAGGAAGTGCAGGGAGAGGTTAACCGGGTATGGGTGGAGAGGGCAGTGATTGCAGGAGGCAGTCCTGGGATGGTCACTTACACAGGCGCCTGGGGCTCCATCCTGCAGGGACCCCTGAGAAGCCAGGAACAAGGCACCTGATGGTTCCTATGGGGTGGTGAGATTCTGGCTACTCTTTACCACCTTGACCCTTAGTTCCCCTCCTATCCCCAGTGTCTCTTCCTATTGCTGGCTGGGATGTGACTGTACAAGCCAACTGGATAAAGGTGAAGCCCTCTGGCTTCTCTAGCAGAAAGGGCCGGGTCAGCGGCTGCTGCAGCAAAGAGCTCCCTGTCTGAGCTCTGATGCTGGAGGCCTTGATCTCCTCTGGGAATTTATGTATTTATTTCTGTCTTGGGCTTGAATAGCCCAAAGTGGGAGACTGAAAATTGATGAAAATGGGCTGCTTACTTTTTCACATGTTCTTAAAGGGCTAAAATCAGCATTTTACAAATTTCGGCTCTTGCTTAACCCTGTCACAAGTTGTAATGTAAACATGGTGTAGAGAGTTTGCAAGTTACTCCCCACTTGAGAGATGGGGTCAGGTGAGCAGTGGTCATTGTCCATGTCCGCGTGACCCTCGTACCCAGTGCTCAGCTCTCGTTGTCACCTGTTTCCATGTTTACGGTACAAGGGTCTGTCTGCAACATTTTACATCTACATTCCATGAGGAGCGTTCGCCCCTTGAGTGTGAACGGGAATGATCTACATCTCTCCTGTGGGAGTGGAGGGTGCTCCCTCTGGGGGGGAGAATTTACTCTGTTCTCCAACATTCTGCTTTTCTCTGCTCACCTGTATTCCAGTGATG
The DNA here is from genome assembly GCA_004027595.1 of Dinomys branickii. Taxonomy (NCBI): domain Eukaryota; kingdom Metazoa; phylum Chordata; class Mammalia; order Rodentia; family Dinomyidae; genus Dinomys; species Dinomys branickii. Next base: position 756 of record PVLD010001106.1, on the reverse strand, counting down.
TGAGCCAATGTTTCGCTGCCTCCCAGTTATGACTTTTAGGGTTTGATGAAAAGGAAGGGTGGGATGGTTGGCAACCCTTCCGCTTACTACAGTCCCCGGCACGCTAACCCGTGGGGCTGCTGACGAGACCCCATGCAGATCTCCAAGGGAAAGTGGTGCGAAGCGTGCTGAGCTTTGAAATTGCCTCTGTGTGTGTGGTCTGTGTTCTCATGACTGCTCCTCCAAGCCTTAGGTCGTCCTTTTACACCCTGCTCCCTTTCAGCCCGCATGAGGGCCAGGGCCGAGCCAGAGTGTTTGGAATGGTCTGGAGAAGGGCTCCTTCCCCCTACTGGTGTGGGCTCCCTCTGTCTTGGTGAAAGGGCTACGTGCTGTGGGCAGGGCTGGCCTCTGGTAGTTCCCATGTTGACAAAGGAGGGCTTTATTCTCTGCCCCAGCTTTTGCTTTAGTTTTATATGTTGGTTGCCTGGAGGTGGAGATGTGGGTCTGCTGTCTCTCGGGAATCTCATTATCTTATTGTTGGAGTGAGTTTGATAATGGAAAATTAAAGGAACTTGTTAACAAGGAAAAGTCCTTAGCTGATTTACTGTTTGAGGAACAGGGTCTGTGGCCTTCTGGCCTCCTGGGAAACCCCATGCAGAGCCCCTGTGACAGGTGTCCTGATTCTTTCATATGGGGTGGGGTCCTTTAGTCCTACCTTCTGTGAAAGGTGATAAGGTCCATTTTGTGTGTGTTCTATTTTACATTTAAACTCTGCAG
>PVLD010001105.1:205556-221982 GCA_004027595.1 Dinomys branickii | reverse complement strand
ACGTTATATGAACCCATGGTGACCGGGTGGGCAGCGGAGAGAGAACCTCCCGGAGGAATGCCACTCAGACATGGCAATATAGCAACATGTGAAGGACAGAGAGGAGGGAGGTGGATATCCTGAACTCGGGAGGGATCTGAGATAGGAAGTGAAACCCTCGGAAAGTCTAAGCAGAACCTCCTCTGGAGGAGGGGATCGCGGATCTGACATGGCGCAGTTGGAGGGAGACGAGATAGAGAGGGAGGAGGTTGCCGCTCCAAGCACACCCCTGGCCCACGCCCTCGTTTCGGTATTCGTAGCTTCAGCTTCGGAGACCCATTGCCCAGCTGCAAGGGGTGGGGAACGGTAATGCTGGAGCCACATGGTCTGGACCCGCCCCCACCCATAGCACAATGACAGGGTGGAGCCGGGCGGTCCTCTGTGAGCATATGTGCTTTCCCACCTCCCACCATGGCAGTTTGTATACACCCCTGTATGTTATAGTATAGTCTGAGGCAGCTATATCTCTTCCCAAGGTGAGAGTCCAAGGATATAGGTAAACCCAGGAGTACAGTTATTATCACAGGGAAGGTAACTGATTGAGTGGTAGGGCAACGGAGATGAGGGAGGAGAAAAAACGAACTGATCAAAAGGGCCATCACCTGTGTAACCTGAGTAACAAAGATGAAGGTAACATTATGTAGGACAGCATCCAGAGCTAATTCCCTTCTATGTTCTCTATAATTCTGTATTTCCTCAATCGTTTTTGTATTAACAGAAGTCAAGATAACTTTATATTAAGGAGCTGGGGGTATAGCTCAGTGGCATAAGCGCTTGCCTGGCAAGCGCAAGGTCCTGAGTTCGATCCCCGGTACCGGAAAGAAAAAGAAAAAAAAAACCAGAACTTTATATTATACAGCATCCAGTGCAAATTCCCTACTATCTTCTCTATAATTTGGTATTTCCTTTAATGTTTTTGTGTTAACTAATGTGAAGATAACTATGTAATACAACATCCAGTTGTAATTCCCTACTATATTCTGTATAACTTTGTATTTTCTGTATTGTTTATGGCTTTTCTGGTTCATATGTCTCCATTCTTTTGTCTTTAAAATAAAATTAAAAAAAAAAGAATTTCATCTATTCTATCTTCCAGCAGATTGAGTGTTTCTATGTTAATATTCAGAGCTTTTAAATCATACAGTTTTAAACCAGTTGATATGCTTTAAAGTAGCCTATTCAGATGAACCAAAGTAACATAGAAGAATGGAAAAGAAAAATAATAAGAAAAAGAAAGTTACGGGAAATAACCTAGTTAAGTGGGGAAAATAAGAGGAGGGATTCGACAGAAGTTTAAAAATAGAAATGAATAGTAGAAATTATCCTTAGCATTTTTAATAGTTTGTGATTACTAGTGTATATGCACTGGTCCCTGGATCCTGGGATTTAAAGTTGGGTTTGTCTGTGTTCTTAACACAAAAACCCACGTGCAGCATGCACACAAGAAAAACAGAAAGCAAAGAAAACTGAAACAAATTCACAAAGAGACATAGGATAGGAAACTTTTGAAAGTGATGGATATGACTATCATCTTGATTATAGTAATGGTATGATGGGTGTGTGCCTATGTCCTGACTCATTAAATTGTATATAATTGTTGCAGATCAATTATATCTCAGTAAAACATTTTAAAAATACACAGATTTCTCTATATTGCCCTTCCATCTCTGCATGCCTTGAACCCTAAGTAATGGTTCTGCAAGTCAGAGATGTCAATCCAATTCTAGAAAGTCTATCTGGAATTTCATAATTACAAAGAAAAAAATTACTTCAGTAACCCCAAAATTATATTACACTGATAACATTAAATTAAATTCTACATCTAAATAAAAATTCAGGAAAAATTTTAACAATGTGTTATTTTTCACAGTATGTCATAGATATAGAGTATTTTTAGACATTGAGATTGCCCTTCTTATTTGAAAAGGCGCTTCAAGTTCCCCTGAAATAAAGAAGCTGAAGCAAGGCCCATAGCTGCAATCTGAATAACAGACAAATATAGCTAGACATGTGAGGCTTTAAATTACTCTCTGTAAAAGTCATATGACATCTTTATTTATTAGTGCTTAAGCTTAATGGAATCAGTACTAAAGGGGCAGCCAGAGTTTTAGATATTATTTTTTAATTTCTAGACTGTCAACAATGCAAAAGCAGGCTACAGTTGCTACTGATGCTGCAGACCCCATCTGTAGTCTATCACAACACCCATCCCTGCTCTGTCCAAAACATGCTGTTGGGATAAGCTCAGGGGACCCTAGGAAAACAAAGTACCTTCTGACAGGATGAACAGAAATTTCTTCCATTTGAAAACACCTTGGGTAAGAATCCAATTAACCTGCTCCCCCAACATGCTATACCACAGTTAAACAAAGCACTCTACTTTACATGGAAGGGCACATATGTACTCTGCTGTAAAGTGCACTCTACGTTACATGGAAGGACACATATGTACTCTGCTATAAAGTGCACTTTGAGATTGCAGATGTAATTTAATCCCTAACAGTTTTTCTGCCCCCTTTTACAGTGACTTTGCCTAAGCCAGTGCAGATGCTTATGTTTCCCCAATGAAACTCTTGCTTCTGTGCAACGAATGTCCACTTGCTGCCAATTTCCCATCTGAGTTTCATGGGTGCTTAGAAACCTATCTGGTGAGGTTTTAAACACGTCTATCTATCCACATCAACACCTGGGTTGGGAAAGAAATTCACACTTGATCTTAGCCAAAAGGCCAAGAAGCGATGGGAAAGAAATTCAACAGGCTTATTTTTCTTTACTTCTGAATATTTCTTTCTATCTTTCCATCCTTCCTACCATTGCCAATTGGGACTTGGAAATGCAGGCTGAGGCTCTGACTCATTCCTCAGCCCAAGCACACTGAACCTTCCTCTGCAGGACACCATGCTGGTGCTGCCTTGGGAGAATCCCACTCAAGTTTTCCAGTGCCCATCACACCCTTCAGGCCTGCATTCTGCTGGACAGAGCTACTGTTTCCACAGACCTCTGTCTTGGACCACACCCATGGCTCTGGTGATGCCTGGCTCTTGACGATAACACATGCCTGGGCAGCTTTGAAGTTTCAAAACAGTCTAGTGGCCAGTGTCTCCTTCCCTACCTCTCTCACACCACACTTCATGGGGAGGTACCAAGCCAAGCCAACACAGTCCAAGTTTAGACAAAAGACCCAGTTATTACTGCAGCCCTTTCTCTTCCTAGGACCCAGATGTAAATTCCGGGGTGCTGATGAGCATATCTGAGAGACTGGCACAAACTGCATCCCGAATTACTTCCCCCATTTCTGATGGAGGGTTTCTGACAGTATCAGGCTGATGGTGCTTGGCTTACTCTTCTCTTACAATGAGTTAGCTTCTAGGAAGTGCTTTTATCTCTCCCAGCAGACTTTCATGAGCCCAGCCTTTCTCTTCCCCAGACAAGGCTGCAGACCCTGATTTCCAAGGGTGGTCCCAACTGTTTCAGGAGAGATCTCTGACTTTGGGAAAAGACACACTGCATTTGGGACATAGAATGAGAGGGCATGTTCCTGATCAGTGACACGTGTGGGGCATCTCACAGACAACTGCAGAAGGCAGAAGAAACTAAAGAGCAGAGCCTGTCCTCAAACTACAAAAGCTAAATTAAATCTCAGGAAATGAAACTTACCCTGTGGCTGTCATTGCAGGGAGCATGAACTGGCAATTAATATCTATCTGTCTATATAAATACCTTGATCTAGTTTATATTTTGCTCAATACTGAACTTATAGGTTACTTTTAGCAGATTTCCAAATTTGTTTTCTGAGTTATCCCAGAAAGATTGATCATAGGGCCTTAAAATAAATTGAAGCATCTCTGTGCAACTTTTAAAAAATCTACTTGTAATTCAAATTCAGAAAAATAATGTGTACTAAAGCCATACACACCCACAAAGACACACACACACACATACACGCACACACACCCCCACACCCCACATACGTGCGTATTATGAAATATATGGTGTGTTCTGCAGAGACCTTTCTTGGGGTGTGGGACACTGACTGATTTGTACTCTTGCTGCCCTCTGGGCTCTCACTCATGGGAGGTCACAGAATGCAGCAGAGTGAAGCGGACCATGTGGCTTCCTTCTCCTGTACCAGGACATTTGGCTTCCCCTGCAGTCACGGGCAGTGCAGCTGGGGAGCTTCACACAGCAGCTTCCCTTCCAGCCAACCTTGCCACATAGGAAGGCGGAGCCAAGAGGACACAGAGATGTGGACTGCTCTCTGACGTTGGCTACAGGACTGCACGAGCTCTGTTCAAATCTTGCTGGATTTTCAATCTCTCCAGTGAGAAAGTCTGCTCCTTTTTTCCAAAGAAAGGGGGTAAAGAACAGGTCAAAAGAATTGCAAAGCTTCCTTGCTAATATACACTGGAGTTGACAGATGCTTTGGCAGAGAAGGGAGGTTCTTATTTTAGGCATTTTAAAGAGCTCAAGGAAAAAAAAAGTCCCTCTTTTCAAGACAGACAATGAAACTAAGACACAAGACCAGTTTTAAAATGTGAGCTACTGGAGAGTCAGATCAGTGTAAAAAGGCCACCTTCAAAGCAATTATGTTATAATAAAATCACATCTGAACATTCTATTTCTTTGTTTTCATCTTTGGGAACAGGCCCAGGCTGGCCTCAAACTCACAGCAATAACCTGCCTCAGCCTCCCAAGTGCTGGGATTACAGGTGTGCATCACCATGTCCAGCTAAACCATTCTATTTTAAATTGAAAATTTTTAAATTTAAAATTCAGTGCAGTTTGTTAGTTGTTAACAGACAAAACACACACACACACACACACACACACACACACACACACATGAATAGGCAAACCAATGGAAGGAAACACAGAGAGATCTCTGGGTGATGACATTAAATATGACATTGTTTTTAATCTTTGGTTTATCTATTTGCCTTAAGTTTTGCAGGGTGTTACTTTTGTAATGGAATCGGGGGAGTGTGTGTGTGTTTGTATGTCTGTGCTGAGGGTAATCTGATCTAAGTATTGAAAACAGGAGAAAACAAACTTAAACCATGCCTGTTCTAGGGAAGTCTTGGAGGCAGATGAAAGCTGAAGGGTAGAGAGGCTGGTGCCAGGAAGATTGAGCAAGAGCCCTCAATACCTAGGAAATGAGAGCCTAGCACTGTCACATGTCCCCAGAAGATACATGGATGTACATTCAAAGACCCTGCAGGAAATTAAATCACGTAAGCGATGACAGCTACAGTCATTTGATTGTTGACATTTGGAGATGTTTACAAGTTGGGCTTTTATAGCCAGTGGATTTTCCCAAAATAATTTTACATGACACTAGCTCATTTTTTTCTTGTTAAAGATACTTTTCTAATTTAAAACGTTAGAGGCATGATGGGGGAGATGTTGGCTAAAGATTACAAAATTTCAAGTTCAAGAGATCTATTGTACAACACAGGCACTATCGTTCATAACAATGTGTTGTAAATTTGCAAATTGCTGAGAGTAGATTTTAAGGGTTTACCCTCCCAGAAGTGATTATGTGATGTAATGCATACATTAAACAGCTTGATGTAGCCATTTCACAAGGTTTGTGTATCTCAAAGCATCATGTTGGGTACTGTACGTATATAGTCCTTATATATAACACATATATATAACATAATTTTGTCAATTAAAAAACTTTAGAAAAAATAATGTAGAAATGCCTACTTACTTAATAATATATACATGTCAAAGGGTTAGTTGTCTTGGTTGATTTATCTATGGAAGATTAATTATCAGGGAAATCTCAGCCCTGACATTCATGATTGTATACTTGAGAAGGTCATTCAAGCACCCTGAGCTTTGTTTGCTTATCTGTAAAATAGAATTCACAATGCTTATTTCCTATGGAAATCCAGAAACTCATAGACAGTAGCACACTAAAACACAGGACATATAATAATTTTCCACTTTTTTTTAAGATTATAAAAGAAATGTGTTTTACTGGTAAAAATCTTACCCATTCGTCTTTCCACTTTAACTACTTTGCTCAATTGTGGCCTTGTAACTCAGCTTTGATTCCTAAAGAAAGATTGTTGTTCCTAATGGAGCTCAGCCATCTTCCACTGAATTACACATTAGGGTCATTGTTTAATCAAAGCAAATGAAACCTGAAATATCTAGATGAGCAACTATAGGTACTGAAAAATAGGCATTATTAGGCCAAATTTGAGCTGGCTCTTTATTTGAAGAACAGGAAGAATATTGGTAAATTATCATTTGATCACAAAATAAATATCCTCTCAGTAGTTGCTGACAGAAAAATACTATTTATCCTCTAATATATATTTACCTTTCCTTTTTAAATATGCCCTCAAAATTGAAAGATGAATAAAGTATATCAACAAACCATTTAAGAGATAAATATCACTAAATAAAATTTTATTTTCAGTAAAACTCAAAATGTACAATAGATAATATGAAAGGGAAAGAAATTCCTCAAAGGAACAACTGGAATGAGGAAAAGAAGAAAAAAGAAAGAAGGAAGGCGAAAGATAGATCGATAAACAGACAGATGTATATAGAAGAATAGCAGGGATAACTGTACTGTTGATGTCTCGGGGTTTATTGAAAGGAACAGTCAATGCTTAAATTTTTTAATATTCTGACCAATTTTGCATGCTTGTATCTGGTAATCTGAGAAACTGCTTTGAAGGTAACAATATGCAATGGAACAACCATCTTGTCTGGTAAAATTCTGTATTATCTCTAATATTTTATCTAATAATTATTTTTTATTCTCTTTAATGATTTGAGCAATCTTCCTTTCTTACATCTGGTAATCTGAGCAACATAATTGAAGATAACAATGTGTAATATAACCATCATGGTTAATTCCTATCTTTTTGTTTTGAAATCCTGTATCGCCTTTAATGTTCTTGCTTTGTTTTGTTTATGTTTGTGATGTTGGTATGCTGCTATTGTTCTTTTTTTTTTCTTTTACTATGCTCTTTAAAATAAAAAAATTGTTTTAATCTGGGAATATTCACCTTATAAACTTCTTCCAAAGGAAAAGCTCAAATATGATGACATCAGATATAAATTGTAAAATCAAATATCTGAGCTTTAGGAAGTTTTGGTAGCCAGACTCTTTTTAGTTTTATTCAGAACCATAAAAAGATAACATTTTCTTTGTTCCCTATTTTTTTCCTTTTTTGGTACAGGGAATTGAACTCATGACCTTGTGCTTGCCAGGTAGGCACTGTGCCACTGAGCTATATCCCCAGCCCCATTCCCTACTTTTCTAAATGTCTGAATTGCCTGTAGCAAAGTGGAGAGGCAGGTGATCTCAAGTACTTAAACCAACACAGAATACTTTTTATAAGACCTAGGAATGGGCAGCTCTTAGTAACCACAGATCCCTAGTGCAGGAAAAGAAGCTACAGCCATATTAAAATTGGGATGGGAGAAGTGAACCATCACACCACATCTGCCTCGGCTTGCTCCTGAGATTTTCACACACCCCAGTGGTTGCATCGCTATTCACAAGAAAAACTTAAAGTTCTCCTTTGAAGTGAATATCACAGCTCCCCACCTGACTTGAAGGGAAATGTCACTCAGCAGTTGTACTAGGAGGCAGAACTGTGGAAACTTGAGTGGCAGCATATGGGGGTGTAGTAGCTTGGGTGTGGCCACATTGGCTGTTTCTCCTGAGAAGCAAGCCCACATCTTTAGTTAGACCAGCTGGTGACCTAAGGGTATCCATACTGATATCTGCTGCCTCTAAAGAAAGGTCTGGTAGTGCCTATGATTTGCTTCTAATTCTGAGAATTTCCTGTTACTCTTCTCTAGCCCTCTGTGGTATCTCGGCCTCAGGAAGAGTTTGAGTCTCCAAGGGAGAGACAAAACTGATCCTCCTCCTCCAGGGCTCTTTGAAAATTAAACCATTGGAGTACACAAAAGAGGCTCAGCATTGTGAATTTTACCTTAGTTCTTTAGTATATCAGCACTACCTGTATCTCCAGTGACTTCCCCATAACCAGCTGGAGGTTGCCTAAATGATCTCAGGTCCAGCCGGGGCCTGGCATGGTGCCAAAGATTCACAGTTGCTGATGACCCTGGAAGCTTGTTTCCAGTGAGCATCCAGGAGAATATTCCTCATGTGGGGCTAATTCATGATGTTGTGATCTGATTAGATTGATCCAATGACCTCCAGGAACAGTGCCCTAAAAGGGTCCGACAGAGCAATGAAGAAAAGGGCTGGAAGGTTCTGGAACATAGCCTATAATGTGAGAGAAAACCCTGTCACCCAGCTTGAGGAAGAGGCTACAAAGGAAAACCGAGAAATCTTCTCAATTGCTGTTGCTCAATTGCTTCTCTCATTATTTTGGGACCATTCACTTAGCATCTTTCAGGATTTTTCCTTTTCAACAAACGAGCTCAGTTCCTTTAAGCCAGCAACAGTCTCCCAGCCAGCTGCCTCCTTTCTCGTGTACCATAATTCTCTTCTATGAAGATGGATTTGAGTTGGAATTTTATAACGTGGAGGTAATATTTCTTTTGATTTCTCTTGCTTTCTCCTACTGTACATACACAGGGGCATTTGGACCATGTTTTGCCTCTGCATAATGTATGGTCTTGCCATTCCCAATGCCAAGAGCAACTCTGAGCAAAGTAAGCATTAGGCACATTAGTTTTCAAAGCTATTAAGGCCATCAAGTACATTAGCGGGCCCATTACTTCGTTTTCCTACAGATGTTTCAGTAACAGTGCCCACCATGATCTCTAGCTTTGAAAAAAAGTTTAGAGCCATTCCAAGCAGAAGCTGCCATGGATGTGGACTGGGGGTGAAGTTCAGTCGGCTCAAACTAAATCATGAATGGAAAATGACACAGACCCCAACCTACCAGGTGATGCAGGTAAACCGGAGATACCCAACAATGAACCCCTCATTGTAGGCAACTTGTTAATTTGAAAAAGGAAAGGAGGAAGTGAAATTGAAGCTAGGAGTCTTTTTTTTTTGAGATAAGATCTATGTTGCCCAGCCAGCCTCAGGCTCACAGGCCCAAGGAGTCTCCTGCTGCAGCCTTCCAACAGCTGGGACTACAGGTGCAGGCCACCAGCCCCAGCCGAGAGCTTCAGTCTTGGTCTGCCTCTCTTCTGCCCTTCAAGTGGCAGCTGTGGAAGCAGAATAGCGTGAAACACTGGAAAAATGTAAAATGCTCTTCATTTCAGTTTTTAAAATGCATCAAAAAAAGCCTCAAGGAAGCAAAAATAAAAAACCTCTACCTGACGAAGTTATTTTGGAACAAGTCTTAGAATTATTTAGCATAACCTTTTAATTAGTTTATTCTAAGGATGATGTTAAAAATGTCTCTACCTCATAGCAGAGGGAAATTTTTCCAGTGTTGCCTTCTGGCAAGATTTGCTGTACCCTTACTGCAATGTCTAGTTTACTCAGTAGAGGAAAAGCACCAGGACTGGTATCTTTTTGGAAATCATAGGCCCAAATTAGAAAAAGGCTTTCTGTCATAAAAGTGGTACCATGTGGTGGGGGGAGGCATAAAATGTTTGAAAATATGCAAATTACTCTGAGAAAAGCTAACTTCATGTAAAAATGTGAACCGTAGGCTCAAGATCAAAGATCCTAGCTTCCTGGTATTTTCCTTGTGATAGTGAGGAGGACTTTCAGCTGTAAGTGAGAACTTGTTCTAAGCCACGGTGATATTTGCTGTCCGCCTAAAAGATCAGTGGCTTTGATATGCTGTCAGGGAGCCAGACCCAGTCTGCCATTCTCAGTTTGTGGCTTTTGTCTTTATGCTCCCTGCCTCTTTATCACAACATGGCAGCTGAGCACTAGGCATTGCAAGGAAAGCCGCAAAGGAAGGAAAGTGCAGCCCAAACAGCTCAGGGCGCACTAAGCAGAACAGGTCTTCTCCACTAACGTGCAAGTCCTTAGACTGGAGGCTGTATCTACGTCAGGACTGTGTCCCCCACCTTCCTTGAACCAGTAAGCACATAAAGTAGATGCTTGAAAATGGTAAAAGGAAGGAAGACAAAAACACGTATTACCTGTTCATCAGTGGATTCTTTTTCTTGTGTCATCCCTTGAATGCCCTCCCACATATACACATTCTAATCAGCTCAGGACAAATAACTACATAACATCCACTTACAAGATGGATAGATTGACAAACTGCACATCACAGGGTGGGATTCCCAAGAACAGATCTCTCAGAGGGAAAGTGCCTCCTAGAGCAAATTCTGCTGTTTCAAAACAAGAGTGAATTAACATGCAGTATCACTGTCCTAGTTCCACAGCTTACTGCTAAAGCTAATGGTTACTGTGAGGCATACCAAGAATATTTTCATTCACAGTTTTATTTAAAAAGTCTTCAGCATTCAAAATAGATGTGACCAGTGCTGAAAGTGAAAATGCAGAACAGTATTACCACCTTTCTACATCTTTAGGCAATCAGGTCAAATGGTATATGCTTTCACAGCTTTTGACATACATTGTTGAATTCCTTCCAGCTGTCTGCGTGATGGATAGGAGTGTCTCTAAATAGAAAAACTGTGTTATTGGTCATCTATTACTCTGTCTAACATCCTCACTTTTCTTCTTCGACACATTGAAATAGAAGCATAAACTAGAGAGAAGCCTAGGTGCAGTGAATAAATGCTTATTGCTGGGAGTTCATTTGGGCGATTGTTATTTTTCGCTCTCTGCAGCTCAGCTCCTCATCTCTGTTGCCAACCAGCAGTCCTAGGTCTTACCCTTGGGAGAGTCAACCACTTGCACAGCCTTGTTGGGAAACAGGAGTTTTTTTCTTGCCAGAGCTGCTCTATTCCCTCCAAGAGGGACCCAAGTCTACCAAGAAGATGCCCTGTCCGAGCACTGACAATTTTCTGGACTCCTGGAAATGCACTGGGTGCTGTGGGCACTTATCACCCCACGAAAGCAGTTGTGTGTGGACCTACTCCTAGTCGTTGCTAAGCTTTCCAAGATCAGATAAGGTCAGCGGCGTTTGGGGTGGTATAGCAATAGACATTGCTAAGCATTTCGGCAAAAATTATTTTGTCCCACAACAAATGGGTCTCTTCTGCACACACACGCATGCACAAATACCTTTTCTTCTTCAAATTCACAACCACGTATCCCAAAGAGACTCTCAGCGATGTTCAGCAATTTTTTACACGCCCCAGGCAGCTGTTTGTCACAGTCTGAATGAGGATTTCATACTGCTCGTCTCTGTAGCGGTCCTTCCCCAGTTCTCCACCAGCCATCTTGCCGCACATGCCTTCTGAGAGACATCGCCACTGAAATTAGTCACAGTCCTGTCATCGGAGCAACAATCTTACCTGCTCTGCATCAACTTCTCTGTACTCCCTGCCATCAGAATTAAAGAACCATCACCTCTCTTCTCAAAGGCCATGCTGGACCTGGAGGTAGATGCTGTGCATTGTGGAAGGCAGAGCAACAAAATAGAAAATGCTCAACTTCTGGCAAGAGATGCAGTGGGTGGCACAATGAGCTGCCCATACACCCACCTGCAGGATGGACGACCGGCCGCCCAGCTCCTAGGAGAGCTGGGGATTGACTGGTGTAAGCTGACCTCCCTCTGGGACTTGTCTAAGAACAGGTCCCCTTCCCTGGAACAGCCCTGATCCAACAGGTCAGTGCAGGGATACAAAGGCCCATCCATCTTGCCCCAGCATGGGACACCTCTGCGGGGCCATCATGGTTCTAGAATGTCCCATGCAAGAGGCTGAGATCTTCATTGATTGCACCCTGGTTTAACTTTTCTCTTTTCCCAAATTCTATTTTCTCCTGAGAGAACTCCTTGACACACTTACTGTTAACAACTCTCTTACTAGAGTCTTTTTGAAGAAACTGGCTGGCAGATGCAGGCTCTAAAATGAGATTTAGGCTTTAAAGTGAGACTTAGGGGCTAAAATGAGATTTGGACTTGCAGACAGCTGGAGATGAAGGTCCCATCACTCCTGTGAGCTATGGTTAGATCCTGGCAAACAGCAGTGTACAACTGGAAAACAACGTACTGTGATGAAGTCCCAACAGGTGCAGTATTGAGGCATATTTGAGGGAAAAGGTATAAGGGATCTGGAGTAGGAAAGCTACTGTTAGGGCCCATTGATGCTTTGGAGGCAGAAAAATGAAAGGCTGACATAAATTAGTAGTTAAGGACTCAATGTAAGAAACAGAGAGCATCCTTGACTATTATATTTACAGATGGTCTGTACACCACTACTCTTCATAATGATACTATAACATACGCTGTGTGTGAACATATAATATAGTGCTCACTGGAGAAACAGGTTTAATTTTTTGCCCTACAGCCAGAGGACAGAATAAGGTGAGCATTAGATCAAGAACTTGCTTCTAAGAGTAGCAGCACTCCATAGAAGGCTGAATTCTCAACCTCTTCAAATTACACTAAGATTGGTGACTTCTGAAGGAGGAGTGAGACCTTCAAAATGGAATTGGGACATCAGGGGCACCCTTGAACCTCTTGAGTCTCTGGATTCCCATAAACTCTTTGGTGCCCCAGAAATGGCTCGCTGGTTCAGGTGAGCACTTCCCTTTGCTTTAGGTTGATGCCTCAGCCATTCTGCAAGACACTTTGTGCCTCTATTCATATCAGTTTTAGGAAGACATAATGCTAGAAAACTTAAGAGGACAAAGGCCTCCAAGTCTTTATACTGCATTTCCCTTATAGCGAATCCCTGCCTCCTCTCAAAAAGATATAAAAAGCAAGGCTACACATCACCACTCCTCATTATGATGTAGCAGTGTAATGTGTTTTGTTGTGTTTCAATGCTTTAAAAATCTACTAAGACCTGTTTCATGACCCAGTATACAACCCAGTATATAATCCCAGTATATACTCAGAATATTCTGTGCACACTTGAAAAGAATATGTATTCTGTTGTTCTTAGATGAAATGTTCTCTTGTCTGATTGGTTATGCAGTTGTTGAAGGCTTCCACTTCCTCACTACATTCTGCCTAGGATATTTCAGTCATTAAAATTGGGGTGTGGAGGTCTCCAGCTGTCCCTGTGCCATTGCCACCTTCTCCATTCAGTTTGCTAGCATTGCTTCCTGTATTTGGGAGCTATGCTTTTGGACCGCATAAATATCTGTGACCATAATGTCTTGCCGATGTACTAACAACACTATAAAATGTCCTGTTTGGCTCCAACAATACTTTTGTTTTAAATTCCTGTTGCAGCTTTCCCACGACAATTGTTTGCACAGTTTATAATTTTCTACCCTAGTACTTTCAATCTGCTTATGTACTGTATTCAGATCTCAGATTGGGTCCTGAGACAGCATAGCTGTGCTTTTGCTCTTATCCAAGCTGATGCTTGCTGTCTGCAGACTGGATTATTTAATCTTTTCCACTAAATGTGATTGCTGATAAGGTAGGACTCACACAGGGTACCAGCTTCTTGTTTTCTAGGTGTCTCATGTGTGTTTAATTCCTCTGTCCCCTTTTTATACTGCCTTCTTTTACACTGAACTCCTATTTTCTTATGTAACATTGTAATTCCTTCAATGATTTTTAAATTATATATTTATTTATATTATATATTTTTTCCTTTTGTGTAGGACTTGCAATGCGTGTGTGTGAGTGTCCCTGCATGTGCATGTATGTGTGCGAGGGACTGAAGCTAGTGCTTTGTACATGACATAGCAAGCAAGCACTGTATCACGGAGTCACATCCTAGTCCTACAATGTAATTGATCAGCATCTACATCAGGTGTTTCTTTAGGTGCAGTGATGTGTAGAAACTTGCTCCTGTGTAACTTTAACACTTCCTTATCCTTTTAAAATCTTAATTGTTTAAATAGGCAGATATATTTATTCCAAACTCAATGCTCTACTTTCATAAGTACTACTTTATATAATCGTAAGTATTTTAAGTAAATGCTTTATTTTCGTTGGCACACGTTTGCACTCCGTGATGGTTGCGGCATGCGTGTGGGACTGGCGCGTGTTCGGACACCTCCTTGCTGTCTCCCTCCTCTGCCCCTCCCCGCCTCCCCACCGCACGCCATCTTTTGGTTCCCTTCTCTGTGGTAAAAGATTGCTCTCTCTGTTTCCTGTTGTCTGTCTTTTCTTTTGCTTTTTCATTGTTTCTGCTCTAAACTGAAATGATTTACTTACACAGGTTGCTATGTAAAACCTCGCGCTCACCGTGTCCAGTCTCTTCCTTTTCCTCTTGTGGGTTGCAGTTACCATCTGGTGTCAGTTCCCCACTGCGGTGAAGCTACAACCCCACCCGCTTATTTGTTCTCCTGTTGCCAATAACATTACATTTCTCTATGTTAAAAGCCCTATAATATAATTATATATATATTGTTCCATGCAATTGCTTTGAAATTAGTTGAGAGCAGAAAGAAGAAAGATGGAATTATTTTGTCTTTATAATTATCTACATAATTACCTTATTTATGTGGATCTAAATTGCTATTAGTATCTTTGTTCTCAAGTTAAAGAACTACCTTTAGGTATATCTTATGAGCACATCTGCAAGATTTTGTTTATTGGGAAATATGATTTCATGTCCATTTCTGAAAACCTTTCTCTGAATAAGATTTTCAGTTGACGTGTTTTACTTTCAGCAGTTCAAATGTGTTATCCCAGGGTCTCCTGACCTCCATTGTTTCTGGTGAAAAGTCAGTTATTAACCAAAGTAGAGTTCCCTTGTGCATGGTGAGTAACTTTGTCTTACTCCTTCCAGGAGTTTTTCTTGATCTTTGACTTTCAGCTTTCAGGCCATGATGTATCTATATGTGGAACTCATCAAATTTTTTCTAAAGTTCGTTGAGCTTCATGAATATGCAGGCTACCATTTCTTGTTAAATTTGAGAAATTTTCATTTATTTTTTTAATTTAAAATTTTTAAATTGACAAATAAAAATGGTATAATTTCTTATTACAAAACATTTAAAAATATGTATACATTGTGAAATGTCTGTTAATATATGCGTTGTGTACATTTATGTTATATAATAAATTCACATACTTATTTTAGAGTAAAATACTTAAAATCTACTTTCAGCAATTGTTAAGAATAAAACATTGTTATTAACTATAGTCGCCATTTTGTACAATAGATCTCTGAACTAATTCTTCCTATACAACGGTATCAGTCAGTGCTCCCTAGAGAAACAGTTTTAGTGAAAGATATACAAATATATAAGGATTTGCAAGGTAGACGTATAATTGGTGCCTATGGAGTCAGGTGTGAAAGCGTGGACAAGAGCTGTCTGAGCACTGGAGATACAAGGGGTACAACGGAAAGTTGAAGGCCTGGAGCTCACTGTGGCACCCCATGAAGTCCACAGCAGGGGGCTGAATGAAGAGTCTGCCCCGCAAGCGAGGGGGCAACATCCAAAGCGAAAGTGAAGACTGGAGCTCCCCTGAAGAGAGAGAAGCGAGTTTCCTTTCTTGCTTTTCCTTCTATCCCATTCACGCAGCAAGGCTGTTGGTTGGTGCCACTCATGCCCAGGCTGGGTCTTCTGTTTCAGATAAATCCCTTCAGCCACACCGAGAACTACTGTGATCCAATTTAGTTGGCTGTTTCTTAGTCAAATTGACACACTCAGTTAACTATCACAGTAACTGGAATTTTGTACTCTTTGACCAGCATCACCCAATACCCCACCCCCACCAAACGTACACACCACCCATCCCTAGTAACCATCATGTGACTGTCTACATTTCTATGGAGTTGGATTCTTTTTTTTTTTTTTTTAGATTCTCCATATAAATGAAGCTGTGTGGTGTTTTGAGTCTGGTTTATGTCACTTAATATAATATTCTGCAGCTTTATCCATGTTGTAAATGATAGGATTTCCTTCTTCTCAGAGGCT
The DNA here is from genome assembly GCA_004027595.1 of Dinomys branickii. Taxonomy (NCBI): domain Eukaryota; kingdom Metazoa; phylum Chordata; class Mammalia; order Rodentia; family Dinomyidae; genus Dinomys; species Dinomys branickii. Next base: position 206,060 of record PVLD010001105.1, on the reverse strand, counting down.
GACTAGTATCCCCTTGAATACATCCACCACATTTTTTATCCAGTCATCTGTTTATAGACACTTAATTTGAAGTCATAACTTGGCTGTTGTAAATAATGATGTGGTGAACGTGGGAGTACAGGCATCTGTCTCACATCGTGATTACGTTTCTTTTGCATATATACCCAGTAGTGGGACTGCTGCACACATGTTAGTTCTATTTTTAACTTTTTGAGGAAGTCCCATACAGCTTCCCTTGGTGGCTGTACAAATTTACGTTCCCATAAACACTGTACAAGAGTTCCCTTTCCTCCACATTTATTATCTTCCTTCCCTACCTCTTTCCTTCTTTTTCTTTCTCGCTTTAATAGATTTTATGTTTTAGGGCAATTTTAGATTTATAGAAAAATTGAATAGGTAAGGGCTGGGGATATAGCTCAGTGGAATAAGCGCTTGCCTAGCAAGTGCAGGGTCCTGAGTTCGATCCCCAGTACCGCAAAAAAAAAAAAAAAAAAAAAAAAAAAA
>PVLD010001105.1:64736-205456 GCA_004027595.1 Dinomys branickii | reverse complement strand
TTTATGGGTTCTGGTAAAAAAACAGATGTCTCCTGTCCATTATTAAAAGATCATACAGAATAGTTTGGTTGCCCTAAAATCCCTGTTTTATGTATTTATTTCTTCCACCTTTTCCCTGAACCAATGGCAGCCACAAATATTTTTACTCTCTTCATAGTTTTATCTTGTCCAGAATGTCATATTGTTGCAGTCATACTGAATGGAATCTTTTTTCAAACTGCTTCTTTCATTGACCAGTAAGTATTAAAGATTCCTGCATGTCCCCCTATTTCTTTTCCTACTAAATAATCTTTCATGCTCTACATGTATTGCACTTTATTCATCCATCAGCTTAAAAGACAAATTCATCCATTCATCAAAGGACATCTTGACTGCTTTCAGTTCTTGTGTTTATAAATAGAACTTCTCTAAACATACATGTGCAGATATTTTGGTACACTTAACTTTTCAACTCCACTGCATAAATATCTAGGAGTATGATTTTTAGATTTTATGATAAAAATATGTTGTTTTATTTTTAAAACTGCCAGAGTGTCTTTCAAACCGCACCACTAGCAGTGAATGAGAGCTCCTACTACTCTACATCTTTGCCGGCATTTGATGTCATCAGTATTTTGAATTTAAGCCATTCTAGTAGGCGCATCTTATTATTGATTTAATTTGCAATTCTCTGATCTTTTCATATACTCACTTGTTATTTGCACATCTTTTTGGTGACATATTTGTTCTGTTTTCTTTTTATACATTTGATTATTTGTTTCCATAACATATTTAAAGAATTATTTGCATCTTTAGGATAAAAATCCTTTGACAGGTACATGTTTTGCAAATACTGTATTTTCTTCCAAATTGTGGCTTGTCTTTTCATTCTCATAGCGGTGCCTTTTACAGTCTAGAAGTTTTTAATCTTACTAAAGCTCAATTTATCAACTTTTTCTTTCATGTATTGTGGCTTTCAATGGCGTACCTAAAAATTCATCACCAGATCTAATACTATCTAGTGTTTCTTATATGTTATCTTTCAGAGGTCTTCTATTTTCCACATTTAAAACCATGTTAGATTCTATTTGCTAATATTATAAGAATTTCTGCATCAGTACTCATAAGAGCTATTGGTTTGTTGTTTTCTTATAGTGCTTTACCTAGTTTTTCATAAGGGTAAGTCTGGCCTCATAGAATGAGTTTCCATCTCTCTGCTTACATTACCCATTTGTTTTTGTATGCTGTCTACCTTTTCCATTAGAATCTGTAAAATATTAATTATATTTATTTTAAATTCTTCATTTGATGATTCCAAAACCTAAATCACATCTAAGTCTTGTTTTGATACTTGATCTTTCTTTTCAGATAATGTTTTTTATTGTTATTCAGCATGACTTGCAATTTTTACTTGTTATTGTAATTGAAAAATAGATGTGCTGCATTGGGTTGTGAGAGTTGAGATCACTAGGGTTTTGCTGTAGGTTCTATGTTAACTTTAATGACACCTGAACTGTGTTTGATGTTTACAGTAACTATAACATCAGAGGCTTTCTATTTTCCTCTAGTTTTCCAGTTTATTTCTCCCCGAGTATTTGGATTTCCCTGTGAAACCCTTCTTAACTAGAGTCTGTGTTTTATAGCTATCTCAGTTGTAATTCACTGTTATTATTTCATAGCCCTGTTGATGTGGTATGAGAAAACATTGACTAAGAAAATTGTTCTGTAATTTTATGATTAAGTCTGAAACATTTAATGAGCCAAAGTCCCTGGATCTTGACCTCAAGTGTTCCTTAGGTAATTTTTTCTGTCCTTCCAGGATACAAGACCGGAGGAGCTAGAGTTGCCTAAATTATCTACCCAATCCTATCAGATCAAGCCTTCTCATGGACCACACTCTGAGTTTATCTCACAATGGCTATTTTTCCCTTGGCATATTTCAAAAGAATTGTTTTTGCCCTTTCCCAAAATAGGAGTTTTTTCCCTGATCTTCCACAAATAGCCTGTTGGGACTCCTGGAAATAAAGCCCACAAAAGTGTGGAGCTCAACTAAGAGTGCGCTCCAGTTTTTCACTCTCAAACTACACTACACTCAGCCTCCAGAAATTTGTAAAAACTATCATGTAAGTATTTTTACTAGTTACTGACTCCTACAGCTTCTGTTCCTAGTAATCTCACTTTGTTTTTAATTGTCATTAATTACTTGTCACACCAGACAGTCTGCTGTGAAGTGGCCTGTGCTCTGACTTCTATTCCCTAAAGGATCTAAGGACACCCAGGAAAATGTCTAAATGAGAATTTTATCTCTCTTTGGATGCCACCTTTGTATTTTGTAGAATTCAATTTTCTTTTAAATTGCTTAAATTTCCCATTGTATTATTGTGAAATTAGATTATTTTTGTATTATTGAGTAATTAACTCATACTCTATTTCTAGTTTCAAAATAAATGCTGGGCAATTACTTCCTTAGAATTTCCCCAATTGCAAATGAGTTAGGTGGATTTTTCAAAGGATTCAGAACCATTTTAACCATTTGATTAATACTGGCACTGACACAAAAGCCAAAAGCAACTTAGTGGACTTGAGCCTTCAGTTGCGTGGGCAAACACACACGCATTTCCTCACCTGTCCACTTAGGCAGGCCATCCTCCCAGACAGACCTGCTTCTGCCTGAAAAGACTTAATATTTGTGTAATAGACTCAGGATTAATCTATAATTCACAGGAATTTGCTGCTACACAGAACAAAGTATAAATATAGACAAAAATTATTATAAATGAAAGTGGACTTAGATTTAATTTATTTCAACTCCTGATTATGTGAAGAAATCACAAAACTGAGAAAACTCAAGGTTAGTACAATTATGAATTCATTCAAGCCTTCATAAGTAGTTAATGACAGAACTAGACATTAACTTTGAGTCCTGGCTTCTTAGAACACTATTTTCTACTATGTGCTGTGATTCCTTATATAAACTCATACATGTGTTTATTATAAGCTGTTTCTATCTGGTTTCAAAATTGGATTTAATGCCGGGTGTAATGGTGCATGCCTGTAATTCTAGCACTTAGGAGGCTGAGGCAGGAGGATGGACTTAGAGTTAGAGGGTAGGCTGAGCTACACAGCAAGACCCTGTCTCCAAAAAAACTTTTAAAAAGAACCTTGAATTTTTAAGAATAAAAAGAAGTCAAGAGAAAGCTATGTCTTAATCTTTGAAGACATTCAAATAAACTAGGACTGTGGCAGCTTAAAAAAGAGGAAATGTGACATTTAAAATGGCACACTGAAATATCACCTATTTCCTAAGGCATATTCCAATTCACAGTAAATATATTTCAGCCTTTATGTGTAGTTGCTGTATTTCTATGATGTAGTTCTGAGTCTAAACTTAACAGCCGAAAAAGAAAATATTAGGCAATAGATGCAGTGCCAAAATCAGGGTCATTTACAGAAACCTTCAGAGGGACACAGTCCAGGGTTACAGATTCAGAGTCCACCTGCTTTGCTTCATGGCCTCACACCCACACAAATGATGCTGGCGCTCACGTGCCAGGCTGGCCGGGTTCAGTGTGTGTCATTCAGGAGGAGGTAGCTATTGCCATGCCGGTGACTGCCCTCAAACCCAGACTTCTGGGGTCTTTCCCATTGCACTGGGAATGCTTGTCCCCCCCCCACTCAAAGCTGTTCATATCTGTGACTTCCCTGCCTCGCTGGTCACTAATATCACCCTTATTTGGATTCTTGCCTGTCTCTCTCATTATATCAAAGATGACCATTTTCGAGTGTTTGTGTCCATTACAGGACCAACAGCATGCTCTAGGAGCAATACGCAGCCCCAAATATCTGTTGGATAAATAAATGACTAAGTGCACATTACCTAAGGCAAAAATTAGACACTAACTGGAAAGAAAATACATTGTGTTTAAGATGAAAGTTTATTCTTTTTCTTTTTTTCTTTTAAAAACAAAGGAAGAAAACATATTAATAAACAGACATCCATTTACAAAATAGCATAAGAACAATATACAAACAATACAGAGTTACAGACAAAGTGGTAGGAAATTAATAATGGTCGTTGTATTATGTACTGATATAAGATAGAAAGTGTAATGTAAAAGAAAAGGTGCGTTTCTTATGTGTGTGAATGGCCTTTATTCTCAGTCCCACTTTTCTACCCAGTGGGTGGACTTACATGCAGAGCTTGGACTTTGGGTTGTATTAGAGAATGTAACTGACAGTGAGGGTGTCCACAGAATGCTGAAACAGTCACATTTCTAAGCAAGAGAAACTTCGAGTAGTGCAAGTTTCTCAGTGTACAATTAAGGAAATCAAGATCTTGGAAATTATATTTGTTCAAGGTTAGAAAGCAAGGCAATCCAGACATCTTTATTGCTGTGGAGGGCCTAGTAAGAATTTCTTTTTAATTTGTCTGCTACAAAAATATGTGCGATCTTTCATCTTTTCAGTTTGCTTGAAATTAACGTTTAACAAAAGAATTCAGACAGTCACTGGAGGAAAGCTCCTGTGTAGCCTAACTTTGCGAGCAAAGTCCTAGTAGTAAAGAGAGTTGTATGCGGAGGTGGCTGACTGGGTTAGAGGCAAAAGGACAACAAAAGGGATTGACCTGCCCTTCTAAGTTCTCCTGATGTTGTAGATTTTCTTTTTATTAAAAAAATGCTCCAAATAGGTTGCCATTACAAACCATTGTGGAAATTTTTTATCAACTAACTGAGAAGAAGTAAGTCTCAAAGAAATAAGGACTACAGATTTTCAATGCCTGAATAGTGAACAAAACTTTCCTACAAGTACATAATATAATCATTAATGTAATTATTTTAATCAACCTTTTAGATAAAAGATTATTGGAAAACATCAATGCTAGCCCTTATTTAGATAGTGGTACCCAAGGAAAATTTTGGTTTTAAAACCCTCAGACCCCAGCTGTCTTCACTAGTGGAATTTTCATCCCGGTGGAGTGACTTTGCTTCCCTCTCACAGTGCAGGGAGCTAGTGACTCTTTTCTTTCCTTTGATCTATTTATTTTCATACCTCTGCTCTTCCCTCCAGTAACATGCTTCCCTCCCTGGGATTTTAGGCAATGTCTATTCATCCTTCAAGTTCAACTGAAGTGCTTAGTCCTTTAGGGAATTTAATCTTTCATGTTAGAATTGCAGACTCTCTTCACTGCACAGTAGTATATTTTTCCTTCTCGTGTCTACAGCCCCAATCCCTCAATGTTATAGGACTCCTACTAGCTCATGTCACTCTATGCTTAGTCACTGTGCTCAAGGTAAGACCTAGCTCTGGGGCTCACTGGTGACCACTGCGATCATGATCAATGTTGTCAATGACGTATTATCCTCGCCTTTTCTTCCTTTCCAAATTGGTGCACTGTACACACTGCCAGGGCTTTAAAGATACAGTATTTTAATCATGAGCCTGCAAAACATGACCTTTCCCTTTTCACAATTTAGAAAACAAATTGTGTGTGTGTGTGTGTGTGTGTGTGTGTGTGTGCTCGTGTGTGTGTTGTAAGGCTGTGTACAGTGCATTCTGGTATAATCTAGTCCCTTTTTTCCAGGTGTATTTGTCATGGGCAATCAGTGCTATGGTTTGGATGAGTGCTCCTCTTACGTTGTTGTGCCAAAGGCTTCTCCTCTTCTCTTGGCACTGTGGAAGGATGGTGGGGCCTTTCAGAGATGGAGCTGAGTGGGAAGTCTCAGGTGAGTAGGAGTGTGCTCTTCAGGAGAACATGAGGGCACCAGCCACTTTTCCCTCCTCTTTCTTCGACACCCCAGCCTTGAGGTAGACAGTTTGCCTCATGTGCTGCCATGATGCACTGCCGCATCACAGGCTCAGAAGCAACAGAGCTACCCAGCCATGGACTGAAACCTCCAAAACCATGAGCCCAAACAAGGCTCTTCCTTATTAGTTGATTTAAAGCTGGTATTTCTTATAGTAATGGAAAGACAAGTAAAACAATTGCTTCTCCACATGCAAAATGAAATTATATCCTTACTTTATATATACCGTACCATATACAGCATTTAGCATAATTTTAATTATATTTTTATTTTAAATTGACATATAGTAATTATACATATTTATGGGGCACATATTAATACAATATGTAATGTCAGATCAGGGTAATTGGCTTATCTATCAACTCAGACATAGATCATTTCCTTGTACGTGGACAATCAAATTTCTCACTTACTATTTTGAAATAATTTATTGTTGTCAATCATATTTATTCTACTGTGCTATGAGACATGAGAAGTTATCGCGCTGTCCACCTGCACCTCTGTACTCCTTAACCATTTCTCCCTCTTTCTCTCGCTCTCTCTTCTCCCCATCCTTCCCAAGCTCTAGGAACCATTATTCAACTCTTGACTTCTTTGAGATAAGTTTTGTAGCTTCCACACTAAATTAAGAACATGTGATAGTTGTCCTTCTGAGCCTGACATTTCACTTAACGTAATCTTCTCCAGTTCCATTCATGCCTCTGTAAATGACAGAATTACATTCTTTTTGTGGTGGGCTAATATTAAAATAAATATATATGTGCCACATTTTCTTTATCCATTCATCTGTCAGTGGACACCTAGGTTGATTTCACAGCTTGGTGCCACAATAAAGGTGGGAGGGGAGGTATGCTTTTATATACTGGCTTCAGGGTCTTTGGATAGATATCTATTAGCAGGATTCCTAGATCATATGGTACTTCCATTTGTAGTTTTGCGTGTGTGTGTGCAACCTTTTAACGTCTTCCCTAGTGGATATAATATTTACATTTCCACAGTGTATTAAAGTCCTCCTTTCTCTGCAACCTCACCAGTGCTGGCTAAAACCCACTAAATTGATTTCTTGGCCTTCTAATCAGTCATGATCCATTTGCAAAACGCTGCTTAATTGTATTATAAGTGGGCTGGGGATATAGCTCAGTGGAATAAGCGCCTGCCTAGCAAGTGCAGGGTCCTGAGTTCTATCCCCAGTACCGCCAGAAAAAAAAAACAAAAACAAAAACTTTCTTGGGCTGGGGATATAGCTCAGTGGAATAAGCACTTGCCTACCAAGTGCAGGGTCCTGAGTTTGATCCCCAGTACTGAAAAAAAAAAAATTGTATTATAAGCAAACTCCCCTAGATCCTTATATTTCTCACTGGAAGTTCTCTCCACATCTTGCCTTAAATGAAACCAGGACCCTAGTTTATTTCTTGGTATTATGTTCAGATCTCCTGCAAACACAGCCCACATCCCTTCTTCTGTGAGGTCCTTGTTAGGGTTTCCCCTCCTCTGCCCCTTCCTTGCATCTGAGCAATAGCCACATTCTCCAACAGTACTTCCTTCTACTTACTTCTCTACTTCCTTCTACTTACAGTTCTGCTTCTCTTCCTTCAGTGCAGGCCATCGTCTCTTGCCTGGGTTAGCCAAAGAGCTGCTATCACATTACTTTGACTCCCGTCTTGCTGCTTGACAACAGATAGGTCCCTCCAAAGCAGTCTTGCTCTGTTGTCTTGTTTAAACAGGTTAGTGGCTTATACTCCCCCAAAATGAGGTCTCAGCTCTTGACAAGGCAGACCATATGGCTGGCATTAGACGATGATCAATAAAATTGATTGAATGTGTATCATGTCCTTGATTTAAAAAAACCTTTTATTATCTCTATTTGCATGTATGCCTGTCTCTCATACAAATTAAACTGTGCTAGGACACTGATTTGGGTGTCAGGCCCATCTGTCTTCCCGGCTCTCACCACAACTACCCCACACAACAGCAATCTGTTATGCATTTGTGAAAGAGTGGGAGGAAGAAGACTCCTCAAAGAGCAGCCTAAGGACCAGGGGTTGCTGGCTCCCCAGGAAGCTGCTGGCTTTGGTTTCACCAGGGAAGCAAACAAACGGCTCCTGGTGCAAAATGCAAACTCACCAAATGTTCTACTTTCCGAAAATCTGCCTGGGGACTCATCATTCAGGCACTGTTTTGATTTGGGAGAGTTGATTAGCTTGGTTCTGGACTCCACTCAGCAGCCTCTGCTTGCCAGGAACTCCTAGAATCTTCCAGAGAGGAGGAGGAACACATTTAGCATTTATATTGAACATAGCATTGTGGAGGATCCTATGCATGTATGTGGTGATAAGTTCATGTCCCAAATGTCACTAGAAAGACTTACTGCATCTCATAGTATCAGGCCTGGCAGAATGACAGATCTACTCTACAGGAAACAGTGAAGGAAAGCATTTTATTGTCCTTTCTTTTTACCAACTTGAAAATGAACTCTGTCAAAGTACATTTTTTGGTTCATTGCTAAAACAGAGCTGGGCACCTTCATGAATTACTTGGCTGCTGGTATCTAATTGATTTGATTCTAAAAGTTTGGCACAGGCTTATTTCAAAAGGAGATATGGGGAACATTTTTATCCAAAGTTCTCTTTGAAAAGAAAATAAATGCTGCCACTACGTTAGGCCAGATTAAGACTGCCTTCTGTTAAGAATAGATTCTTACAAAGAACTTTCGATATGGCCATTTTGGTTCTGAAGTTGCTCTTCAAAATAGTAACTTTGGTTAAAGAATGTTCTTCTGAAAGATAAAGACTAAAATAAAATATGAAAGATTCCTGAAGAGCAAAAGTCTGTACTGAACTGACTTCTCAGAAGGAACAACTTCTAAATGTTAAATTATCTTTTGAGTTATATTTTTAAACCATCTTAAAATATTTTCACTGCTAAATTTCCCTACATATTCTGCTCTTTCCATCTCTTTTGTTTTGCTTATGCTATTACCTCCTTCTGGAAGACCATTCTCTTTCCTTTCTTCTCTTCCTCTGGTACCCAGTGTATGTGCCAGCTCCTTTCGGAGGCTGCCCTTACCACGTCAGCTGTCACTACTGAACACAGACAAAAGGAACTGGGAATGGGGGCAGGAGAACACTTCAGGATCCCAGGTGTAATTTGAAATAGAATATATACATTTTAAATTTAAAAACAAAAATCCCTCTTATGCGTTATTAGAAGACACAGTCTTCACACAGTGAAAAACAGTCTCCCTTGCACCCTACCCTTCCCTATATCAGAATCTCTAAGGAGTAAATGTTTTAATTGCAAAAACTAACATGAGGGCTTGGGATGTAGCTCAGTGGCACAGCACCTGCCTTGCAAGTATGAGGTTGTGAGTTTGAGTTCTGGTACAAAAAAAAACTAACGTGAAGTCTACACTACAGAGTACACGATGTGAAATGTTCAGCACATAGGAAGGTCTTAGCCAGGAGTTGATGGTACATGTTGGTAACCAGGACATGTTGGCACATGTCCATGGTCTCAGTACTGGGGGAGGCTGGCTGAAGCAGGAGAATGGCAAGTTTAAACTCAGCCTTGGCTGTATTAATTACTTAATGTGACTCTGTCTCAAAAAAAAAAAATGTCTGGGTATGTACCTCAGTGCAAATGCCTTGGACTTCAATCCCCAGTACTGAGGAAAAAGGCTTTTAGTTGACACAGGACTCATGCAGTTTTCAGTGGGTCCCTTATAGAAGGGATCAGGGTGATTGGTTCTACCTTAGATAAGATAACCAAGTCAGAGAAGTTTGCCTGGAAGGAATCAAATTTGAGTTTGCACATATATGATCTTTCATTTTTCCTGTCTATTAGCTCCAAATTTCTTTCTCTCAACTTTCTTACCTTATCTAGTATTATTATGGGTGGGTGGGTAATTGGATGGATGTTCTATAAAGAGAAATTTAAATTTAACATGTAGCTTTTACAAGACTGAAATTAGAAGGATAAAACTTTTTGCTTTTCCAAACCTCTGTTCATATTTTTAACATTAAGAAATTTGCATAATCCCTAGAGCTGTTTAAATGTTCATCATGGTTATTCATTTGACACAGTGGACTGGGGCACTAAAGATTCCATCAACGTTGTAAGTCCATCCTAGAGATAAGAAGAAAACTTACTAGGATTTCTTTTCTGTTCATAAGGAAATATTTCTGCTTTTGACATACATTTGAGCATGTGTATTTGTACTTTAAAAAGACTTCTCAAATGATAACTAACCTCAACTTTGATAAAAACATAAAAACAAATGTCATCAGTTCTAATTTTTACTTGAAATATAGACTTCCTTTCTCATTCTTCAGTGTTGGGATAAAGTAGCTGAGCTCGAGGATCTGCACACACAGAATTCCTGACCTTCTTGTCTGTGAGAATGAAGTACCCACGCAATCTAGTTATGGCTTCCATATGAATTTAGAAGCCTCTTTGATTCACGAAATTTTGTTTTGTCCAGGTTGCTATTTGAAATACTGCAAGTTAATCAAATGTGACTCTGCCAACATCTAGGAAAACCAGGTCTCTTTGTCAACTCTTGCTAATGAAGGCAAAATAAATAAAGCTTGTTGTTAATCACTGGCCCATGAACTGTGCTTCTGTGGGAAAAGAGAGTGTCATTCCAAGGTCTCTGAAAATGCATGAAGACACAAACATATATTTGGTGAAATTTTGGAAATAAGTACATTTTGTAATGTTTGAAAGTAAAATTCCCAAAGAAATCATTTTTTCCGGCTTCATGAATAATTTCACATCAGAAACTTTAAAGTGTATTTTATTTTCACTCAGTCATTACAATAACGTCAGGCTCTTTCCATAGCATATTCAGTGATCAATTGGAAAGACTCAGTAAGCTTTCTCACTGTGTTGGGGGCTGTACAATGGATGGAGTCTAGCACCTTGGCTGTGCAGGCACGTGTCGTGGCCTGTCTCTAAATGGCCCCCAAACCCTCATGCACTCATATGTGGGGTTTGGGAGCTGGTTGGATGTAGGGTGTGTGACACTGGGATTAAGGGTGTGTAGTACTGAATTGGTCCACTGACTGGAATTAGCATAGTTCTGGGTGTGGATAGTGGAAGTGAGGATAGTTAGCGTAAGTTAATAAGTGATAATCCTATGCACGTATCCTATGCACTGAAGTTAATAAGTGATTAGCATAGTTCTTGGGTGTGGGTGGCAACAATCAATAGGTTTATAGCCTGGATATAATATAAAGGGAAAGAAAGAAGCCAGGCCTGCTACTGCTGCTTGTTGCTTGTTGCCTTCTGCCTGCCATACCATGGACTGTTTCCCCTCTGTGATGTCCTCTGCCACACTACCCTACCTTGGAGCAAGAAAACTATGGACTGAAACCTCTATAAACTGTGAACTAAAGTACGCCTTTCCTCTTTCAACTTTTGGTGCCACATATTTTATCTCAGCAATGAGAAAGTTACTAAGACAGCAACCATCTAATACTGAACCACACTCCACACACTTGTCTTATTTGACAGGTGTGTTTCATGAAGGAGGAAAATCAGAGCCTCATAATTTCAAAATAAATTTTCAATTGTCTTTATTATAATCAATGGTGCAGCTAAGATGCTTTCAAAGTAATTTTATTTTCTCTAGAGGGAATTTTTGTATTTATCATAATCTCTTTATTTCATACTAATTATTTTATTTCGGAGCTTTATGAATTATAGGAATTATGTTAATTATTTTGAATGCAGAGAGATAAAGAAATTTATGCAAGTTCCTCAGTGTTACAACTCTACAATTTTTCTTTCCAAATATTTTAAAGACTTAACAGTAATATTTAAAAAGTTTTCAAATGTCATATTTAAATACTTTCTCCTCAGGGACTACATCACCCTTTTACTAATTAACTAATTTGATGGCTGGTGGCCAAAATAAACTCCTTAGCCAAATTACATTCGTGTGTTTACCAAGATGAAGTTATTTAAGCAGTTGGATTCCAGGAAATGAAGTTTTAAAACATGTTTAGGTGAGTAATTTTTAGAATTATCCAAATGGCCAGTTAGCTTCATTTACAAAGTCATTAGCCATTTGTGCCGCGAATAAACTTTCAGATGATTCTTGCCAATCTCTAAGAGTGACTTTCTGTGTATCACACTAATTTTTTAAATAAAACTAAATAGTTAACACACAGCTGCTTCCCATTGACATATTACTAAACTCCAAACACTAAATTTGGAGTCAAGATACCTGAGTTTAAATGGAAACTTCTAGTTATAACCAAGACTCTGACATTATGGGAAAATGGTACTCACAGTGCAGAACTTTTTAAGGCTGCAGTTTCATAATATATGTGAAAATCCTTTGGAAATAGGTACTCAAATTCTTTGTTTTATTTGGAATAAGAACACTCACAATTGTGACCAAACCAATGAAGTCCAACTGTAGCAGCAGGTGAGCTACTGACTGAAGATCATTCTCTCCTAGTGCTCTTGAGTTGAAAATGCTGCTTTATCTCAGAACAAATCAGAACCTCTTGGTTCCTAGGCAGCTACTGACTCCCCTGCCATGTGTCCCCCTGTCACCCCTCTCTGAGGCATAGTCATAGGCTCACTGAGTTCATTAGATGCTCCCCATCCCCATGCTAGCTTCTTGAGTCCCCTCATTGCACAATCTTTCTCACACATATTTTCATATTAGTCAATTTATATAAAAGTATTGAAAACATCTTCCAAGGCTTTCACAATGGATTCACCCGGTAATACTTTTCGTGGTGATTATACAGGAAATGATACTACCATATATGATTAGGTTTATCACTTATTAATTGGTAATGATATGTGATTATCACTTATTAAGTGACAAACTTTATTACCAAGTTGCACACACAAAAATAGGATGAGAAAATTATTTTTTTGGCCTCAAATCTCACATGCTCAAGGCAAGCTCCAAATGGTGCCTACAACATTTTAACAGATGTCTCACCACGTCAGAGTTGGGCGGGGTATTATGAAAAACGGGAATTTCTGAGTTGCTCCCTTGCTCTGCAGAGTCAGAATTATCTAGAGGACTCAGAACTGTGTGCCATTTAAACTTCCTGGGCCAATGTCATCTCACTGCCATGTTAACACTGTTGTTGAGCATACAGTCAGCACCACTTGAGTGTGTTTGGCTTAACTGAGAAGCCAACAAATAAAGTTACACTTTGATACTTCTTTTTAGTACCCTGATAACCCCAACACTTTCACTGTTACTCTGAATGCCACCACAGAGCCTCTGGACCACTTTATCCAATCCCAAAGCACCTTATAAGCACACTTGGAGGGAGGTAGGGTCCTGCAGTCTTGAACTACTTCAATTTGCTCCTCAATCCTCATGGGATTCTTGGCTAAACCTCACCATAGACAAGACAGGTGGACCAGTTCTCAAGGGGGTGCCACAGGGAGAGCGGCAGTACTCATGCCTGGTAGTGACAGGTCTCCCATAAGTGACATAGGCAAGTCAGAAGCTGTCTGGAAATTTTCAGGTTAATGTTATTCAACAACTTCCATGTCTTTGAATAATGTTGATTAGCAAGTTTTTCACACCATTTCACCAATAATACCAAAACACAGGACCTCCCCTATAGGCAAAGGACAAATGCATTTGGGCCACTTGAATTACATATTGGAAAAATCAAGTGTGAAAGTCTACTGACCAGAGGGAGCCAAGTCACTTAAGGTGAGAATAAATTACAAAGTATTGTTTATTTTCTTCTGATTTGGTCAGTTTCTCAATAACAGCACTGATCTATGAGGCTCCTTCAGCTGGATGACAGACTGTAGTTAAATAACCAACAATCAGGTCTTTGAGCCCTCCTTCATGACTCTGGGAAACACTCTTTTTAGATGGTACAGACCAAATACCGAGCACTCTCTGCTCTCTGAAATACTTGGCTAGCCTCACAAGTCATATAACGGGTAATGCCTTGGAAACCTGGACCAGCCTTGCTTGAACTCATACGATGACAATTATATTTGCCTTGTACATTTGTTTATGCCATCATTTTCAAGTTCTGAACTGAGTTTAATTTTAAGAAATTTGTTTTCCAGGAAAATGAGCTAAGCAGAAAAGACACCATCTGAGTAGAAATAGCACAAGGGAGAAATTTACAAAAAGCTCACACATTTCTTTTGTTGTTGTTTTTTTTCTCTCTTCATGAAAATTATACTACAGAAACAAACGCAAATGTGAACAGCAGCTGAGGGTGTGTGTCTTTGGCAAATCTCTCAAGGATCTTTTCCCTACTTCGGGGCCAGTCTATTTTCTGTTTTTGTTTTCTTCTCATGCCAGTCATGGGCAGGGTCCAATTCTCCACTCTGACAATCCTATTTCAGAACCTGCATCTTTTGGTGCCATTTCAATGATGACCCCTTACCTGGAACACAGGCAACAAGGACCCTTTTAGAACCAATTTTTAAGGTATTCAGCATAATAAAATTTGTGTAAAGTAGATTAAAACATGGACTAAGTAATGTAAACAAGAGAGACAAATGGAGACTTTGAATACATATTTTAATAGAGACACAATGTTAATATTTAGGGGTATTTTGTTTCTTGAATTCTTGGTTCGTATGACTTGGTTTATCATCTCAGAGTTACCAAAAGGCTAACTATGAAGATCTGAAAGCCCCTGGGTAGCCAGATGCATTATATTCTTCTGAACAGAATTAAAAATCCAACAAGCATAAGATACTCTAACAAAGTAAGTCATCATCACCAGGCTTTTGTTCTCTCTCTAAATCCTCACCAGCACAAATATGTGCTCCTGGAAAATGGGACAAGTCACTTGGGCAATAATCACCCATTCCTCTTAATGATTCCTGGCAGCAAAAAGTGCTGAAAATTCTCTTAGAGAGTCCCTGCAAACCCATAGAACCACCTAGCTGAGGAACTTCACTGTGATGATACAGCAGATAAAGAACTCTGAGTTTTTTCTTGTCACTCTGTGGACCAAGAAGAGCTCAGTGGGTACTTTGCCACCAGCTGTATCCCCAGTCAACAGGATACAGTGTAGGAGAATCTGCCCCAGACAGAAAAGAGGAGCTCACAACAAGACCAGGACCAATCCAGAGAGGGATGCATTGCATGTTCTGCATTTGGAGATATGGAAGGCAGTAAAACAGTCATTTTAAAGGGAGATTGGCTCAAATTCTGATTTGCTCCATACTAGCCTGGTAACATGGCCTTGAGCAAGTAAATTCATGATCTTTCTCATCATTCATAAAATCAAACTATACCCTTTTCATTATGTAATTTAAAGAAGATAACACATATGAAAACATTTTGAGCCCCTCCTGATATGTGACTTACAACTATATTACCTCTGGGCAATTATTAAACTCTGTGTCCTATCTTCTCTTTATGGTATTACAATAATCATGGTGCCTGCCTCTTGAAGGTATTGTACTAAATAATATATACAAAGGATTTAGAGTGATTTCTGGTGCATGCTATCAGCTATTTTTGGTAATAGCGATACATATCAGTTATTAATAGGAGTAAGATCTCAATACATCAAAGTTATAATCATTGTTGTCATCTTTATCATCATTTTTAACTAACTTCTCATAGTTGTAATACAGTCACAGTGTCTGTAAATGGAAAACCCCTGGTCAGGCCATACAATGTATTTCTGAGGCTTCTTCATGCTGAAATTTAAGTAAAAAAATACAAAACATCTCCCCAGAAATGTTTGGGCCTTTTCAGCACAAAGAAGCCCTCAGATAAAGATTACATTTCTACAAATTCGGGCAAATATACCACCATACAGATGCTTATGAACAACTTGGTCATGGAGTTCAAGTTTCCTTGGCCTTCAATAGTTTGAAGTAGATAGCATCCAATGTGCTGT
The DNA here is from genome assembly GCA_004027595.1 of Dinomys branickii. NCBI lineage: Eukaryota > Metazoa > Chordata > Mammalia > Rodentia > Dinomyidae > Dinomys > Dinomys branickii. The sequence continues at coordinate 189,801 of PVLD010001105.1, read as the reverse complement.
CTAGGTTGTGGAATGAACGTTTGCCATATATATATCATTCAAAGATCAAAAAGTTGAAGGACCTCATAGGTCAGTTTGATCTATTATTGGTGGCCATCCAATTCAGCCACCCACCCAGTGAGAGGTTCTTCACCACCAAGAACCTCTGTCTCTAGTCCCTCCTTTTGGGAAAAGCTTGCTAGGGCCTGAGTAATTACTTGTTGGTCTTTAATCTGTTTCTGTCCAAGGTGAACAGGTCCCGAGAACGAGGTACCCTCGGATAAATAGAAAAGTAAGAGGAAAAAAAAATACAAGAGAGACAAAATTCTGGGATCAGGGGGCTTACAGCCTCTTGGACTGCAGCCTCAAATAGCATTTTCAGTAAGCTTTTATAGAGAAAGAACAAAGGGGGCAACTGGACTAATGGGGGGATATCAACCGTTTTAGCAAGGACAATACAACTCAATTATCATAGGCATGAGACTTGACTAGTTAGCCATCATGTTACCATTCCTTCCCGCATATCACAGCAAAGCATTTAGTGTTGACCCTGGGGCTTATAATGCTTTTGCTAGACCCCAGTAATCAAGGTTTGTTCAGGCTTGAGGCAATACATTAAAAGAGTAACTAAAGAATGTCCTTCTCCACAATTATTGGATAATTTAAATCATTTTATATATATACAATCAGCCCCCTAGAATCTTTCCCCAAATGCTTATTTCTATCCACTTAATACAAAACCAAACCAATTTCTTCTTATTCATGAAAACTCTTCACAATCTTTGACACAGCTGCCACACTCCCATTTTCTCACCTCTAGCTCTTCTAAGCACTCCACATCCAATCTTCTCAGTTAGGATGCAGTAGGAATATGACCTCCTGGGTGGACATCTGTCATGTTTACATGTCTATTATTCATTTCCCTCTGCTCCTACTCATAGGATTCCTCTTTTGTATGGGAATTTATCTCATGATGCTAGAAATCATCCAAACCAGCAGTGGGCACATGACCTACAAAAAGCCAGCCCGTGCTGGCCCCAGTGATTGGTTCAGGAACAGAACTTAGGTCAAGCGGAGGACAGCCCATCCTAGGACTCTACTGAAACTAATGAGAAAGTGTTTCCATTCTTATGGGAAATGTGCTCAGCTAACTTAGTACAATGTAAGTCAGAGACATCAAGATGGTGTTGGTGACCATTAAGAGAAAACCTGTCTCAAAAGGAATGCAGCACACAGGAGCCAAAAGTCAGTTAATGACATGTAGATTCCTGCTTACCTGTGGCACTTACTTGACTCCACCTGTATGGGAAATAAGTTTCCCTCTGCAGTTTGTAAGTATGACATCCAGTGCAGGTCCTTTTCTCTTTTTCAGGCTGATTATGTCACTTCCAACTTTGCTATATTGTGCTAAGAAGGCAGACCAGGGCATAAAAATCCAAATCTCCTCCCCTCATCCACTCACTAAGTAGTCCCCTAGTTCCCCTGGGATTAGGCTGCCCAAGGAGTTAATGTTATCAGTTTTCCAAGTTTGATACCCCTTGGTTGCAAGAAGAGAAATTCATATCACAGAGCATAAATAACAAGACTTTTCACTGGAAGGACACAGCCCTTCAATCATAAATGAAAGCTGCCTCCTTTTAAAATCAGATCTTATTTATTCTGATGCAATATCTCAACATATCGAGATCACTATATATCCTGATTCCATTCTCTTTTGAGTTAGTTGTGTCTGGCAGGTGTGTATCCTCGGCACACATTTATAAGTATGGCTTCTATAGCTTTATTTTAAACCACCGATATAAAAGCAGAATAAGGGAAAGCCTCAGAGTCCTGTGGTCCATCACTGGAAATCTATACACGTTAACCTGACTATTCATTAATGTCCTTTGGGTCTGCTTATCCAGCCAGATGCAAAGCTGTCTAACATTTGTCTAAGACCATTCACATTTCACATATGGTTTCTAATCTATAAACCCATCTCAAAGGAGACTTTCAAAAAAATACTTTTCTTAAAAGAGAAAAATAATAACTCACTGGATGTTCCATCCATTAGTCCTTCACTACTTTTGACTTTTAACTTCTACTGGGAAACATATCATTCTGAATTATCACCAGCTGTCTTTCCAAAAAGATTATGACTTCCTTGAGATGGCCCAGCTTGGTGTCTGTGGTATTTATGTTCCCCTTCTAGTTGTTACTATTTTTTTTAATCAAAGATTTAAAGCTGCAGAACAAATCAAATAGAGTAAATTCAACAGTTCTTTAAGGAATTATATTTTTAAATGTTTTATTTTGCATATTGATGTTTGAAGCTAAAAGATTATTAATTAGCAAAAGAGAGAGAGATTGGGGCTAGACAGCAGAAATAAAGATGGAGACTTTTGTCATTATGCAAAAAAGATTATCATTTAGCCCTTATGGAGAATTTATAAGATGATGCCTTTGGTTCTTTTGCACTCATACTTAGCTTTCCTTTAAAACAGGGATGTCCTTAGTACTATTCTTAGGTTTACAAGGCATGATTAGGAAATTGGAAGATAATAAACAGATTAAGTGGAAAGGAAGGTGGGGGGGTGTGGAGACAGGCCAGGAGAGAATAAAATGAACTGCAGAAAAACTAGAAATTAAAATCACAAAACTTGCCTGTTCTCCCGAGGTGGATCAAATCATCCCTTTCCTGGACCATCAGGCCAAACCCAAGGAATATTACGATTTGGGTGTTGTGGGATGGCCTCCAGGAGAGAAGGGTGCTGAGCTGTTCACAAAACAAGACAACCCACTATTTAGATTTCCTAAGGCAAACAGTTAAACCTCATTTAGATGAACTGGGATACGTGAGCATACATGTGCTAGTTTGTCATCCAGCAGAAGATTAAGTTTCCTGGTTGCCAGTCATTGCAGTAGGCATTTTTAAACAAACATGTTCTAAAAATATATATCCTAATTTTCATATGAGAAATGATAGTATTTACTTATTTTTTGTATGGATAAAAGAACTGCAGCATAGAGAGAGTCAATAACAGTCTAAGTCCATGCTTAATTCGTGATACACGCAGACTGTGATTTCAGGTCCTCTTTGCCAGGCCCATGTGGTTACCCTTGAGCTCTGCGACTTCAGAACTTGATGTATAGCTCACTAGGGACCAACAAGTTAAATGTTTATCATTATCTCTTGTTTAAAATGTCTATATTCTTTTTCTCTTTTAGACCATGACATGAACTGTATTTTATCACTCACTGTTTTTGCAATAAGGTTTTTAATAAACTTCAAAGATTAAATTCTCACTTTAAGGGAAAGAGCAAACTCCTTCATCACCAGAGGTGATAATCTTCACGTTCGACTTTGAAGGGCATCTGCTTGCTTAAGTGTGAAGAGGAATGCACCAATTTGGGCAACTCAGAGACCAGGTGTGAGATGGTGAAAGGGCTCTGGTGGAAGCAAAGGGAACACCTGGCCAACAACTTTAGCTTTCTTCTCTTGGTTTTCCCCTCCCTTGAGCGCCAGCGCATAACCTCTGGTGATCAGTTATGATCCTTGGAAGCAGAGCCAACTTGTTGGTCATGCTGTCAATATTTCTTTTGTACTCTCATTTTTATTAAGGTCATTATGGAGCCAAAAAAGAAGAAATAAAAATTTGAAAACAAAATTTCCCAGAAAGTCTGCAACTGGCAATATTTATCAAATATCTTATTGGACTTCATAACTGGATCTTGTTTCATTTCTTTAATAATTAAACACAAAATGAATCTATTGTTATAGGAAATCATTGAATGAAATCCATTAGAATAAAGTGCCTAAAAGAATACAGACACTTCAACTACATCAAAATATATAATTTCCCCCCCAGAAACTACTTCTAAACAAGGCAGAGGCTAAAAAAGAGACACCTTCTGCAGTACTAGAGCAGCTCCCCACAGTCTAAGTGCTACTTTCCTCTCCTCTTTCAGGTTTCTGTTTTCCCCCTTCCTTGAGTACTTCTCAAACCACTACTGAAACTAGATGCTAAAGTTGGCATTGACTCAGTTATGGCGAGTTCAGATTCTGAGCATTGCTAGCTACTAGACCTGTCTATATAAACGTTCCCATCCTAGGACCTGGGGAAAGACTGGTTGGTTCTATGAACTGGAGGAATTCAGCTGGTTCTCCAGCTGCCCTAGGAGATGGTTTAAGTTTTCATCTCATCTGTTCCCAGAGGCAAATCAATACAAAATCCCAAACCAACCTCATCTTTCTGATTCAGAGTGGGCTGGGTCCACAGGAATCCCTGGGAACCAAGGGGCCCTGGGAAGCACAAGACCCTACGTCACGGCTGGGAGGCAAGGGGAAGACGAGTCCCCCAAGCTTGGGGCTCCCTACTTCAACTGCTTGCTTAAAAGCTTCATGCTTTCCTTGTTTTTCTCAGTCTGTTTTGTTCTCTGGAGTCTCGTAGAGGATCAGAAGTGGTGCGTCACGCAAGAGCCTACAGAGAAAAGGAGCAGTGAGCTGTGGGGGAAGTAGCTATAATACAACGCTTGCGACACTCAATGGCAGAGGATAGGAGAGATCTACGTAGAAAATATGACAGAAACAAGATTCAGCCAAAGCTGTGGATGCTTTGTGAATAAGAAGAAAGCTAGTGGATACAAGAAATAATGCGAGTTGCAATAAGCCATAGCTGCCAGGTGGGAATCAACCACAGCAAACCCCCGGCAGCAGGCCTGGTGTGCAGGTAACCACCGCTCTCAGCAACCCTGTCAGCACCGTCAGAGGTGAGGGAGAGTGGATCTTTTGACTGGAGCTCCCTGGATTGCCAAGAACTAGAACTCATCGGTGCTGCCAGCTCCACCACCTGGAACACAGAAGGACACAGAGAAGTGTCATAGCTTCTAAGGCTGGTAAAGGAAACATAATCCCTGGGAAAAGAATTTCCCTTTGTCCGTGGCTCTGAGGCCTCTCATCTCTGCTTTTCTCTGTGCACCTCCTCACCTCTCCTGCCTCTGCAGCTTTGCTTCTTACTCTCTCCATGAGCCTTCCATGGCCTCAGAACTGCTCACCTGAAGGGCCAGGCTTCCAATTCCGCCCTGACTCGAAGCTCTCTGACTGATAAAATTCTCTCTACAAAATTGTTCAAATTTTGAGAAAAAAAAAAGCCTGGTTAGGATAATTCATTAGTCCAAACCAGACTATCTGCCTGCTGGTGTTGCCTTGGGAATCCAGTCCCAGGTCAACTAGTATAGCTTCCTATGGCATTTAGGGCTCCTTCCTCTTGAAGTTAGAAGTGAAACAGAGAGCAGGGAACGGAGTACTGTAATGCAAACCAAGGTGGAGGTAAGATAAATGGTAGCATATCAATATGATGAACAGATGAGAATGGAAGGGAAGAGCACACGCATTCATTCAGTGAACATTTGTTCAGGTTTTTGCGAGTCAAAGTCCCTGCTTAATCGCAGGAACACCTATGAAGAGCTTGCCATTTAACCAAAGTAGTAACTTTATGAATACTCATCTACAATGTAATGGGATAGATGCTTCACTATATGTCTGAATTAATTACTATGGGAAAGTAGAGAATGAAGAATTAATATTTCTGGGATGCTTGGGAAATCTTAAAATGAATTGATATTATTAACAGGTTTAGAAAAACCCACTGGATTTTACTATAGGTAATATAAAACAGCCTCTTTTCAAAGGATAACTTCAATTTCCTACCAGTCCTGTGAAGTATATTGAGTGCATTATATAAATGAGAAAACTGGGTCCTATAAAAGTTAAATGAATGACCAAGGCCAGTCCAGTACAAGGTAAGTTCCAGACTAGATAACACATTTTCTTAATCTTTGTTCACTGCCTTTTCTATTTATGTGAAGAGTCAAAGAATAAGTCTATTCCATTGCTATCAATAAATCTAGAATTGGAAATAATATTACTGTGATTTTAATTTGTCAATCTCTATCGGTTCCTTTGCAATAACTTTTATATTTCGAGAGTTTATCTGTCCAAGTTTTGATATAAACAAAAGCACACAAAAAAATTGACGGGGAGAGTTTAATAAAGGGAGTGTTTACAGAGGTGTGGGCGGGGTTTCAGAGAGTTAAAGTGCGTGATCCCAAACTGGCAAGGACAGGCTCAATTGTTATCACGGTCCCAAGGTCTGAAGGCCAAGAGCAAATGTAGTTCTCAGAGCACAGAGACGGTAGCACGGAGAAGCCGCCGGATGAGTGTGGCTTTCACAGAAGGACGCAGTAAGTCCCTGCCCACCTCAGCCTCAGCGTTCCAGCTTCCCACAGCTCCGTGCCTTCCATCAGCGGATCCCACCGGAAGTCAGAAAGCAGGAGGACTTCACTTGGAGACCCACAAAGGTCAGTTTCGCAGGGAGAAATCGCATTAGAGAGGGGCTGAGGATGAACGCGAGGAGTCAGAGAGAGCCACCCACACAGGGAGGAAGGGAGGGGTTGCGAGGGGAGCAGCGAGTAGCCCGGCAGGGTTTCTAACCTGCAGTTTCACTGCCCCCGCCCCCACCCGCGCACACAGTCACACATTGCCGTTCTCATTCCTCCTGGCTTTTTCTCTTTATATTTTGGAAATATAACTACTCAAGTCAGTGCCCTGGGTTTGGGGCCAGGAATCGACTCCAGGCTAATGGAGCCAAATCAATTCCTTCTCAGTCTCCTGGTCACTGCAAGTGCTGGTCTAAACTTGAAAATGCGCCTGCCAAGGACAAGGGTGAACAGCAAAGGAAGTACTTACATGGCTCTTAGCGGTCCACACTCCGTCCTTTCCCAGACCTTCTTGGTACAATCAGAGTGATGGCTCTATGGTACCATTTTGAGGAGAAAAAAAAAAATCTTGGCGAACCAGCCTGAGGTTTTTCCTCAGCTCTGACTGGACTCCATTTTGGTGCAGCTACAATCAACTTGCCCTCTTTGGTACCAGGCAGAGGATGAAGGTGTCCAGTCTAAAGTGCATGTGCCAGATCAGACCACTTCAGCCCCCAAAAGAAGGCTTTTCGAAGAGACTGGCTGGAATAATAATTCTTTTTCCCTCTCTTCCTCTTCCTTCCCCACTTCCTCTTCTTTCTCTTCTTCCTCCTCCTTTGGCTCCTAGTGGAGTCTAGGAATTAAAAAAAATTTTTTTTGTCTTGTTTTGAGACAGGGTCTTGCTATGCGGTTCAGGCTGGCCTTAAGCTCATTCTGTAGCCCAGGCTGGTCTCGAACTCCCAAAGATCCTCCTGCCTCAGCCTCCTGAGTGGGGGGACTACAGGCATATGCCACCATGCTGGGTCCAAAAGATTATTTTTGTGAAGAAATAATTCTTTGGTTTATTTTTACTAATGAGATTTACCCTGATTCCCACTTGTGGAAAATTGTTAGGCACATGAATTACATTCATCTCAGAGGCTTGATAGTACAGGGAACTTTGCAGGAAGATAGAAGAGTGACAGGGAGGATGTTTATTTCATATCATGGAGATTAATTTTCCATCTGACGTTTTAACTAATAGCTGTGTGCCCACTAGAATAAACCAATACCTTTTATCCTGGTCATACTGAAATCATGTTTCTTAAGCCAAAGGTCTCAAACACAGTAGCAGATAGGATGTTTCTAGAGAATCATGTCTTGTGGCTTTCTGTATGCTCCCCTCCTCTGCCTCGGGCTGCTCACCAGAGCCCTGCAGCCAGCTTCTGGCCTGTCATCCCTCCTCAGGGGGAGGCCCACCCAGGGCAGCATCCTGTGAGCTTTGCTAAGTCACTTTGAAATGCCCTTTTGGTTCTTTTGTCATAAGCAACACAAATTTTGATTATCCTGGGATTATTTGATCCTAAAACCATCACAAGGGAGTACAGGAGAACTCTGAAAGGTGTTAAGGTAAAAGTACAAAATCATCCCAGATAATACAACACTTTGCAGAAAGGGAAAATTTTATGAGAAAGAAAAAATTTGATCTTTTTTCTTAAAGACAAAATGTCTGTTTTTTTGCTGTTCCTGCCTTGCAATTTCTTTTTTTTCTTGGCTGAACTTTCAGAGTTGGAAGTACTGAATATGTTTCTAATGCATCAACTGGCAGAGTGAAGGGACTCACAGAACAGCAGGAGGACTCTAGTTTGAGGACAACCACTGCATGAAGACGCCAACATCAAGTCAGGTAAGAGCGAAATCATAATGTGGGAAGTTCTCTTCCTCATCTCTGCCTGCTCATTATGACGGCTGGTTTCTCAAGCCGTCTTCTAGACTTACCTGCATGGTCACAGCCTTTATGCTTTGGACCCATTAAAAAAAATCCACTTTTTATTTGCCTTGGTATCCAAATTAAAGATGCTAGCTTGTTCTTACATCTGTTACTACAGATGCGAACACAGAACTACAGTTTTAATGAGTAACCAAGTCCAGGTATTGTATTTGTATTTAAAACAGGACTTCTTGGAGTGCTTAACTATATAGAAATCATTCTACTGCTAATTTAAGGTCATTTAGCATAAGTCAGAGCAATGTGTTCTGGGTAGACAAAGTGTTTTGGAAGCCTTTCATTCTTGTCATTTTGTCCTCAACTGTGGCTCTTTTGCAGCGGGTGACCCTTACCGTTTTACCACAGGACTCATTGGGAGCTGGGGTCAGAACCTTCAGACCTCAGACTCAGATGTGGGATCATTTGGTAGTTGTTTAGCTTTGTTTGTTTGGTCTTTCAAACGCCCAAGCCAGACACCAGTGACACTGCTGCCTGATGACTCAGGCAGTTAAGTAAGTCTCAGTATTGGCACAGCACCATGATAACAAACCCCACAGTGCCGAAGACTTTTGCCAGATCATTGCTCAACTCTTTGGAAGCATTCTCAAGTACACATACTTAATCACTGCAGGCCCAGTTCATGGAAAAATGACCTGGTACTGGTGTGGGTGGAAGGTTCCTGTCATTTTCTTTGGGCAATCAATTTCATTGTCAACTTCAACCAATATTGTCCTGATTTCCTCTCTGGGATGCTACTGATATGTAAGTATTAGAAGCAGAATGAATTTAGGAGAACTGATATTTTTCCAAATACCTCAGAGTTTTCAAGTATAGGCCTGATTTCAAACATCCTGCGCCATTGACTTTTAAAGTACATTCTGTACTCATCATGTCGGGTCATAATTTTAACTTTTTTTTTTTTTTTTTTTTTGCAGTACCAGTGATCGAACTCAGGACCTTATGCTTGCCAGGCAGGTGCTTACATCACTGAGCTATATCCCCAGCCCTATAATTTTTACTTTAAAAGTCAGTTACAATGTTTTCTCTTCTTAGCTTATTAAAAAATGAAAGTTGCCTGCCCAAGAGATGTATATATTTATATATTTTAAGTTTGTCAAATAAAATCTGATATTCAATCCAATTACCCCAATAGATCAACAAGGCACTGAATTTTTCCTTTAATCAATATATACCATGTGCAGGAACCTTAAAGAAATAGAGACTCACAGTGTGATCTCTCTCCTCAAGGAGTTCATGGTTTAGCTAAGGAGACAAAACTGGACTCACGAATGACTACCCAAAAGATGCATGGGCAAACAAATGTCACAATTGTATGGCACAAGTGGGTCCTGCATAGAGGTTTAGGAAGATAAAAACAAGCATGAGAAGGTAGAGCAGACAAGTCTTTGAGCAGCAAGGGCAGATAACTCAAAGCTGATGTCTTGTTAGACTGGAATGCACACAGTGTAGGAGTTTCCATGTGGGGAAAACACTGAAGCAAAGTGCACATGCGTGACTTGTGTAATAAATCAGCCTGGAGGGGTAAAAGTCTTGAGTAGTGAGAAACAAGATAAATATAAGAATAGGTAAGGTTAGAAAATAAGTCTTAAGACAGGCAGAAAGGTCGAGTCTTAACGGAGTAGTCCACTGGGAAACATTGAAAAGTTTTGATGAAGAGATGAAATTGAGGCCCATAGGCTAGATAAGAAGTATAACAAAGTTATGAGGTCTTCATTTATGAGTCAAGTGGAAATAAGAAACTTGAAACCACTTTGGTGTAAGTGAAATGAGAAAGGAAAGAGAGGTGTAACTGGTATTGAAGAAGACCTTTCAAGACTAGATGCAAGGAATGAAGATAAAGAATGAGTCTTGGTTTACTCCAAACCATAGAGACCACAAACTGAACCCGCACTGCATGCAGTTAAGAGAATCTGGATGCCATTCACTGAGAAAAGACTTTGGGAATTACTTTGTTTGGGAGAGAAAATGTTGGGTTTTGAATGCATAGACTGTGAACTGATAAAAAGAATTTAAATATCTCTTAGAAAACCAATGTAGTGCTAGAACTTAGTGATAGGTTATAAAAAGGATTCCCTGCAAGACTGATGTTGAAGCCGTGACAGTGACTAAACAGTCCTGGAAAGAAAGTCTAATGAGAGAAGAGCAAAGTCCAAGGTAGTTTTACTACTGTTACCAAGAACCACTTAGATTCTACCTACAAGATCTGCCCAGAAATAAGAGATGTTACAGAGCTGTGTGCATAATCCTACTGTGCTTGATCAAATGGTGCTTTAGTGTGAAACTCTGTGAGAGCTGTTTTTGAAGGTATCGCCTTCTGCTAAAGGTAAAAAATTAATTTCAAAATTAATGGAATTTGTTTCAAACCCTCACTGTGAAGCACTAGATAAACCAGCATGACATATTTTCTACCATTCCTAACTTGTTTTATACTATTTCAGTTTCTAGAATAATAATATGACATAAGTAGGATAGGTTGTAGATAGGACTCTGACACAGGCTCTGACATACTTGGTATTATAACCACATTGTTAAGTTGCAGTTATCCTGCTTGTCTTGATTCTTAGATGAGAAAATAAAAGGCCACAGAAATTTTGTATCACTCAATAAATGGTAGAAACAGCAGTTATCAAAATTTTCTGCCTCCAAAGATGGTACTCTGTCTGCAAAGTGATGAGATGTGGTATTCAACAGTAGTTCACAAAATATGGGATCCCAAAAAGCAAGATCAACAATTTCCTGCAATGCCAGGTCTCTGGGAAGAATTTTCGAAGGAAGCAGGTTACCAACTTGCTTTTTCTGCCTCCCCTCCACACACACACATACACACACATTCACGTGTTTCCTGCATGGCTTCTGAAGGTCAGGAGGTAAATTGCACTTTATTGTGGGACACATGCAAGTAATTATGCTGCTATATAGTCATATGCATACATAATAAATATAGGTTCTTCCTTATTTACAAACTTTGAACTCCCAACAGAAGGGCAAAGTAACTAACTCCTCAGGGCCAAAGCCACCATGCCTGTGCTTCACTAATGGGTGGCACTGTGATGATGCCCTGACAATTTAGTCTTGGCTTATGCTGGTCATTCTATGGCCAAAATCATGTACTCAGACAGGTAAAATAAAGGAATGCAGTGAGTCTGGTGTGAGGAGATGGGAAGGGTAGTACAGCAGAGTGCACCGAACCTCAGTTCCAGCCCACTGTGACCAGGAGGGGTTGATGGCCCAGTGTTGCAAGATATTCTGACTTTTCCACTATGGGAAGATCCTGATTTTTAAGTGAAAATGCTTGGTGTTTTAATTTGGCAGCTAATTACATTTTATAAAAGCACTATGCAGACTAAACACATGCACATCTGTAGGCCAGATTATGCTTGTGTTTTTGAGTCAGTTTATTAACATTATTAACCCTTTTATGTTTCCAAAGTACAGGAAGAGTGGTAAGAGCAACAAGAAAAGGGCCAGTAAAGAAAGAAATTCTGAACAAATACCACTGACATGCTCAGTTCCCTGGAGAGAAGCAACTCTGTAAAAATACGGATATACTTTCAGATTCAAAAGTAACCTACTGAGCTCACACACAGAAGACTTAGAAACAGCTTTATCTGTATGCGTTCATCAAGGTGGATGTATCAACAATAAACATTTATATTTTAAACTTTACTTCCAAGCCAGGTGTGGTGGTACACACCTATAATCCTAGCACTTGGGAGGCTGAGGCAGGAGGACCATCGTTGAGTTCGAGACCAGCCAGGGCTACAAAGTGAGCTCAAGGCCAGACTGAACTGCATAGCAAGACCCTATCTCGAAGAAAAAAAAATCTAAACATTATTTCCAAAAGGATTCTCTTCATATTTTAATATAGAAGGTGTATGTACTCTGTGACTCGGGAAGGTAGAAAGTGTATGGGATATTTTTTAAGTCACAAACATGAAACATAATAGAAGACTAGCTGAGGAAACAGTGACCAAGGAGAAAGGACTGGAGTACTGTGGTGTGGTAGGAAAAATATGGGGCATGGAGTTCTTGTGAGACGGGTCCGAGAACAATAGACTCCCAAACAGCCAAATTAGAATTTAGTAGCGCTTTTAATAGTTGAGCCCAACGGCCCCCACTCACGCCTCTGTTTCAAGGCTGAGAAGTGAGAGCCCCGAGCCCATTGTATGCAGGGCTCATAAAGACAAAAACCACAATGAATACACAGGTGTAGCAGGGATGTTATGCTTGGGTAACTGTCCTGTTTCTGGCAGGGCCGGGCGATGTTCTTTGAATTCTTTCTGAGAAAGAACAAGGAACCTTTAAACAATAATTATGTTACCGTACATGGACTTTAGCTGTTTGAGGTGAATCGGGGGTCAAGCATGGGGTCAGTCTAGCAAGCAGCTGGGTACTTAGGACATTACACTTGGTTCTGCAATTAGTGCTTACCCCACATTAGGCAGCACTTGTGTACTGTAAGTTCCCTTTCGATATAGCAGGAGTTAATGATTATTTAACTTATAAAACATTTGTATTAATTATAAGTATATAATAACAGTTATATATTATAAAGATTGAACAAATGACTATTTTTTTAAATTACTATTAAAATGAGAATGACGAGGTAGTATAAGAGGATGAGGAGCAGCCAGTAACATCTGACAACGGGCATGAAGCATTTGTGCTCTGTACAAACAAATCTCTCCTGGCTTTTCATATTGCAGGAATACAGAGCTCTATGGCTTTTTGCTATAAAGGACACTAATTCTAAAACAATGTGAGTGTGAGAAGAGAATGATATCCCCCAAAGACAGTTCAGATGAAACCATCTTCAGGTCTAGGGCACTCGTGATATTTTAAAAGTCTTCCCTGACTTTTATAGTAAGAATCCTATTTTGTTACATTGAAAAGTCTTGATGTATGCATGGTACATATGGATTATGCCCAGCTACACCATGATTTTCAAGTGCAAAAGGTAAAAAGGATGAATTTTCATTGCAGTGAGCTGAAATCCAGCACTACAATATGGGTAGCAAATGAGAGATTGTAGTGAAGTAGATACTCTACTGCCAGCTTTATATCATTTTATATTAAATTGATGTACACATCAATTTATATCATTACATAGCCCGAATCTGGCAGCATATATGTGAAGTTTCCTTTAGCTAATTTATTCATTTAGAAATATTTTGAAGGAAATGCCCCCTCTGGTCACAATCAATTGGAACTAGGTTTACTCTCCCACCATACAACTAGAAAACTAGACAAAATATAAGGAAACAGTTTTGGGATAGTAGACCCAGGCAATGCTGGACTTTGACCTCTGTGAATGAGATGACACACATCTCTGCTTGGAGGTGTTTTCTAGAGCAGCGAGAGATCCTAAATACAGTAAGGCACCCTAACTTTATTTGCAGAGACAGAGATTGACGTCTGGGAGAGTGAGTTGGCTGGAACTTGTCAGGCAGAGTATAAAGTGGAGGCAGTGTGTAGAAGAAACCTCATTAGGGTCAACAATTACATTAAATATATATGGTTTAAACTCTTAGGTTAAAAGATAGAGCTCATTAGGCTGGGGTGTAGCTCAATGGTAGAGCATTTTCCCAGCATTTGTGAGGCCCTGGGTTCTATCGTTAGAACTAAAGAGAGAGATTGTTAAATTGGATCAAAGGAAAGATTAAATATATTTTAATATATAACTATCTCAATGAAAACAAGTATGAGTTAATATTTAATGTTTACATCACTTTAATACCTACATTATTTTGATTATGAAATTACTAACAGCAAAGTCTCATGGTAAATCATCAGTTTATTTTTCATGTATTTAAAAATTGCTTTTTTCCCCTTAGGTTGTGGGAAGTGAATAAAACTCAACAACTAAAACAAGCAAGGACAAAGAATATGGGAAGATTGTAAACATGAGAGAAAGTGCATAACACAGAAATCATTTGTGCTGTATGGGAAAAAAATCTCCTCATTGTTTTTAGATGGAAAAGGAATGAAGATTTCTTTGAATGTGCCATAATTCCAAGCTTACAATGGAGTTGGCCACCATTACTTAGATTTTGGCAGAATCTTGAAGGCAGGCAGAAGAGTGGGAAGCAGGAGAGCAGAGGACAGAAGTTTCAGGTAGGCCTTGATTGTGAGGTATTGGCAGCAGGAAGCTGTAGGTGAGCTAAGGAGAATCAAGAGGTGCTGTATGATTGCTTAGCAGTGCATACCTGACTTTCTCTAGTTAGTCCTAAATTGGAATTGGGACCCAAAGCTAGGGAAGTGGTCTTGGCTGTTTTGGTGATTGTTACCTGGATTGCCGGACCAGTTGCTGGATACAGCAGTCCGACCTCCTGTCAGTCTGGCTAACAGCTGGCCTCCTCCGGGGCTGCTGAGTGGAGACAATGAGCTGGTTTCCTGGGCCAGCTGCAGCAACTTGGAGTCAGAGCTTTTTATTTTAGTATCACCTGGTCATTGTTCATTTGTAAATTCATTCTTAATGTAAGCCCCAAATTATCATCAAATATCTAAATATCTTTGCAGAGATTGTATCATTTCAGTCTTCATTAGAAAAATAGGTAGGATAGAATAAAGAAAGATGAGGAGACAAGAAAAATCATAATTTGAAAATTATCCTTTTAATAAAAACTGTAACTTTAAGAAACAAACCCACTCAAAATTCCTAAGGTTCTTAAAAACATAATAAGCTTGGGTCACTACCTCTTACCTGTAAATGGGCACCGGCCATCCCTCTTTGCCTATAAAATGGGTGTTTTCCTTATGCCTTGGCTACTGGTCTATGAGCTGTCAATGGGCCATTACCCTTCCCCTGTAGAAAGGGCCGTCACCTTCCATCTGTAAATGGAACCCTCTTTTTCCACAGATCCACAAATTCCACAGATTTCTAACCCCAAGTCCCCATAAATTTACCCAGCTCCAGGCCACAATGTGCCTCTCTCCCTCTCAAGGGCCCACACCCAATTTTCTTTGAGTGTATATGTTAAAATTCTGCTTAGTAAACCTCTTTATGCTTGGCACTCACCCCCACAAAAAAAAAATTATTTTTCTCTGATGACAGCCATTGACCTTACAACCTTCTGCCTGGGTGGAGTGAGTTAAGGTTCCATGTCTCCATGTAGCGAAGCCTCCTCAAACCCTGTCTAGTGACAACGCTACTGGAAATTCTTTTTTCCATTTTGCTCTGAACTTGTCCTCCAGCCAGGCATATGGTGATCTTGCAACCAACCTGCTCTGTCCACGCAGAGATTCCTTTGTCCCATTTCCTCTATTACATTTCTTTATTTTTACTTTCCACACCACCTGTGACAGCTGTTCTTGTATCGCTGTGGAGCACATTAACTTTACTTGTCAACAAGAGCTTGGGTGGGTAGACATTTTTCATTAGGAAGCAATTTTCTTCCAAAACATATTCTCCAGAACGTTCAGGCACTGCCCCACTGGTCTGTCACCTTCAAATGTTGCTGTCATCCTGATCCCTCATTCTGTGCGTACAGGCTGTTCGCGTCTTCCCCGGAAGCTTGTGGGAGCTTCTTTTCTCTCCTAACATTCTACAACTTTCCAGCACTGCACGCTAGTTGGGTGCGTCTTTATCTGTGGTGCTGAGAACACAGTCTGAAAGCTGCTGACAGATTATCCTGACTTAGTTGGTGGTTTATTTCCGGTCCTCTGTATTCTTTGTGGTATTTACATATGTGTGCATCTACATGGATGTACACGTATATGACACATAGACCACAGGTATGTGATTGGTTTCAGGGAGCAGTTCTTTCATTTTCCTATGCTTTCTCTTTTCTCCACTGCACTTTATTCTATTTGTAATTAGATTTCCTTACATTCATCTTGCAGCCAGTTAGTTAAATTTTCCCCCCTGCTATCAGTCACCTGTGTTTAGCCCTATCCTTCCCACTCCACCCCGAGACTCCTAAACCCGCTGCCAGCTCTAAACATGCCGCCGTGGGGGGAGGTCTGCAGTGTCACCTGTGTCGCCTCTTCGCTCCCACACGGTTCGGGAGGGGCCTTCTCGACTGAGTCGCTGTCTGCGCTTTCATTTGGTTTCTCATTTCCAAAATGTTGTTATTGTCTCCACTCCTGTTCTCTTTGCCCTGGTGGTTTTAAGTCTTAACAACAATATTTCTGCTGGCATTTTACTGGGGTTTTAGGATAGAGGGAAAGCAAATATATGTGTTTAATATTCCATTGTTACCAAGAGATGCAGACCAAGGCAGCCATAATGCGTCTCTCTACTACACTAGAGGTTCTCCCAGACTGGGGCCCCTGCTCTCTCCCTTTCTGCTTGCCTTACCTCGCCTCCTCTCCACTCCCCTCCCCTGCCGTCCCCTCCCCTTCCCTTCCTTTCCCCTTCTCTTTTCTTCGTCCCTCCTTCTGGCCCTCCCTCCCTCCCTCCCTCCCTCCCTTCCTTCCTTGGTATATGTACATTATAACAAATCAACTTGGGCACTTTTAACATTTAAAACTTAGCATCATCTTTCCTTTCCAATGACAACAAAAGAGAAATTTTTAAAATAAATGAAAAAAATTATAACAGAGTTTTGTTGATTCCAAATAAGTTCCTACAGGTTCTGCTGATTCTCCCGTCCATTGGCAGCACTCGTCATGAGAAGGGAATTTTATTTCCGAAGCATCATTATAAATTGCAAGGATGTCCACTGAACATCACAATTAAACATGCCTAAGGAGAAGCCATGTTGTCAAAATGCCCGCCTAACCCATTCAAACATCCCAAGCCTACCCTTTGATGGCTTAAGGGGATTTTTTTTTCTTTTTTAAATAAGAGAAAGTAGACAAATACATGTTGGTACATTCATATTCACATAGAGACACAGGGTAATCTTTGAGCCCAGTACACACAGAAAGGAGGAAAAAGCTAGAATGCTGCGCCTGCAACACAGAGGTCGAGCACCCTCCAACTTCCAGCAGAGTGAAAGGAACAGAAGGGGTTCATTTTCCCCTCAAAAACCACAGAGGTGTTGACGTCATCCAGTTTTTGTTGGGTCGGTAAGAGATAAAAATGAGTTTAGAGCCAAAGCTTCTAGTGATCCTTTTGGCATTGTGTTCTGCTCAAGCTATCTCCCCACCAAGGTAAATGAAGAACCGTGGGGCTTGAGAGAAAAGACCTCAAGAACGGGGCAACTGAACACATGAGGGTGGGTGTACGAGGCTATAACTTTCTCGCAGGGACTAGGAAAAGTTTAAAAGAAAAAAAAAAGCAAAGAAAGAAGTTTGCTATTCATCGGTGTTCCCTTCATCCCCTCTTTCACCCTCCTGCCTTCCAGCCCTTCATCATTACCCTCATCAGCATCTCCGATCCCCTCCCGCCTCCTCCTTCCTCTTCATCACCGCCCTCTAGATCTTTCTCTCCTGCCCCTTCCCATCATCCATATCAGGAACCCGAGTTTTGCAATGGCTTTGTCCCAGTGTCACCTTTGATGACTGTCCTAGCTCACCAGCGCTGGCATCAGAACGGTCAGTGCCCCAGGGAAAGAAGCTTTCTGGTTCCTTATGCTGCCTCCTCTCGCTGGGTTTATTCTGCGTTCGACGTGAACATTTCACCCAATCCTTTCCAGACTTTCGTTTGATTTTGACGGGTTTCCACTCGTGCCAAGTCATCATGGCAGCCATCCAACGTGGCGCAGAGCCTGACACAACAACGCGTCCCTCCCAGACTAACTTCCGCCTTCTTCTTTCCTCAGCCTAACCACAACGTTCCCCTGTATTTTTACGCGCGCGCTATCCCTCCTTCCCAGTCAGTGTCTGGTACGTTACTTAGACCGCCCCCAAACCCCGCCCTCAGCTGAGCCCTAGGTATCCTTGCTCTCTGTACCTCTCCCCCAGAGCGTCCTTGCGTCCGTCCCTTCAGCAGCGCTCCCGTGCCCAGCAATAAACCTTACAGATTTCGGTGGACTTTGATGATGGATCACCGTTCTCACTCAGATGAAATTCTTCGGAGAGAATTTCATTTCAAAGTAAGGATTTTCATCAAAAATAAAAATATATTCCGTGACCTGGTTTTGTATCTTCAAATTCTGTCGCCCTCTTGGAGCATTTACTTCAGAAAATTTGAAATAAAAGATGTTGTCGCTGACCAATTGAGATGTGAATCTTCTCCCAGCCACTTGCCAGTTTCATGACCCAGAAATGTCTTTCGGAAGGACCGGGAACCGTCGCTTCCAAATGGAATCATCAGTTGCACTGCCTTCCAGTCTCTGAACGAGTAGGAGGGCGGCTTCAATAGCGCATACAGCAAACGCACGGCCTCGTGCACTGACCAGCTTTTCCCACCTATATCTTGTGGCTTTCCGACTAGCTCCTCTAGTGTTTAAGAACTCTCAGCTCTCTTTCAGCAGAATTGGATTCAGTCTTTCTTCCCTATTGAAATCCTTCTAAATAAAGACTTCCTTGACTCCAGCTGTGGTGTAGTTATTTTATGGTAGACATGTTGTTCAGAAAAAATTTGCATCAGTAACTGATAACAGAAAATATTTTACCTGAAAGTGTATCACATTTTTGACATGTTAATGCAGTAAACACTTCTTGAGGACTTGTGTTATACTTGTCCTATGCCAGGCATTGAAGATGCAAAAATAAGCGATAATCAGAAAGGAAACAGCCACATCCAAAAACATGTATTATAGTCATCGAGTTTGATTTCTTTATTTATAACCAAGACAAAGACTAGCTTTGTGACAGCCTACAAATTCAGATCCCTCTGTATCTCTGCCCTGGTTTGAAAATAATAGTACTGAACTACATGGTCTCTGAATTTCCTGTCTGATTCTTGGATTCTGTAAAGATTTTGAAATATTTCAACAATTTGTTTTGGGCAAATGTTTTAATTTTTTTATTTTAGACAAAATTTATTTGACTATATAAGTAGTTATTTAAAATAGTGATAGAATTTGACAGAAAAGACACAGCATTCAACAAACCATTGCTAATCACTCAGAAAGTTACTTGCAAATCAATATTTGAGCTTTATCCAAATTCCTAGTGATTTTTTTTTAAATTGCAGGACATAGCTTCAAGGACCAAAAAGTGTCCCTGGAGAATATTATGTCTTAGAGCTTGCTAAAAGTTCTTCTATAAACAGTCCAGCAAAGGAAAGAAAACAAGCCATCAGCAATCACTCTGACAAGGGGATTTATCCAGCGGCCCAAGTGCTGGACTCCAGTGCTCACTACTGTCAGCTCATAAAGGCAGCAGAATCATCATTCAAGTGGATTTAAGGGCCCATTGTGTGTAAAGACCTCTCAGGGTTAACAAGTTAAGATGGATAACACGCAAGTCTTTTCGCCTTCAGGGGTGCTTTGCACAGCAAAATATAAGCACAAAAAAGATAATTTCACTCTCTCCTGGCTGAGTTTCCCCAGCAGTGGTGATAAGGCCACAGAGAACTCAAAGCTATGTGCATTAATGTAGAATGGACTTAATTTTTCAGTCAATTCCCATTTCCTACTTGTGTGAGAGCAGACAGGGTTACTTAACTTCTTTGATTCCCACACAGTTATTAGAAGAATGAAACAGAATAAATTATGTGACCCACTATGTAGTCTATAAAATGTGTTCAGTAAGTATTAACTGATACTACTGACATTAAGAGCTATTATTAGAATTAATAACTGGATTAGAGCTGGGACTTCAGACTACCTTTTATGTATTACAGGACTCAGAATGTGCCATCCCTTGCCACTTTGCAATAGGATTATTGTGAAGTACATATTTAGGATTTAGGAAGAATCATGAGATTTGGAGAAAGTCTGATGCAAGAGAGGAAAGACCACTCAGAATTTTTTCTGAGATCTAGTCTTTCTGAAATGGGACTTCTCAATCAAATAGCAAAACACAGAAAATAAGTTGAATGATCATTTTCCCAATTCTTTCAAGGGTGTTACATATTAATATCATCCTGAGAACTTAGGAAGAAAGCTAATTCACTCCATCCAATGGAAGCAAACAGAGGGTGGTTCAATGACTTTAGCAGTCATTTTCTAAAAGAACATACTATAAAATTCTATTCATCTGTTTAAAAAATATGAGGCTTATATATAACATGGAAGAAGGTGTATCATTCATTAACTGATACGAAAGAGAAAGTCTCAACTAACGCACATAGAATACCACCCATTTTATTTTATTTTTGAACACCATAGGCAAACACTTAAATGAAAAACAAATCCTGGAAGACTCGAGATCAAACTGGAGAAGACGTTGCCTTTCAAGAATGAGATTTGAATTTAAGTAATAGGTAAAGATAAGCTTTGATACTTTAATTTTATTGTTCAGATTTCTCTGATGTATAACTGCTTCTCTGGCAGTTCTGAAAAAATTTTTCTTTAGTCATTTTTTCAGATATGATTCAAAGCACCAAGATATGAAAGAAAAGAAATTGAACAGTGAAAATTGTGTGTGGAAGAGGCACTGGGCAGGGAGAGGAGCTTCAGTGGGAGAAATACATGAGTGTCTAAGCCATTTTTGGTGTCTTGGGAAGCGCAGAGCGGTTGGAGAACACGCAGGCTGAAGCATTAGAGGTTGTCAGAAACCCAGAGACTGGCTGGGGTCTGGTGGGTCATCCAAAAGGACAGGCCTAGGTGTTCTTGCTCAGCACACAATCTACCTTTATAGCTCCATCCTCGAGGAGGCAGCACAAGCTGGCTGGTACTGGCTTCTCCGTCAGAGCCTCTCTCACATCAGTAACTGGGTTGGAGTTCTCCAAATATCAGTCATTTTCATAGCATCTGCATATTATCGCACCAGTTGATTTATGTTGATTCAATAAATGTGACTCTGTTCTGATTATAATACCTATGAAATAATTAATTTCAATGACAATTCAATTTCCTATCTCACAGTACTTATTAAAATAATTTTTAAAAGCATGAGTTTATACTCCCACCTAAAGTCATCAGATCATGTTTTGGGACATTATCGCTTACACCGCATATTAAGTATATGACATATTAGGTTACTTTGTAACTATGATTACTGCACTAGATAAAGTAGAAGAAGGCAGGAGAAATAAGTGACTGTATTTAAAATGATGCTGATAATGCTGGCGAGTAACCCTTAGCCGGCAAACTGAGGACAGCACACTGTTCAGGAGCGGAAGTTCAATCAGGGAAGGTGAACGACGATGAGCATGGTGAGGTGTTGGATGCTCAGGAGAAGTGTCTACCCTAACCAAGCCTCCCGCCACACTGAGACAGACAGGCAAGCCAGAGGGCCAGGGAACCCAGAAGTCAGGCATGTGCAGATGCTGGACAGGAGTTCAGGAGAGAGCTGCTAGTGATGCCTCCAGCCAGGTGTGCTCCTATACCTGGAAGGTCAGGGTTGCAGTTGGTTAGCAAGGTCAGCATTCAGGAAAAAGGGCTGAACTCAGTGCAGAAAAGTCCAGAAAAGAGGAAGACAAACGCTGGCAGTCCCTGGCGTCTCTGTGTCAGTGTTTCACAGCGGACAGGTGGCCAGCCTTCTTTCGGCCAACTCTAGCTCAGAACCATACTGGGAAGGACATTTTGGAAAGTGTAGTTCCAGCTGACAGAGCCCATCTGACAGAGTATAACGCCACTATAGTGGGCCAGGGATATATTTATATAATGAGCCACACTCGGCATGTGTGAGGACCTGAGTTTGATTCCTGGCACCAAAAAAGAAAGCCACCACACCAGGAAGAGTTTAAACCCCATAGATAAGATCAAAAAACAGGCATGGAAGGAGCATCTGAGGGCTTCTGGGGACCATTCTTGGGTAGAGGCAGGAGCGTAAGCTTGACTCCATTGTTAAACAACACAGAACTGGGGTTGTCATGGACAAGGTGAGTCCTGCTTAGCTGGACTTCCTGTTAAGCTTTCACGGGCTTTCAAAAGGCTTAGTTAAACCTCAACATAGTACAGTCAAAAGCCAGTAGCTTCCATCAGTCCTCCAGATGAATTTCTATTCACTGCAAGGCCCTGCAGGGTTGTAAGAGTGCATTCAAATGCAAACACGACCCCAACTACCTAAGTGTTCTCTTGTTAAGTGCCTTGTCGCTTTTTCATTACTGGACAAAATACCCAGCATTCACAACTTAGAGGAGGGCAGGTGTATTTGGCTTACAGTTTTCAGTGCAAAGTCTGTTGGCTCCAAGGCAGAACCAACGTGGGAGAAGGGCTGCCAGAGGACTCCTGCTCATCCCATGGCGGGCAAGAAGCAGAGAGAAGGGAAGGCCTGGTGTCAAGAAGACGTCTTCTCAGGTCCTGCCCCAGTGACCCATGAGCCCTACCTCCTACTAAGCTCCCCAGTGGACACATCCTCTGATGAGCCTGGAATGCTGATCCAGTCACCTTCCAAACACATGAGACTTTGGGGAAACATTTTAGATCCAAACCGTAACTCAGTTTGTACAGAAATCATGAATTGGCAAAGTACAGCCCCTTTCTGTTAGCTCTTCTGAGCTTTGAGAAAGACTATCTCTGAGCCCTCAGGGTAACTGCCTGTAGATTTGAGTACTAGAGTCTCTCAGCTCTTAGTCATCCATTCCGTGCTAAGCCCTGTCTCTTGGGCCTGGGAATGCTGCAGTGAATTCAGTAGACCATATTTCTGTTTTCCTGATGCTCACATTGTCGAGCAGGGAGTCGGAGACAGGAAGCAGTCAACATAGATGTGTACCTTATGTACCTTACGTACCTTACGTAGGAGGGAGGGAAGAGGTATGAATGGAAAGCAGGGTATTAGCTTAGAAAGGGACTAGGGATGCTTTTCCAGATAAGGTAGCCAGACAAGGCCTTTTTGAGGAGGAAGCTGGTGAAGGGAAGAGCCACACAGCTCTCTGAGAGGAAAGTCACAAGAATAGCACATGCAAAGGCCCAGGGCCAGCAAAGTCCTCACACATTGGAGCAGCCACACCAGACAAATATGACTAGGAAGCAAGAGCCAGGAGGGACAGGCAAGGAGAGGAGATCAGACACTACTGGAAAGTCTTCAAATTTAATCTCACGCAAACAAAAGTGCCCTAAATGTCTGGGCAGCAAAGTGGCCTCCTCTGAATACACATGAGGGTGTTGGATCTGTTCCTGCCCACTCCTCACTGACCAGAGTTCTGTGTGTAGTGCGCTGGTACACATAAACAGCGTTTGAGATGGGAATTTGAGTGGTTACTTAACTTCTGGCTGGGTATGCATTGGAGTACTGAAACAATGCAGCCTTTTCTAGATGACTTAGCGTGTTTTACAACCAGGCCCTGCACTTGGCTAAGGGCCTTATCTGTCACAGTCTGGCATTTCAGATAAAACCTAGTATGGTACCACTGATTGTCTAGAGCCTGGGGCCTAGCTGGAGCCTGAGACAGCCGGGCAAGAGCGTCACATCAGCTTCCTGCTGTTTCTCTGGATGGCAGAAGCAGAGGGGAAGGGAAGAGAAGGGGTTGCCTCCCCAGTGGCATCTGAACTGACAGATGTAGAGGCCACCATGGAAGCAATTTGCTAAGTCAAGAGAGACCTGACTATAAGTCACAGGCTGTACTAGCATAATTTCAACTGCAACTTCCATCTCATGGCCAAATGCCAGTTCTTGTTGCCATAAAATGTTAGAGCTGGAACAAAACAGTTTAGAGAACTTCAAGTCCTGTAGATGATCAAACTGCACTGAAGAGCCATAAAATTCCACAGAGGTGACTCAGGGACACTCTGGAGCAGGGATGTGAGAAGAAGCCAGCGGGTGGAGAGGGTCCTGTCCCTCCAATGCCTCTTCACTGCTCCTGTCTACGTTAGGGTAGGAATTTTATCTAAGATTTTGTTTGGAGGAAGAGTTTTCAGCCAGAAAGGAATTGCAAGGGGGAACTCAAGGATGAATATCAAGTATTCCACGCAGCCTTTCAAAACATGGCCTCTTGTCGCTTATTGCCTGGGAACAATGTTACTTAATGAGCACTTGTTTGTGCCAGGCATTCCTCTCGATTTCTCATAATCATTATCTCATTAATTTTCCAATAACCCTGTGAAGTAGAAGTTGTGGTACTATTAATGAGAAAATCGAGGCTTTGTGAAATTTAGCAATCTTTTCATGTCCTACTGCTAATGAGTGGCAAAACCAAGATTTGCACTTGGACTAACTCATCTGACACCTCAACCTCAACTCCTAATCTCTATGCTCCCTGAAAGAAGAAAACCTATTGGTAAAAGTTATTCTCATTAATGTTCAAAAATATTTCTTAAAACATTTGGAATAGTTTGTCCATCTGGGGTAACATAACAAAATGTCAAAAACCAGGTGACTTAAATGACAGAAATTTATCTTCTCACATATGTGAATGCTGAACCATCCAAGAAGTGGGCACTAGCTAGTTCGGTTCCCTTTTCTTGGCTCACAGTGGCCATCTTCCTCCATTCTCACACGCCCTTTCCTTGGTTCCCATGTGTGCAGAGGAAGTGAGCTTTGGTGTTGTCTTAAAATGTCACCACACTATTAGATTGAGGACCCACCCGGATGGTCCCATTTAACTTCTATCACTTCTTCACAGGGTGTTTGTCCAAATATTGTCAGATAGGGAATTAGAGCTTCAAGACCTGAATTCTGGAGGGGCACACACATTTAGCCCATATTTGTAAATTTTTTTTTTTTTTTTGCGGTACTGGGGATCGAACTCAGGACCCTGCGCTTGCTAGGCAAGTGCTTATTCCACTGAGCTATATCCGCAGCCCCCTCATTTAGCCCATAGACACCGTAAAGGCCAATATACTGACAACACTTATAGAACCTCTAATATTTTATTTAACAACCTTTTATGTAGTGCTTATTCTTATCAGAGCACTATTCTAAGTGTTTTTACAAATATTAAATCATTTAGTACTTCCAGTAGCACTCAAAGATATTTACTATTAATACACTTCATTTGTAGATGAATAAAACTGACCAGCAAAACAATTAAGTAATTTGACCCCACTGGCAGAGCAGGGGCATGAGCCTACTCAGAAAAGAGCTCATTTAGGGGATCAGCCTCCTTTCTGACGCATGGCTTTCCCTCTGCTTCCAGGATGACCACGGAAGAGAAGGCTGGGAGGTGGTCTGTGGGGTTGGCTGTCACAGTCCACTGGCCAGAATTCAGTCACGTGACCATACCTAACTGGAAGGGAGCAAGGGAAATGCCACCCACTCGTGTCCATGAAGGAGAAGGAGGAGGAGGAGGAGGAGGAGAAAGTTAGGTAAGCACTTCCATCCTTGTCCCCACAGAGAAAGGCACAATAAGTCTTCTACAAAAAAATACGCTATTTAGAGAAAAAGAATTCAACTTGTCCTTAATTTTTAAGAAAAATTATACATCTGGGAAATCTAAATGACAGTAAGTGATGGACTTACCAGATGCATTTTCTGAGGAGCGAGGCCTCGGAGTAACCACCCATTAGCTCCCGGTCCTTCCCCTCCCGAATTCCTCTATGTACATTTTGCTCCGCACCTCACAGCGTCACTACCGCCTCTCTCACCCGTTCACATTTCCTGTTGTTTTATTCCTTTCTAAGTTGTTTCTGTGTGAAACCAGGCAGGCTCACCACAGCCTTGGCCTTGCCAGGCAGTCCCCTCTCTTTGGAAGTCCTTGAGCTGTCTCCTGGGGCAGAAAGAAGGTTAGGAACAGACCACAGAATGGGTTATCTCAGCCCTGACACTTGTCCTCCTCAGCTGACTGGGGACAGCTTTGCTGCTCTGGGCCTCAGCTTCCCCATTGGTTAAGGTCCCAATCTATCCCTGATGATCTCATCACATCAGAGGGGAGAGGCTGCTGGGTTAGTCAGGGAATCACAGAGGGATGGATGGGGCTGTTTCAGAGAACAAGGGCTGAAACCGAATCTGCCTGGGGCTGAGGCGGCTGTGCTGCAGAGGCTGGAAGAAGAAAGCATCGACTGCTGAAGAAGCAAGTCCAAAGACATGGTGGGTTCCTCCCTGCACCTACACACACCAATCCCAGAGCAGAGCACACACCAGGGCTGGGAAGGGAGGGTGCTTGAACAGAGTCACTGTTGCTGATCTACGGTATCTGAGCAAACACCTAAATCTGAAGGCTGTGTCAGGGTCTACTGCTCTTTAAGAATTTGGGGCCACTGCTACCAAATGTACTTTTTTTTTGAAAGAAATGGAAAACCAAGACTCGTAATCTAAAAATATGTGTACCTACTTTAAACCCTCTTTAAAAGACTCTACAAGTCAAATACAGCATGTGCACGGGCCAGAAGGACCTCAGTGGGTAGTGTGTGATTGGGGATTAGGTCCTGTAAGGGTGCAGGCATCCACAGAGCACTCTCTGTCAAATCAAGAGCTGGCAGCGCTCACATTTTTTCACCCCTATGCAAAGATGTTGGGTTTGAGGAGGAAGAAAGCCCTGGAACTCAGTGGTCACAGCCAATAAAGATGAAGATGACAGGGAGGTGGCTCAGTGCTGGGACTGACGTCCTCATGAGATGCTGGTCTTTGCTCCTCCCCAATACAGGTACAGCTCCAGCAAAGCGGCTGTCTCTTTCCCACAGAAATAAATGCTGCTTTGATTGACCACCCTTCCCTTTATTGTATCTCCAGGAGTGACACTGCAGGGTCTCCCCGTGTCCTCCAAAGCACATCCGTTCCACAGTGCAGTTGGCCTTTGGTGGTTCAGCAGTGGCCGCAGCCCAGACACTCAAGTGACTTTCTTACACTGAATTTATACCAATTGGCTTGAACTAGAAATATTCATAACTTGATATTTATGCACATGTGGTTGGAAATCGTTTTGTAAACCAAAGGATCTTTTAGGAAAAAGTGTCACTGGGACCCCAGTTAGACCCTCTTTATTTCTTCATACCTTCAGAAATATTGTAGGCAGTTAAGTTAGATAAAAATATTATAGGCGGTCGGACAGGATCAGGCCTTTGAAGTAGCCAGCAGGGAAGACCAGATTACCTTGCAGATGGGCGGGAGACAGACACAACCAGCTGTGGGCCAGGCCTCAAGACAAAGGATCAAAGAAACGCACCCACACACCTCCATAAGGATAAACATCAGGGAGTAATGTTCTAAGTAGGTCTCTATCACCTTGGGGAAGCCAACAAGAACTCAACCCTCCTCAGGAAAAGCCCTTGTTCTGTATTCTTGCTGGCTTACTGTGACTGGTTCCCCTGTTTGATCCTGATATAATCAATTTTACCTAAGCAATTATACTTGTAACCTTATTGGTTGACCATAGCTTTGTCCCACCTCGTGCCCACCATGTGAGGTCTCATGTTGCCCACCTTGGACCTGCCCCGCCTCATGATTTTGCTCTATAAAAATCCCTGGAATAGACAGGTTCCTTGCCCACTTCTGTCCCTCTCTTGAGTATATTTATTGGGGGGAAAGCTTTCTTTCTTCCCAATAAACATATTCTGGTGTTAACCTCTGTTGTTCCTAAAATTCATACTTCGATTTTAGAGAACATGAACTTGCCCCAGGCATCTTTCAAGCTGGGGGTTTCTTTCCCCTATATCAGTACATGTGCGCTCTCTGAAGCTGGGCCCTGCCTGAGCTGCAGAGAGAAATACCTGTCTCAGACCTACCGGACTTTGCCTCAGAGGTGGGACCCCCTGCCAGGGTCGCTATGACCCTCAAGGCTGAATCGGCAGAGAAAATGAAGAAACACACATAAAAAAGAACATGAAAAATTTTTGTTTTAAAAATTTATTATTTAAAAGTTATTTATTTTTATTACAATAAATTAGAACACACTTAAGTTCAAATTATATTAAAATACAAATATTCCTGTATATCCATCTTATAACTTAGAAAAATGCTGTTTAATTATCTAAAACGATTAACAGCAGAATGCAAGTTTATACACATCCAAAGGAATAGATTTCTACTATGATTATATAGACCATAATACAGTGGTCCTCTCTTATCTTCAGTTTCCAGTTTCCTGTTACTAGAGTCCAAAAACAGTCAATATTTGTGTTCACTCTTTCAGGACCGAGAAAGATTACATTACCATAACTTTTATTGCAATACATAGGGCTCTACCTTAGTTGTTCAGTCTCTTTCTGTGCCTAATTTGTAAATTAAACCTTATGTTTGTGTGTATGAATGCAAAAAACCTAGTGTACATAGGGTTCAGTATCGCCTGCAGTTTCGGGCATCCAAAGGGCCTTTGAACATATCCACCTCAGGTAAGGAAGACTTCTATGTAGTTGTGAAGGGGGAAAGAGAATTGGGGGTGAAATGGCAAAGACATTATGGGAGAAAAAGATAAAAACACTATTGACAGTTGAACGACTCCACTCTTTGCACTGCTGACAGCAAACCATGTGTCTCTCTTGGCAAGCCACTGATCCTCTGCTAGGCCCGGCTGCCTTCCCTCTATAAATGAGAACTGCACCACCAACCCTATCCGTCTACTTTAAGTACTGTTAAAACTTAATAGGGTCTTTGTGAAAGCATTGGAAACATATGAAGCACTATATTTCAGCAAGATATTTATAATAATATAACTTTAATAATACAAATTTCAAAAAGCACAGAGGAGGACAAAAGTAGATCGAGACAGTCCAGAGAGGAGGGTGGGGATGGCTGTCTTGGTTCTATCTGATGCCACAAGCTCATCGAAAACATCTTTCTCCAATGCTCTCTTCCCTTTGAAATGCAAACTGTCCTTGTAATCTTTTGAATGGTCCCAATCATCTCTATTTCCAACTCCAAGGTTTACGTTTTGAATAAATTCTTGTTCTGAAGTAGACTGCTGAAAGTGGTAAGCAAGCGGGTGAAGAAATTTAGTGACATTGGCCTGAGCTTTGAATTGCAATCACATTGGAAACCTTTATGCTTAATTTTTCATAACAGAGTAAGTACTTCGGCATTAGATTTTGGATCTGCATTTGTTTAATTACTTTAGGGCGCTGTTTTCATAGCTTAAGTGTGCATATGGAGTTTCTAAAGAAGGACAGTGTGGCACTAAAGCCAGCCCAGGCAACCCTGCACTTCAGGATAGACGGAGTGTCCTGGGGCCACCCCTCCTCTGGCGCAATGACTCCCACAGAATTCATCTGGTTGCTTCTTGTGGTTCTCCGCAGGTGTATGAGCTCAGACCCTGTTCTTGTGGCACACACACCTCTTGCTAATCTTGCTCCCATCTACCTTTCAGTCTATTGGTTGGGAGAACCTAGGAACAGGCTTAGAAATCCAACAGTCCAGGGTGTGTGTGAATCATGAGTGCCGGGAAGGTGATCTCCAGGGGAAAAAAGGATGCAATAAAAAAAATGAAAGACTACTGTACTATTTTATATGTTGAACCATTCAAAACTGTAGATTGATACATAAATAATTTAATGGTAGGATTGCCTCACTATATAGAAATCAAAACAATGATAACTCCAGAAACCATGGTAATAATGCATAAATTAGGTTGTGCAATGAATTTTATTTACAGGAATGTTCTAATGTTGACACCTTCATTGATTTAGCTAAAACTGGGATAAAACAGTGGTCTCCCAGCTTTTGCACCAGGGACCAATTTTGTGGAAGATAATTTTCTCAGGGATTGGGGTGAGATGATTCAAAGGAACAGCAACCTAGATCCCTGGAATGTGCACTTGACACTCGGGTTCCTTTGAAGCTTCCTGGGGCAACACTCACTCACCCCCTGACTTTTTGGTCTGTAGCCTGGGGGTTGGGGATCCCTGCTCTAAAGAAAGAGGTACACTGGTCAAGGAACACAGAGGTATTAAATTTTCATCTAGCATAACAGAAAATCAGTAGATAATGCCTGAGTTAAAAAATGATTTCATAAGCATACTGGAAATAAATATTATGCCTTTCATTTTACCAATTATAGAGGTCTATACTTCATGCTCTGGATGGTCATCTCAAGAAGGTCTTGCTCACTAGCAGCTTTACAGAACCAATAGCCAATAACCCAAGGCACAATCGCACTTAGGGTAAGGTTCATTATTTCAGAGAATAGGTACCACTCCCTATGTTGAGTCTATTCTGGATAATTTAAAAATTTTTTACCATCTTTGTATACAATGCAGTTTGGTGATCATTACTTTTTATCTTATCATTCTAGGGTTGACAGATCTCTCTGGGGCACCCTGCCATGGATTGGTTACCTGTGGGCCTTGCATTATTAGCAGTCACATCTATTTTGCCAGGATCATTTCAGTGAAACCCAGTAATCTAATTTTGAAAACATTTCCAGGGTGATGCAGAATGGCAAACCCTTGGAAATTATCCCAAGAACAAATGAATCAGGGGATTTTCACCATTCACATCCACCCCTATGTTGCAGAACTTTTCTTTCAATGACATGAGGCAATAGACCTACTGATGGTGTCAGTGAGAACCCATAGATAAAATGGGCAGGGATGTATTTATTTGATTAATTCTGATATTGGGAATTAAAGCCAGGACCTTCACACTAAGCTACATCCCCAGCAGTCTCCATACTTCTATTTTGAGACAGTGTATTCTTACTAAGTTGCCCTGGCTGGACTCAAACTTGTGATTCTCCTCCCTCAGCCTTCAGAGTAGCTAGGATTACAGGTCTGTGCTACCATGCCCAGCAAATAGTTTATTTTTAATGTAAAGAGTAGCTATACACAGAAGCTTTAGTGTTTTTATGCTTTAATGACTTGTCTTCTAGCCTCACTCAGGACAGCCAGGGAAGCCCCCCAGGACAGCCAGGGGTTGACCACCATGTCTTTGCTTCCTGAGGTTATCAGATTTTCCAAAACAGTGGTAACCAACTTTTTGGCAGCGGGGACCAATTTTATGGAATACAGTTTTCTAGGGATTAGGGTGAGATGTTTCAAAGGAGCATCTAGATCTCTGGAGTGTGCAATTCACAGTCGGTTCCTAAGAAGCCTCCAGGTACAACACACTCACCGCCGGCTGTGCAGCACTGTTTGGTCTGTAGCCTGGGGGTTGGGGACCCCTCCTGTAAAGAAAGAAGAGCGCTGGCCAGTAAAGAACCAGTGTGCTAGTTCTTTGGGGTGTTTTGTTTGTGTTGTTACTCCATCTTAAAATTTTATGTAATTTTGTCTTCCATTTGTAGACATTATACCTATGCATGTTTTAATTAAGCATGTTTAATTCAGACTATACCTAATATGATGAAAAATGATAGAGCAGGGTAGAAGCTTGCAGGTTAGAGGACGTCAGGTTCAAAGCACATCAGTAAGATACAGGAACAACCTTGGCCTTGATTCTTCATTAAAGAGCGCCCTCTACTGACCAAAGTGTTCATTCGACCGTTTCCCAGGAGCCTCCGGCTTCCTAGTAAATTTAGTAAGACCTTCAAGCAATCATTTCTAAACCACCCTTTTAAAATTACACAATAACCATGGACTGCTTTTTTATAAGAGCAATTGGCGGCTGATAATCACTCCAGAGATGGAAAAAAAAGATTTAAGAAATTAACAGCGACCTGGGTGCAGAGAGACCCGCAGTACCAGAGTTAATCTGTGGGGGGCAGCAAAGACACCACTCAAGGCATTGCTCCTTTCCTTTTTTTTTTTTTTTCTTTTTTTTGCGGTACTGGGGATCGAACTCAGGACCCTGCGCTTGCTAGGCAAGCGCTTATTCCACTGAGCTATCTCCCCAGCCGCTCCTTTCCATTTTGTACGAGTTCCTTTATCTTGTGCCGGAAAGCTTAGTTTAGAAACACTTCAGTAGGATACATGCGCCAGTGAGATTCAGATTTCGTATCCAAGACACGGACACAAATAACAAAGCGGAAGCAGTTCGGACACCTGAAGTGCTACAAGAGTTGAGCAGAAAAAGATTTTTCCTAAGCTAGAGAGAGCAGCGGGAGCGGAGAGGAGAGCAGGTGTTAGAACCTCCAGGAAGGAAGCCTTAGGGCGATTGCCCGGGAGCGGGCCATGAGATACGAAGAGCCAGAGAGGAAAGCACCTGCGACTCCGGGTGGAAGCTGCGACTTTGGAGAACATTTATTGGATCACAGTGGCAACTTACTCTCTGAATATATTGGCAGCCATAAATAATGTAGGAATTTAGATACGGAAATTCAGAAATGCAAGCTGCCTGGTCGTAGGCATTCCATTTTGTACATACTGCTTGATTTAGTCTTCTTTTTTATAGAATTGTGGGGGTGGGGGTGGGGGTGGGGAGGTGGGTACCGGGAATCGAACTCAGGGCATCATGCTTGCCAGGCAGGTGCTGTGCCACTGAGCTACATCGCAGCCCTTGGTCTTCTTTTTATACAACAAAGAAAAATTAAATAGGATTAAATGGTTTAGAACAACAACAACAACAACAAAACAGTTGTCTCCTGCCTCACCCCTACTCTGCCCCACCCGAGGCCCTCACAAGAGCACCTGCTCGGTGCTCTCAGGTCTGATTGATATTTATTTCTGGATTTCTAACGAGTACGCTTATATGAATTTTTTCAAAACTTGGATATTGCCTATTGATTTTCTGTTATTCGAAATGAAGACTTACTTTTCCTAGGTTCTCTACCCCATTTTTTTCTCTTGCCATGCTCCCAACAGTTTTATTCAATTTTAGCTGAATCAATGAGGACATGGACATTAGCATGTTTGTATAAATAATATTCACTGCAAAACCTAAGTAAGTTACTGTCATATTTTTTTCTTGCAAAATGTTTTGTTTTCCTGGAATAACAATCACCTTGTTTTTCTTTTTTATTTTAAAGAGAAAAAAAAAGACAAAATTTCAAAGCAAGATAATTGGAGAATAACAATGGTTAAATACATTGCATATTGTTATCTTTAAGTTAGTTACCCAAACTCCAAGATATTGACATTCAACTGTCCAGACAATATTAGCACAAGTCTTTCTTTTTAATGAACTAAGAGAAATTAGTAGTGTAACTATCTTAACTACCTTTTGTTTGTTTGTTTGTTTTTTGCTGTTTTCTCCCTTCTTTTCTCCATTACCCCATCCCGATTTCTCTTTCCTTTTAAACTTTCTCCCCATGTTACAATATCTATTGTACATTTTGGATCTTATTTACTTTTTCAACTTCTCAGACTAGGGAGGCAATATGATATTCACACATGTGGTCTGGTTTATTTCACTTAGAGTATGGTCTGGAGTTGCATCCATTTACCTGTAAAAGTCTCCAGTTTATCCTTCTTTATGGCTCAGTAGTACTCCATTATACTACTAAAAGAGACCACATCATTTTTATGCATTCCTCTGCTGATGGGCATGTGTGTTGTTTCCGAGATCTAGCTATTACAAAATGTGCTGCTTTAAAATAAGGATGCATATATATCATGGTGGTATGATATTTTTCTTTATTGTTTCCTATAAACCAAGGGCTTCATTTTGTTTGTATATCATATTGTTTACACATCAATAAATTTAAAGCATGAGGATATTAGATGTTGTATTATTTTTTCCTGGAGCTCTTAATCCAAACATCCTCTATCTTCTTCACGTAATCTGGGTTGACTGCTTCTTAAACCTGCCACAAATATCCATCTTGGAACTTGATCCAGCTGAGGTGGACTGTCAGTTTCTAGGCTTGTCTATTTTTCCTTGATCCATTCTGCTGTCCCGTTTTCCTGCTGCATTCTTCAGGAGGCTCCAGTGCTTGCTGCCTAAAGTCCTTACCCTGAGCCAGGGCTGACCCCAGTGCCAGACCGAATACAGTGGGAATGGCAGTGTGTGACCTCTGAGGCCAGGTTTCCCAAGGTGAGCCCTGGCCCCACCTTGCCATCTCAGATCACTGGTTTCCTGTGTTGAGCAGAATATCATGCCAGTGGTGGCGAAGGAAGTAGAAAACTTCCTGCCTCCCCAGCTGCCAGTCCACGGGAGGAAAGCAAAGACATCCATCCGAGAATTTTTCCACTTCCAGTTTGTACTGAGTTCATATGCTTACATCTGCTGAACACTGAGCATACGAATGCATCCGGCTTTTGAGCGCATTTATTCATTTCTGAGCAAGAGTGGAAAGATAAGGCATGATTATACCATCCTGCTCAGCCACTCGGAGTTATCATAATGCAGCGAACTCGGGCAATGATCCACTTCTGCCATTTGCATCTCTGTGAGGCGCTACTGTAGCTGCTAGTGCCGATAACACCACGCGATAAATAAACCACTAAGTCCCCTCTTCTGTGGGTAGCCTGACCGGCACACCCAAAGGTAACGTCGTTCTTTGTTATCCGTCTGCCAGAAAGTAGCTCCCTTGCTCTGCAAATAAAGTGGACACTGTTCATACAGGAACGATTGAGATTCCTGTCAGTAGCCAGGTGTAGTGACACATGCCTGTCATCCCAGCACTGCGGAGGTGGAGGCAAGAGGATTGCTGAAAGTTGGAGGCAAGAGAATCCCTGCAAGTTCAATGCCAGCTTGGGCTCCATAGTGAGTTCAAGGCCAGCCTGAACTATACATCTCAAAAAAAAGAGAAAAGATTCCTGTCAGTATAAACAAGGCCCAAGGGGAAGAAAAAGACCAGGGCTCCTGCGGAGAAGCAGCAGGGAGCCTTCCTTCTTCCTTACCATTTTATACCATTCAGGTGGCGAAGCCCCCCAGGCTGGGTCTGCTGTCTTCAGTAAATTCCCTTGGCCATGCCCAGAACTACAGTGATCCAATTTAGCTGGATGTTTTCTCCCTGGAGTTGACACAGTCAGTTAACTGTCGCAGCCCCACATCTCAGGCCGGCAGCTGGCAGCTTTTGGAAACCGCCAAGGTCAGCGAGCTGTGGCTAATGGGCACAGAGCAGAAAGGACCTCACTAAGCACTGTGAGTCCCTGAAGCTTGTTGGGGAAAGAGCAGTGGGTGCACACACACACACACACACACACACACACACACACCCCCCGTGTAGCCGTGCAGGGTGAAAGGCTCCCTTTAACAGGGCCAAGCGTCATGCAAAGAGGAAACATCCATGGTGCTCATTTCCAGAGGAGAAAGCGGAGTTACCGCTGAGGGGCAAAAGGCTGGCAGCGCCTTCACCACGCTTCCCGTGAGTGCATGTAAAGAACAGGAAAGAAGGTAGTATTCTGAGAAGGATTTTCTTCCACCAAGGAAGTGGTCAGGTAAAGGCTGGGAGTGTATCATGGCAGAGTTGATCTCAGAGACATTTTTTGGTTCTATGAGTCCCTTTGACTATCTGGTGAAGCCTTATTTTGCTTCTTAAAATAATATTTGAACTGCATAATCTCAAGTGCATAGAATTGCCAATACACTGAACTATAGCAGTAGAAACACTTTTTAAAAATCAAGTGCAGACTGGTACAACCACTGTGGAAGCCAGTGTGGAGAGTCCTCAAAAAACTAGGACTAGAGGTCCCATTCAGCCCAGCTGTTCCCCTTCTGTGTATTTTTCCAGGAGAACTGAAAATACCACACCACAGTGATATATGTGCACCCATGTTTACAGCAGCGCAGTTTGTCATAGTTAAATCTTGGAAACAACCCAAGCCCATCAACTGAGGATGAGGAATGGATAAAAAAGATGTGGTATTTTTATACAAGGGAGTATTACTCAGATATAAAAGAAAGATAAATTAGAGGCTTTTATAGGTAAACGGATGCAACTAGAGACCATACTCATAAGTGAAATAAATCGGACCCACATGTGTAAATATCATATTATATCCCTAGTGTAAGAAACAGAAAGAGTAAATAAAATCCAAAAGGTAAATAGATACTGTGAAAGAGAAAAAAGTTTCTCAAAAGGAAAGAACAACTGGGGTGGGGGAAAAGAGAAAAGAGAGAAGGAAGGGAAATACACACACACGCGCGCGCGAGAGAGAGCTAAGTTAATTGTACTACTAATTTCTATTGCTTTTTTGAAAGGAACAGTTAGTATTTGTATTGTTTGATCAATTTTGCATGCCTGCATGTGGTAATCTGAACAATTACTCTGAAGATAACAATATGCAGTGTAACAACCACTGCTAATTTCTTGTCATCTTGTTTTGAAATTCTGTATTTATTTTTTTTAATTTTCTATTCTCTTTTAAAAAAAATCAAGCTCATGATACAGTGTGATGGTTAATTTTATATGTGAGCTTGACTGGGTCATAGGGTGCCCTGATGGCTCATGACACATTACTTCTGGAGGTGTCTGTGGGTGCTTCCGATGAGGAAAAGGTCCGGAGCACAGCGGGTCTCCCTCCCCAGTGTGGGGGTGAGTAGAATGAAGAGGAGGAGAAAAGGCGTCCGCTATCTCTGCCTGACTGGCTGAGCCGGGATGCCCCTGCCTTGCCCTTGGCAAAGGCAGACACTGCTGACCCTTCGGTTCCCAGAATCATACCATCAGTGTTCCTCGGTCTCATTCGGGAAGGCGGCAGATCATGGCTTCCTCAGCCTCCACAGGCCTGTGAGCCAATGCCGATACTCGGTGGAGCGGCCCAAGATGCGGAGCGCAGGCGGGAAAGTCCGGAGGCTGGAGCCTCGATCAAGGAATGACGCACACACCGCACGCCCGCATTCCCATGTACACGCACACGCGTTGTCTTTGTTTTTCTAGAGAACCCTGGCGCATAGAGTGCCTACGTCCTCCTTTACCAACACCCTAAAAATCAAGATCTAGCCTTTAGCCCCGGAGCCACTTAATTTCAAGGAGGAAGTGAACATGAAGTACATTGCAGAGTACCTGAGGGCCAGTGAGGCAACAGGAAGATACCCCTGATTTGCGCCGGTGACTTCACAGGCAGTATTGTTACTGAGGCTTGCGCTCATAATTGAAGAAAATGATATGTTTTAATTAAAGGCTAGTGCAGAAAAAGAGATGCAATTCCAGTCTGCACTCTGTGTTGAGGATCCCTGTGTGGAGACCAGCCCAGCGCCTCTGCATGTCAAGTGGGTCTTTCTGAGGATCTTATGAGGCAGACACACCACCTAGACGGGAGTCAGCCACTCTGTGCCCTTCAGGTGCACGTGAATGCTGTCTGGGGAGCACTAGGTGCCGCTCTGGACGAGCCACTGACAAGCCTCTCTCCTTTTCCTCATCCCACAGCATTGCTGCCTTATAGAGGGGGCGTCCAAAACCAAATGCACGTGCTCTTTACTGTGGAGAGAGGGCATCTGGCCGCATGATGACGCGCTGGCAGGTTCTGGTGGCAGGGTCCCACAGTTCCACCCACACCGCACTCAGGGAGTCAGTGGGCTTGCACGGGTGTCATTCATGGCTGGTGAGGGTGAGGGCAAGGCGGCTTCCCACACTGTCACCTCTCGCCTAGCTTGTGACCAGAGTCCCAGAGGCAGGTGCGGGACAGACCAGGGCCGAAGGGCCAGGGCCGGCGAGTGCAGGCCAGAGCACACACTGCACCTCAGGTGCAGAGGCCACACATTGCTTTTTGCCCAATTCCACTCTTCTCAGGGCGCCTCCTGGAAAGGCAGGAAGGAGGAAAGGTGCCGCATGCCTTCTTAGTGTGTGTGGTGGAGCGCTGGCGTGTTTCAGGCACTGAGTGGATGCCGGAGACGCAATGGTGAACGCCAAGTTCCTGCACTCTGTGAGTTCCATCCGGGAGTAGATACTGATAGTAGGAAAATATGCATAGTGTAGTGTGAGAACTAGGCAAATGCTCCTCAGCTTATGAGGGGCTCTGTCCAGATAAACCATCTTGAAAATATGATGTCAAAAGTGTATTTAATACACCTGACCTGCTGAGACTCCTAGCTTAGCTGAGCCTGCCTTAAACGTGCTCAGAGCCAGGTGTGGTGGTGCACACCTGTAATCCCAGCCCTCAGGAGGCTGAGGCAGGAGGATCATTGTGAGTTCGCAACCAGCTTGAGCTGCGATGCGAGCTCAAGTCCAGCCTGAACTGCATAGCGAGACCCTATCTAAAAAAAAAAAGTGCTCAGAGTACTTCTATTTACTAACCTATAGTTGGGCAGATCATCTAACATAAAAGCTATTTTATAATGAAATGCTGAATATCCCATGGGATTCATACTGAAAGTGGAAAACAGAATAGGTATAGATGTGTAAAATTGAAAACTCATTAAGTCTGATCAGAGTAAATCTGGGAAGTCTGCAGAGGCTCTGTCATCTGCCCTGGTGCAGGGAGGCAAGAGGACCTCTCCTCCCATTTGAAAAAGACTCCACTTTTAAAAACGGTGTGCTGGGCCGGGGATATAGCCCAGTGGCACAAGCGTTTGCCTGGCAAGCCTGAGGTCATGAGTTCAATTCCTGGTAGCAAAATTTAAAAAATAAAACTCACGTGCTGACTACTTAAACTAGTCAAATGAAACCCTTTAAACATTGAGCTACCCACCCCCCCGCCCCCCGTCTCAGTGTTTTACATTATGCAGAAATGGAAGCAACTACTAGTAAACCCAGGGGAATGGAGGAGGGCTGAAGGACAGGTCATCACCCCAGGGAAAGCTCCTGATTCCGTGACCTCTATTCCAAGACACCTTCTCAGTCCTATCCCTCGTCCCAGTCAGTAAAGCCACCAAGAACTAAAACATAAAGAGGAAACAGCATAGAAAAATCCCATACATTTAAATTTGAAGACTGATTCTAGGTACCATCCTTTTAAGAGATGTGAGCAAATGAATATCTGGCGGCGAACGGCAGAAATAGTGACGGGATCGCAGACCTCAGAGAGACCATCATGCGGCCGGGCCCACTGGCTGCCGCAGAGAAGCGAGGCCCACTCCAGAGGCTCAGTGCCCACTCCGCGGGAAACCTACAGAGGGCGCTGCAGGGCTCAAGGCTAAAAGAGGCTGCTTTCCCGGCGTGGCGGCTGCGTGGTGACGGCCCATTGTGTCTCCAGCAGGACGTAGGGCAGAGAGGCCAGAGCTGACGGCTTGGATACTTGCACAGCTGGTCACCTTCGTGGCGCCCAAGTCATTAACACATGTGTGGGGGTGGAGTCATGGGGACCGGTAAGTCACCTCTCTTGTCTGCCAAAAACAAGAGAGAAAATTAATTGTCCGACTTGCACACCTTTAGGGCGCAGTGTGAGCAAAGTTAGCAATCTTGTCGGACATATTTTTAGCCTCACCAGTCTGGGCCTCAAGCAAACACTTAATTTTTCTTGTGAAAAATCATTCTTCCTGCTTCCTTTGGAAAAATGTCCCAAACGCACTCTATAATATTTTCTCCCATTTTTGAAGGGAAGAATATCGACAAAAAGGATTCTAGCCCAGTATTTGTAACCTCTCCCGGCATGCAAACTGCATGAACTCTTCATTAGACTTTCTTCTGTGGGCCTCCAGGCAGCAGGGGGGAGCCCTGGGCAATGAGAATGGGGTGTCCTTGCGAGACACTGGCGCCGCATATCCCCTGGCCACGGAGAATTCCTAAGGCGCGCGTCCCTGCAAAGCCCGACTCCATACGTTCGGAGCCGGGACCGAGCAGGAAGCGCCTGGGTGCCAAAGCAGATGCTTCCCTGCCTGGGGTGGTGCCAAAACCCTGGATTTAAAGCACAGCTGAACGAGCTCTTGGAAAACTTCTGCAAACTCCCCTAGGAAGACAGAGGAAATGCACATGCTGTGTGGGTCCAGCAAGACAGCCCTCAGCCTGCTCTGCAAACCCCTGCTGGCTTTGCAGGGGTCGGGTGGTCTGAGATGTGAAGCCTCACTCCATGCCCAAGAGGCCCTCCACAGGCCTATGAAGACTCCTGAGGCTGGGACCCCAATCCAGTACAGAAAGTTACATTTTTGTCCAAGTCTCAGGTTCTAGATCTGGGGCAACTTCTCCCATCTCCCCCTCCTCCTTCCCTCCAAACCTCCCACTGCCCACTGCTCCACAAACAATCCCGGAGCAGATTTTCAACCTGGCACATGAGAGAGAAGCCAAGAGTGGGCTGAGCCGTGCCCAAAACACTGAAAAAGGACTGAAATGAATCTCAGAAGCTACTTGACAGGACAGAAGCCATTGTGGCCTCATTTTCTGATGTGCTAAGGTGACCTTGGCCTGGCATCCCTGCGTCCAGGAGAGAGAGGCCGGCTCTGGCAGCTGCTCCGAGCCCAGCAGAAAGGGGTATTGTTTCACCAGAGGGAGACCTTCCCGAGCGGTCCTCGCAGACAGCTGCACCACACAGAAGCACGGGGATCACGAGAGAGGGAGGAGAGCCGCAGGAGAGGTAGGGCCATAAGGAGACTCTGGACCTCCTGCCTGACTTCACTGAGGCCAGCCCAGACCTCCACTCAGCGGAAGGCAAGTGCCCCTTCTCTGTGCAGGGTCTGAGCTCTCCGCACCCCCCTGGGCAGCGCTTTCAGAAGCTGCTACATAAAAAGGATCAGTGGTTCTCTGACTGGCCGAGCTGCCTGTCACCCTGTGTGGTAACTTAAGAAGAACCTTACAGTGATTCTTCTTTAAAGCAAGTAGCTGCTGTTGGTGACACCAGACACCCCGAGCCAGGAAGCCCCAGTCTCCTGCGGCGTTTGTCACACAGAGTAGGTGCGCTTGAACGGGCCGGGTGGTCACCTGGGAAAGCGAGCTCCTCTAACCTCTTCGTTTTCTAGGGTGCAATGTGACTGGAACTTCTTGGACTCGATGGTTCTGACAAGTAACCGGCAACCCCGGTTAAGAACCCGCTCCAGGAGGAAGGTGGGCCTGGGTTGTCACCTGAGCTCCCCCTCCCCCAACAGGTCCGTGTGGGGCTGATTAGGACAGATAATTTATTTCACTGAAGCCCCCAGAGTTGCTACTAAGACCCCCCAGGCACAGAGATATCCTATGGGGCTGAGTGCAAATCCCCACGGGCGGCTTTAGACCCGAGACTGAGACACAATCGGAGAGACGGAAGTAGTCCTTTCCCCGCAAAATAAAGCGCCACTGCGGCTCTGAGTTTACCTGAGTGGCGTGATGGCAGTGGAGACACAGCGAACTTCAGGGGCCCGGTCTGCACCAGTGGCACTGCTGCAAAAGAAATTAGAACGGCGGAAAATTGGAGGCTGTTGAGAGTGGACTGGTTCTGCTGGCTTTAATCTCAGCTTGCCGACTGGAAGACCGACAGGTCTCTTGGAGCTGAGGAACGCTCACGACTCTGCAGCAATTTTTTGTGAGCATGCCTTACGGACAGAGAAAAGACTCCGTGTGATTCGGGAAAGCAGGGCCGCAGCAGTTACAATAAATAGAGGTGACGACCTCACCCTGGTCAAGCAGATCAAACTGGTTAGTTATTTTCAGAGCTGGAATGAGCTCAGAGCTGGTAGCATTGTGTGGCTTCTGTGGCTGGTCCATTAGATGTATGTCATATTTAAGGAAACTGAGGAGCACATATAAGAGAGAGCAAAGTGTCATTCAACAGAACTTCAGCCAACCGGGACACTTTCAAATGTGATTTAGAATGTATTTATTAGGGAGAAACAGAGGCTTTGCAAGTTTGGGCAGCATCTGGGCCCCTCTCTGAGGGTTCTTCCTTGATCCTGGGATCAGATGCCACACCAGGGCGCTGTGAGATGGGCGCTGGGCTGGCAGTGGGGGTGGTGTTGACTGGGGCCGCTGGAGTCCTGCTGGAGGAGGTTTGACACAGGATGGTGGGATTTGCACAGGCCAAGAAGGAAAGGCAGAGAGAAAATCCTAGGCTCGGAAAGAAATTTAAGACAAAACAGACATAGGCATCCACAGTGGAATGCTCCAGAGAAACGTGGGACCCAGGCACTGGGACAGAGAAGGGGTGTAGTGTGCAGGGCCTTGCATGTTCCTTCAGGAGGAACTGGTATTTCCGGGAGGAGTCTGGTAGATCAGGATTTGTCTGTGTGTGGAGGACCGAGAGCCAGCAGGAGTTCATGCTTTGCCAGATCTTTGACAATCTTCTGTCTCCAAAATTCCACTATGAGCCCCACAAACACCAACGCAGACTCATTCCCTGCCTTTCTCCGCCTCATCTACTGCTGAGGAGAGTGGGTACTCTCAGCAAGCAGTTCATCACAGCAGGCGGGCAATGGCGTCGGGGCTCCTTGGTGGCTTTAAGGACCCATACTTTGTGGAGTTTCTGCTTCTCCTCTGGTGGAGAAAGATGTGCTCCCAGCTCAAGGTCCTGCCTGGCTACCTTCCTGCCCTCATGGCCCCCTGTGCCTTTGTGAGAGAATTACCATCCCCAGGACTGGCGCTTGGCTTTGCCTGGGCCTCGCTGGGTCGCACTGGGTCTGGTGCCTGCGAGGGAAGCGGTCCCGTGCTGTGCCCTGGGATAGGAAAGCTAGGACCCAACCAAACAGACTGTGTCATCGGGCAGCAAGGTGTGGCTTCGGGAT
Source organism: Dinomys branickii (assembly GCA_004027595.1). Lineage (NCBI taxonomy): Eukaryota > Metazoa > Chordata > Mammalia > Rodentia > Dinomyidae > Dinomys > Dinomys branickii. The sequence continues at coordinate 147,470 of PVLD010001105.1, read as the reverse complement.
AGGGGCCACCAGACAAGGGGGACCTAGTCCCCATTTTCTTTGTTTGTGGAGATGATGGCAATGAGCCGGACCATGAGGAAACCTATCCGGGGTGCAACAGGCAGAGCAAGCGTGTGACTCCTCCAGAGCCCCAAACACGGTAAACCAAAGTTAGTGGCTTAATGAAAATTCCAAGACCCCGTGGACACCGTCATGGAAGAGACCCACAGCTCTTAACCCTCACAACGCATCAGCATACCCCAGTGAGCTTGAACCAGCTGCTGAGGTTGAACCAGTGGGCCCGGGGTGCAGCTCAGGCCTCCTCCTCTGCACAGCCTCCCCAGGTGCAGTAGTGCTTTTGATGTGTCAACTGTGGCTACCAGCGCCAGTTATTCAGTCAAACCCTGGCCCCAGTGTTGCTCTGCAGGTGTTCTGTAGATGTCACTAAAGCCCATGCTCCGCTGACTTTAAGAAGAGATGATCCCGATGAGCCTGATTCAGAGCAAAGGATTCCATGATGAAAAAGAAATTCCGCCACGGCCAGCAGCTTCAGCCCATGTCTGAGAACTCCAGCCTGCCCTTCCAGGCGGTCTAGCCTGTGGATCACACACTCTCCCAGCCAGGCCCAGATGAAATAAACCAACTCTGGGCAATAAACTTCTACATATATATCTCCCTCTGGCTCTTTCTCCAGTGAAGCCCTGAGTGATAACACCACAAAATCTTAATGTGTACCCTTGGCTGAACACTGGGAAATCATTCAGTACAGTGGTTAATCCGAAGGGCATCAGAAACGAATAACCCAAGGGCAGATCTCATCTCGTCCCCCTGTGGCCTCTGTGACAGCAGTTCCTGCAGCTGTGAAACAGGGACCACAGCATCGCCTGCTCAGACACCTTGCGAAGGTCCAATGCGTGTAAGAGTTCAGCGGTGCTGGACAGAGGCCCACGTTGCTCCACCTTGGGCACCCCTGGCCTCGAGCAAGAAAACGCCATCCAAACAGAAAACGAGCCAGGCGTTCACCTCTGGGCTTGGACTCCTTGGACTCCTAAACTTCCTCCCCGCCACACACACACACACACACACACACACACACACACACACACACACACATCCTGTCTCCTACAGCAGCCAGGAGGACACCAGAGCACACACAAGGTCAGCCAGTCCCACAGGACCTAAGCTGGTCCCGCAGCGGTGGTAAAGAAGAAACAAGACACGGAGCTGGGCAGTGAGGAGCTCCAGTGTTTAAAGCTACGCACATGGGGAGAGTCGTGGGGCTACCCTGCCTTCCGCTAGCGTAGTCCCTTTTTGCGGATTGGGGTAACCCGAGTTCACTCTGCCGCGGCTGCGCAGTACGCACATTCCGCCCCCCCCCCCGCATTCGGTCCGGCAAGACCAGTGCCCTCTGGTGGCCGCATGCTGCAGTACCTGCTCCCTGCGCAAATGCTGGTGCTGAAAGGAGCCGAGACCTTGGGGTTAGCGATGCTTTCTAAGCCACCGGTGCGCACGCGCTCCAGGCAAGCCTCTGATGGACAGAGGGACCTGACGCTTCACGTCTTTACTCCGCTGTTAGCCATCTGTGCACGACTTCAGCCGCACCTCACCTACAAGATAGGAGGGTTAAAATAGGTTCTGTGTAGTTTTAACACCTAGGACCTGGGATGGAAGTCCGGGGTTCCGGGACCTTCAAAGGTTGAGCAGAGGAAGAGAAGTCAGCCCAGGGTACCAGAGCCAGTAGGCATCACGGGGCCGGTGCGGGAAGGTCTGCTTTGGACTTGGCGATCGGAATGTGCATTCCCACCTTTGGGTGCAGCCAGGAAGCAGGGGCTCTACAGGGCATATTTGGGAAGAAGAGACGGGTGAGGAAATGTTTTCTATACAGTATTTGGCTGGGAAACGAGAGAAAAGTGAGGGTTGCTAGGATGCAGGAGATGGGTTAAAAGAGAAGTGTGAAGCGAAGGGATGGTCTCCACCGGCCTCACTCACAAATTTTTCTCCATGGGTAAAATGAACAAACAACATTAGCTCACGAGCAGGGGAAGGAAAATTCTGGAAGAGCCTGTGGGCTGAGTCCAACGGTCTTCAGCCTGGGAGCCTTTCCACAGCACGGCGCCTCGGGCAGCCTGGGTAAGGAAACCCGTTTCTAGGGCAGGGTAGTCCTAGGCTTGGTCTGCCCGCTTGTCCTGCCGGGCACCTTCCAGTCTCTTCCCATAAGCGCTCCTTTCCTCTCATTTGTAATGAAAAAAAAGAAAAAAAAGCCTCTCTCTCAACAGGTTATAAACGCGGCAGGCTATAAAAATTCCTGAGGCTGAAAATCGGTGTTGTGAGATCTTCTGGGATCAAGGAACCGTAAGCGGCGCCCTGCCCATCATCCATCTTAGGTGGGACATTTCCAACTTAAATTTTCAGAATTGATTATTTATCAAAAACGACAACATAGCTGCACATCCCTACGTTGATGATGATGGTGAGCATAACAAAAGGAAGATTTCTGCAGAGAATTTAACCATGGGAAATGTAGTTTCGGTTCACAGACGTTTTTACTACAGGAAAATATAGGATGATCAAAAAGATACACATAAAATCAGTGCATCAGGATAACAATCTGTGAAGGAAGGAAAATGAACACAGGGTTTCAAGGGCAGAAGGGAGCAGAGTTTTTAAATTGCTTGTTCTTGTGTGCGTTCAGTGGGCATCTGGAAGGTACCAAAAGCTATGGTGTTTATTTTCAAATGGATATAGGTTGTAAAATAACAGTGGCCCTATTTTAAAGTGCAACATAGTTGTGTGGAAAAGTACGGTCTTGCAATTACTCAAACTTCTGGTTATCTTGTAGAGGGCAACTTTAACATATGCAAGAGAGTTCTTTATATTTGAATGTTATTGGGGGGGTATACGAGCAAAACGCCTGGTGGCCATTGGCATGAGATACCAGATGAGAGTGGAGGAAGGCAGATGGTCCCTTGTTTGTGGGGCTTCATGGACCCCTCAGGCATCACCAGGGATAGCTCTGTTGGCGCCAGTTGGCTCCAGCCCTCTTACACGCTTGACTTTGAGCTCATGAGCTTGATTTCAAGGGAAGGAGCCTGAATGGCCTGGGTTGGGTTGTGCTCCGAGGCCAAGAGGGACACCACATCTCAAAGCTGTGCCACGGTCACTTGAAATGTAGAGGGTGCAGCTCCCCCAAAGGAATGCAAACACAGCAGCGGCCCACAAACAAGTTCCAGGGGAAGCTACTGAGGAGCGAGGGGATAAGTGATGGCTGGGGCATCCCCAAACAGGACCCCGAGCTCAAGGAGGAGTACAGAGTGACCTGTGTGTGGCAGGAACTAGGAGGGAAAACCAGATGAAGATGCTGCAGGTGTACAAGTAGGTTGAGAGATCCAGAAAGGAGGTCCAATGCATGGAGCACCCACTCAGGGAGAGGGGCAGGGGCTTTATCATCTTCTGTTTTCAGGACTCTGTGTTAACAGTCTAATACTCTTGGCACATGATACATGCTTATAATCCATTACATAATACTACAGGCAGGGTAATTTATAAAAATATTTATTCCTTACAGTTCTGAAGGCTGGCAAGTCGAACAGTGAGGGCTGTGCCTGATGGGGATCTTTTTGCCACATGATAATGAAGGCATCGAACAGCAAGATAAAGCAAGCGTGTCTGCTCCCTTTGTCCTTCTTGTAAAGCCATTAACGCCATTGTGTCTGCAGCCTGCATGATTTTATTTAATCCTAACCAGCCCCCCGCAAAGCTATATCTCCAAATACCATTCATACATAAACTTGAGCGTTAAGTTCCCAACACATGAATTTTGTGTGCCACCTTCAAGCCACAGCATCAAGTAAAAGTTAAATTCCCCTTTGAGAGTGTTCTCTGAAGTAGTACTGTTGGAGCAGCTCTGTGTGAGGAACTTAACACTTCCAAGTAATGGCGCCCATGGTCCCTGCTGGGTGACCCAGACCTGCACATCTAAATGAGCTTTCATCCTCTCACAAGGCCGTGCACAGGCACCTGGGCTGGGAGGTAATAGGTATTTGCCACAAGAGAGGCTCCTCAGAGCTAAGGGCACAGGTAGTCAGAATTGTAATGGCTCCAAAATGAGCTGCACACTTAAAAAATCATTACTAAGTGACTATCTCCTCTTTCATACTTTCCCTAATCAAATGTGTATTTTTCAGAATGCAACACAGAGGGTCGGGCCTGGTTAGTACTTGGATGGGAGAATGCAACACAGGCCTCCGTCGATTAGGGCAATAGGAACACCAGGAACGGGGTCAAGGTTTCTTCGGAATGTTAAAAAAAATGTCTCTTCTTTAAACTGAACTATTTTAGCGTATGCGTCAGCACAAGACAAACTTCAGTTGAGGTTTAAGGTAGGCTCGTAACGCCTGAGGCGAACCGTCCCTCTAAGACAGAAACCGTCCCCGTTTGCAAGAGTTGGGGATGTGGAGTGAAGACGATGACGAAACCCACCAAGCTGTTTCCTTTAATGACACCCACCAGGGGGTTTAAAATGTTCTATCAAAATGTAGACCACACGGAACAGCTATTCCACATGACATACATTTAAGGGTATTCATAAGCTTTGTTACAACAGCAAAAAGCTCTGTGTTCATTGAGTTAGACAAATTACTTGCATAATAGATTATTGCCCAGCCGTTAAGAGAATAGAGAGGAGTTAACATGGAAGAATTTCCAGTATTTTATAAAATCAGGTGAGGACATGTTAATATGCTATCGATTCTGTTTGAAAAAATATGTGACTAATTTGTAAATACATAGCAACATTTCTAAGAACCTAGATAAATGCTATTATGACAGTTTACAGGTGAGAAAGGAACAAGGTAGTTTGCAAGAAAGGTGGGTTTTTTTTATTTGTCTCAAGTGAATATATTATCTATTAATATTTTTATAATAACCCTCCAATAAAAATGTGTCTTTCAGGGCTGGGGATGTAGCTCAGTGGCAAAGCACTTGCCTTGCAACACAAGGACCTGGATTTGATCTCTGGAGCAACCCAAAAAGTCCCTGTGTCCTTGGTTTGGGCAAGCCAACCACCCAAGTGGCCTCAGGCTCTCATCGTGAAAATGATGGCTTAGAGAAGGGATGACTTCCACAAATCTTTCTTGTCTGAGGTGCTGTGATTATATGACTCAATGATACATAGTTGGAAAAAAAAAAAAAAGCAACAAACCGGCAAGGAGAATGTGGGTATTTGTCAGATGGCATGTTGTGCTCAGTGGCTAACTATAAACAACCACAATTTTACAGTATATTTCACTTCTTAATGACACATCTTACTTTCCCATTCATTTATACTCCCACATCTTTGAAGTGCCTGAGGAACAACCAAAGCAGATTCAACTAAAGAAATTTATTTACTTTTTTTCTAGGTACATAGATGACATAATTATAGACCAATTTTGATACAGAGGAAAACCCTTCTGTCCACCTTTCCTTTTGCTAAATGAATCATCACAATAATTTTTACAGTTTTTAAAACAATACACAGCTTTCTTGGGCTGAAGCAATTGCAAGAACATATTGGTACTGGTATATTACAGCTACTTACAATGTTTAAGAACAGCAATGGAGAAAAATAAGTTATTTAAATATTGATTTCATATACAGAAAGTGCAATGTTGTTAGTTGTTATATAACTTGCTTGACAGTTTTCTCAATTTAAAATCAAGATACCTTGGACTCAGACGATTATATTTTTTTCTGAACATAATATAGTACGCACATGCAGGAGTGACTTGGTGAATCAACCTCTCTCACTGCAGTTATGAAAGCAAACTTTGCTATGTCAAGGAGTGATTTCTACTAGATAAATCATTTCCAATTTCAACTACACCTGGGGTCAGGACAGAGAAAAGCGCCTCTGAGTAAGGCAAGGTTGTGAGAAGCTTTTTGCTTTATTTGGGAATGTAAGCAGTAGTTGGAACTGGATGCATTTCCTTCCAGACTGCTGTGACGTTACAAATTACACACAATGACATGTAAACCTACCTGAGCCAAACTGCCTTTCCAGGTTTCTTTTGTGCTTTCCAAAGACAATAATTTTTATCATTACTCAAATTCTGTACCAAACGCAACTGATAAAAACTGGATACTGCTAAAACCTACCACCTCCAACATCCACAGGCAGCCCCAAACCACCTCAACCAACTGTCACACATTCAGGCTTTTCTCAGATCAAATTAAAAATTTAAAACAAAAGGCCAAACACTAAAGATAGCTTAAAAAAATTTAAAAGAAAGTAAAAACAACCTAGCCCCCTCAAATCAGACATTCATGCTAAAAGTTATTTGTGGTCCCTGAATTTAATTTTCCATGCAAAGGCAATGATTTCCAAGAGTGATAAAAATATGGTTTGACATTCTCAAAGTCTCTGGTGCTAGTTTTACCGAAACAAAAGCTCTAGGCTGAGAACAAATGGAGACTGGAAAACTCCCATGCGATTTCTCCTCCTCCTTTATTGCCTCTAACTTGACCTTCATGCGGTCTTTTGGCTCAGCTGAAAGGAGCAGCAGACTCTGTTGGGATGCCAAGGCAAGGCATTTCAAAAGCAAGAAGACAAGCCTGTTTTATGGCCCCCACCTCCACTACAAATGGCAGTTAGTGAGAGCTGTAGCTGCCCCGGGGACCTGCAGCCCCACCTCCTTTCAAACGGGCTGTGGCCACGACCCAAGAGAAGTGTTACTGCTGTAACCTCTAAGAATTCCAGAGAAATTTGGTGGCTTTGCCAGTGCCACAACTTCTTCACACGGCATTGTAGAGAAGGTAAAAATTATGGAAGAAACATACATTACTTTTAAAAAATGCACACCAATGCATGAAAAAAATACATCACCTGAGAATGTCCTTTTCCTCAGAGACATGGATCTAGATATATAAAGCATGTAAAGATGGCTTTATAATTAATGAAACTTCTCCCACTTCCCTGAGGGAAATCACTTAATACTAGACGAAGCATTAGAGAACTTTTGATCATGGTCTTATGTTCAAAGTGTTTCTATCGTACATGATCATGATTAAGGATGTGAAGGAAAAATAATTTTGTAAGGAATGGAAACCTTAATATTGTCTAAATTTGCTGTGTGCTAGAAAATGAGATATGAGACTAAAAGAGGATATAATATGCTGAAATCAGTTGGAAAATAATTGAAAATGTGCAATATTCAACACATGGCCAGCGTGGTGTTGGCTCCCTAGTGAACCTGTTTGAACAAAAAGAATTATCTAAGTAAGAAAAAAGCATAATACCTTAATTATAAAACTAAAAAAAAACAAAATATCTTATATACTACTTCCCTTTTTCAAAACAGCTTTCTGAAATATTTAACCCTACACTGACTTTCTGCAAACGCAATCTCTTAGCATATGACTGAATTTTGCAATGGACGTGGTCAGGATTCCAAGTCAATACTGCAACAGTGACCAATGTGGTACAATACTGAACTGATTAAAATGAAAGGCAGTTACTACACTCCCATACCCACACCCACACAGATATCTTTGTCAGTTTCATATAGCTTTTTATTAGGCTGTAGTTAGTTCAAACACTGAAAGCCAACATGAAATGCGTGCCTGATAGTCACTCCTACAAAATTAGCCATGTTAGAATGAGACACACTAGAAAAGCCCATTTTTGCTGAAAACATCCCAGACATGTCACATGGCAGTCTTAGGCTGAAGATCTGGAACTAGGGTTACAGGGTTGTGGACACTAGTTACAGATAACTGCTTGAAAGCTGATATTAAGGCAAATAAAAGCTGATTGCTAGAAAGCAATTATTTAAAAGTCTCTTCTTTATCTAAAGGAGAATAGGAATTTGTTTTTCCTGGTGCAGACAGACGTTCTAACTTCAGAGGAAGCGAGCAGTCTATAGCATACAGTAACTCCAGAGTCTGTTACTTTGGCCTAGCTAAGCCTGTCTGGCTCAGGCTTGATGCAGGGTGACCAACACGGGGGCAAGAGCACAACCGGAAACAACGGGGTGCTCTGCTGTCTCCTCTCATATGCTCTGGGTGCCTTTCTTCTGGACCCGGTCAGCCTGCCCACGATGAAGGAACTGCATCAGCTTTGTGAACACAGGGAAAGGCTGGTTCTGGTCCAGGCATCCATGGTGGGCCCAGCTACATGGCCTCAGGGCCGGGTGGCAGTTTGAAGAGTCTGGCTGCAGACACGAGCTTCCTGATGTGTCGCTCCTCTGTGATGCCGGCCTCTTGAAGGCAAGTGTGGGACAGAGAAGGCACTTGGCTCAGTGTGCTGAACCCTGCGTCGGAGAGGGTGCTGGTGTACATGGGCAGGCCGATGGAGATGAGCCAATCTGAAATGGATGCGATGCATCCAGGAGCCAGGGGCTTCCTACAGATTTCGGTGAGCCCACCACTTGGGATCTGGGTAAATAGAGAAAGCAGAATCTCAAGACTCCACCTGTGCTGCTGGAGCACTACTTATGAGTGTGCGCCTATAAGAACGGGACTGAGACTCAGCACTGCTAGATTATAATCAGGAGGGGTAATGCTGTAACAGTCAAAAATCAAGATTAGAATGAAGAGTTTTTCTCAAAAATGAAGGAAACTTTGAGGTGTTCTAACAGGCACCCAGAGTCAGAGCACTACCAACTCCATGCTCCAGTTCCATGTTCCAACGTGTAAGCATTTATATATCCGGCTATTTTGTGTCACTGTGCTACTTGTCAATAAGAGAGCCCTAAGGATCTGCAGAGACAAACCTGTGTGACAGTGTGAGAAGGGATATTCAGTGGCTGGGCTTTTATAAAGTAGATTTTTCTATTGTATTTTAATCTTCAGTAACAACCAGACAGTTCAGTATTTAATCAACATAGTTATAAGGAATCTGAAATACAATAATATCAAATATTGGCTAAGACAGAGAAGTGGACATTTAAATTTGACTACTGGGGGCCAGGCACAGTGGCACACACTCTGGCACCCTGGGAGGCTGAGATAGGAGGACTGAAGTTCAATCCTAGCCTGGGAAACTTAAGACTTGTCCAGACCTTGTCTCTAAATTAAAAACTCAAAAAGGGGCGGGGAATGTAGCTCAGTGCGAAAGTTCTAGGTGCATGAAACTTTTTTTTTTTTTGACTATTGGATAACATCTTTCAAGAAGGTGATTATGTAACACGTGTGAAAATCCTTGAGATTTTGTGCAGCATTAATGAGATGAAAGTTTTTCAGAGAATACAGCCTTACAAGTGACATTGGAAGTACACAATGATTTATTAACAAAGATATCCCTTGCTATATTATTTAATATAAAAATGTTTCAACAGTGTGGGACTGGCTGGGCTGGGAATGTGGCTCAGTGGTAGAGCTCTCACCTTGCATGCAGAGGGCCTTGGGTTCGATCCCCAGCACCACATATACACACACAGCAAACAGTGTGGGCTTGGCTAAGATGTAGAATATCTACCCACTGGAACAGTGAAAAATAGAAAAGCAACTCCTGATCTGACAACTAAAACAACCAAGTTTCAAAACTGTGTTTACTATTATACATGTGCATAGAAATGGCTAGGTTTTTACACACTGTAAAGTAAAAATCATATATATTGAGGGTATATAATGTTTCCATACATGTAAACATTGTAGAGTCATTAAATCAAGCTACTTAACACATGTATTACCCATCTATGCTCGTTTATGGTGAGAATAGTTAAAATCTACTGCCCTGGCTATTTTCAAGTATTCACTATATTGTTATTAACTGTAATGACTATATAGTATAACAGACCCCCTGAACTTGTTCAGCCTGTCTGAAAATTTGTGGCCCTTAGACCTTTCTCAGAGGTTTTCATGGTACTAGGATTGTATTTTCATTTCCTTCTAAAATTGTAGTTTAAAAATAACATCTAGGCGCTAAGGAGGAACGCTTGCTCAGATGCAGGAGGCCCTGGGTTCAATCCCCAGCGCCACAACACAAACCAAATTCAGACAACTCTAGGCTAACCACATGCTGCTCTTTCTCCAGGCATCTCTCCCTTCCTGGGCCACAAGCAGCCCCTGCCTACTGAGCACCTGGCAGCTGCTTGCCACCAGCACTGTCACTAAATGTGCCACAAAAAACTGAAGTGAGGGGCACCCAAAGTGTAGGTTGCTCACCGCCATTCGGTGCTGCTTCCGAAGCAACTTCACCCGGATCTGGTCCATGTTGGTGGCAACATCCTTCTCAGGCTGATCTAGGTCCTCTGCATATCTCTGCACCAGGGCCTCAGGGATCCCACAGCGGCCATGCTGTGGGAAGAAACAGACATGAGGTATAAAGGTAGCATGGATTTTTTTTTTCCTTTTTCTAAGATATGCTAATTACAAGATCGGGTAAGACATTCAGCTACAATAAAATAACACCAGGATTTTTGAGTTGAGTATATATTCTTTAACAACCAGGATGGATGCTTTCAAGGGAATACATTGAAAAGGTCTAGGATAACTTCTGAAATGTACTGAAGGCAGAAAATGATCATCCCGCATTGTTTAGGCCAATGCCTACATCTCATTCAATCTGACCATTTTGCAAAACCCAACTCATCTGCTGTTGATGCTGCTTTCCTAAACTCCAGGACAAATGTCTACGCTACAGATGTTCCACTGTTTGCCCTTTGTTTGTGAGACGACATCAGTGCACCACGTCTCCTTAGAACGCTCCCTACTTTCACATCCAAGTGCCTTACCCATGGAACATCAAGGAAACGGAAGCGGAGAAGGGAGGAATGTGACCATGGGCATTCACGCTCATAGGAATTTTATAACAAGGACTTCCAGGAACGTATTATAACGGCACATGTAGTTCCAACAAGCTCTGTCATTGCTGATTTGTCTGCAAAGTCACTTTGGTACTGGTAGATCTTTTTTATGTTTTTCATCAAATGGAAAATGATTTTTTACTATAGATATAAATGTTTTTGATACAATGGGAGTTTTTATATTATCATTTCCTTCCCATTATCCACAAATGATTGTACAATATAAGCACTGTATTACATCTGAACAGGGTCCTGCCATATTCTATTATGACCCTTCTTACTGTATTTCTTCCCAACCGTCCACCTCTGAGGTACTTTAGGGAGGTCACACTGAAGCCCGGCGGATCTATAGGGAAATGCAGTGGGGAGACAGTCATGTTGCAACGCACACGTCAGGTCAGACATGGACACTTGGACTTGGATTTCTCTTGCCCACTAACCCATCCCTTTCAGGAACTAGTTCTGGTTCTGATCACTCTCCCTGCCAGGTATAGCCATCAAAAAACAAATGAGCAAGAGCATAAGAAAACTGTGAGGCTGCATTCGCATGTGACCTGGGGACCGTGGTCCTTGGTCATCAGCGGGCTGAGTGCCCAACAGGAGAAGCCACTGGCAGTGGGTCACCACACTTTCAGAACAGCCTGCTCCAGGGTCACCTCCAGGGCAGCTTTGTGGGGCTTCCTGTTCCCTGGATGCCTGACAGACAAAAGCATGGGGTTGGGAAGCCCCATGCCTCTGCTACCTTATCAGAGTACGGCTCTTCTGTGAGGTCAATGCCTTCAGCATGGAGCTTGGTCTCGGTGAGCAGTTCCAGGTCCACTCCCCGGTTGCAGGACACCTTCCTGCTCAGCGCTGGGCCCAGCTTCACACCATGCTCCTGCAGGGTGGCACTCTCGGGCAGCTCCGAGAGCCATGGCGGAGGCCTGCTGAATGACGGGCTGCCAGGCTCCTGCCCCAAGGGAGACCTGGACAACTGTGCTGAGGGACCATCAACAGGGCTTGCCTTCTTCACTGGCAAACAAGGGGCATCTGGGCTGGGGAGAGTCCCCGCGGGGCCCATGGGAACAAGGTGGAGCCCGTTGGCAAGGCGTTCTCTGCTCTTTTTGGCAGGAACAGGTGGAGGCTGTGAGGGGTGTTTGGGCTGTGTCCTTGCCTCAGGGACCCTCTGCTCTGTATCTACTCCTTCTTTTATGCCTGGAGGATGGTGGCTTCCTTCAAAATCATGTCCTTTCCTGTGACCCTCAAGAGACGTCCTTGTTAAACTGTGCCTGACTCCCGGAAGCTGAGCCTCGTAGTTTCCGGGCGAACACTGAGGAGGTGAAGTACCACAGGAGGCACCTGCTGGCAGGCCTTCTGCTTTCCTGGGCGTCGTCTTCTGAGAGTCAGGACATCTCTGGCTTTGGGTCAGGAGCGAGGCATTGTTGGCAGCAAAATCTCGTCCTGGAGGTTGGACCTTCGCAGTGGGAGTGGACGTCTTTTGGGGCACTTCTGGTACAATCTGAGGAGAGGCTTCAGTCACCTCAGTAGGCACATCTTTTCCAGCATCAGGCTGTCCTTGGAGGTCATCCAGGGAGTGGGATCGGGGCCATGCCTTCACAGTCTGGGGGCCCTCCAGGGTCTCACAGCTCCGACAGATGGAAACCGGGAGGCTTCTTCGGTTTTCACTCACACCAGTCGCACAAGGTGGGTCACAGTGCTTGGAGGTGACCAGGGCACCACCAAAGCCCAGCCTGATCTCCTCTCCCTGCTTCTGAGCATCTCCTGACTTGCTTAAAGGCAAGGTCGGGTAGTTGCCCAGCTGATTCCTGTGGAAAGGCTTCCAGCTGGACTCAGTTGACGACTTGGCAGGTAAGAGGCCAGTTTTCTGAGTCTTGCCTATAAGACAAGGGAATATTTTACAATCAAATTTTAAAGCAAATCAAATTGATGCATAAAAGTATAGGAACATAAAAGACACCTACCATGTCCACATCCCCATTCTGAACTGCACTAAAGACACAAAATCATCACATATGACAGTGGGTGCCATGGAGTCACTACGGTCCCATTTTTAGGAAGAAATTCTTAGTCTTACTAAAGGACTATGGAGACTGAGATTATAATTGGATTATGCTATATTAGGCAGTATCAGAAAGCTAAACGTAATGTCTTTTTCTACCTGCAAGCAACAGAGAAAATGGTCAGTCATCCAAACCCTATTTGGAAACCACACAGATGGAATTTTTGTTTGGCTACTACAATTTCCCAAGGTCATGGCTAAAATGCAGAGGAGGACTGGTTCCTCTCAAGAGCTTCTATAAATGATGCTTCAAAGGAATGATTAATGAATACTCAAAATCACACCTTCCTCCAAGCTGCTCCCCTGTAATAAATTTACTGAGAACTAACCAAACAATTCTGATACAGACCAGTAAACAAACTGAGGTGAGTAGCTTGTCAGAAACCACCTATAAAATGCTTCTACGGTCCTATATCCCAGCAAAGCAAAGCCCTGGCTAAAATGAACTGTCAGCTTGATAAGTGAACCCACCAACCAGACACGACTTATTTATCTGATGACTGTTGACTGGTATTAACTGCTACTGCTACTCGGTAAGTTTTATTGGGAACATGCTGTCTTACGGGACAGGCACCGTACTATGGGAACACATGTTAATTCACGGTTCCTGGTTTCATCTTTAGTTAATAACATGTTTGTTGTGGTCTTTGACATTGACAAATGCCAGATGAGAATGCCCCAGGAAACGGAGTATTTGAGTCAAGTGATCCCATTATTTGAGACTTATAGAAACAGATGAGCAATGCTAAAACTCTGTCAGGTTTGGAAGGTACAAAGAACTAGCCGGCTCTAATCTGTGAAGGCACTGCGTGGTTAAAAGTAAGGTTTTCTTCCTAACTTATTGCTTAGGTAAACATTTTTAACTACTATTTTAATTTAGGATTTTGACATCCCCCAATTAATCAGTCTTGCCCTTTCAGTATATGAAGCAGCAAGAGAAATCAGGCCATGGACTGATTTGACTGGGAGGAGAGAGAAAGGGTTGGGTGGTATCCATCCAAAGAAGGAAATGGGTACTTTGGATAAAGGAAAGGCATTCTTTGATAAAATCTCTATGTGGATGCTGCATAGATGAGAGAAAAAGAACAGAGAGAGAAGTCCATAGGCTATGACATTTATAAGAGCTTTTGCCTTTATTACCAGGGAAAGAATCAGATTCTACAATTTAGGGACTTCAACTAAACACACCCTAATTCTAATCTTGCACACTGAAAATCTGCAATGTGTCACGACAAGCATACGGCAGACCCCGAGACTGATGGGTAAGGACAGTGGCATCTCAAACAGACTCGTATTAGTGATTCCATCCTTTCTAGTATGGCAAAAATCAACTTGTGAAATATTTTGCATTCAGCAAAGCACAGACCTGGTCAAATGACACTTGTCCTCCTTATGAATAGTAACTTGAGACTTCAAATACTGCCTGTGTGTGCCACACTAACACGCACCAACGTGCCAGGCACTTATTCATAGGTTATTATTTTGTTGCTACATGGACATCGGTGTTAGTACTGAATACAAAATTCTTTATTGTAAATTTTAGGGGTACAATGCAAACAGAATTGTGGAAGGAATTCTGGTACCCAAATCATGAAAAGAATTAATGAACCAAGGTACCACATGAACCAAGGCACCACACTGTATGACTTCCCTGCACCTTCCAATGTACGTCAATATTTTCATTTTCACATTCTGCTTAAATTGGAAAGATCCCTGGATTCACCCTGAATTCTAAACATGGTTCACCATCTCCTTTAATCCAGTTCTTTAGCAGGTGCATCTGAATTCTTTGGGCACTAAAAATTCTGCCAGTGCTATCTGTGGGATCCTTATCAACCCAGCACAGCTGGCATTAATTTTCTCAACATTTCTGGCTATGGAAAGGTTATTTACAGAAAAGCCTTCTGGACCTACATGAGGATTTGATGTTTACTGCAACTGAGGATGTACTGTGACCTTAAGTGGGTTTTATGTCCCATCATGACCTAGGCTACCTGGGACTGAGCACCTCATTCAAGTGTGCACCCTGGGCACCTACCTGACTCCCTCGGTCCAGATTGTTACCCTAAATGGCTTTCATGCTATTTTTTAAACCATGATTCACAGTAAGACTAGCAACACTGACCTTTACCTTATGGGATGCATACTGATATTTTCTACACTATTTTTCCTAGCAAATTCCTGTCCATGATCCACTAAATTGATTTTGCCACCGCCCTATGAATTGGGATCTATGGTTTAAGAAAGGTAGCCTTACTGGGTGCTGATGCTATGCTAACACGTGGACTCATGAGCAGTTTTCCACAATGGCCTTCAAGTGCTCAACAGAGATTTAGGTCACAATGGCAGCACAAGCCCTTGGCCACTGTTTTTAAAGCTCATAGTAATGAGAATTTTGAGGTCACATTAAACTACAGGGCCCCCCTCCCCCGTGACACTTGGCCTGCCTGACCCATTTCTTCAGAAAATGCTGCTTCTGTCCGAGGCAAGCAGGTTTTCTGGAACTCCACATGGACCAGTTCCTGCCTGTCAGGCCAGGAAAGCCGCAAACAAGACAAGTGCCCTCCGTCTATCTTCTCCCAGCGTACTTGCTTCTGCACTGAGCCTACAGCTGGAGTGTGTGAGACACGGCGGCTGTGTGACCCTGATGCATGGGCTACCTGGTGAGGTGTTCTCCCTGTGGATCTAACAGTTCCCAACACTCAGTGTGGGCTATTACTACATAAAGCAAAGGGCATAGGAGATACACAATTTAGGTTTTATAGCTGCGGGTATTTCAGACGGAATTTATTAACCTTACACAGCAGGCAGGAAGTATAAACACAGAGGCTAACTGGACAGCAGTGTGAGAGGAAGCTGGACGTGGATTACCTGGTTCATCACGGGAAAAACAATCAACCTTTTAAATACAATTACGCTTCTGAAATCAGAAACTGCTAAACTAGCTAGGTTCCTGATGGATGTGCAGCCATTACCAGTTTCCAGGTTCTCGCTGCTCTCGTAGCATCCCGAGTCTCTTGGGGAGCGTCCACTCAGGCCCTGGCTGTCCACCAGCAGCTTCTCCTGGGACCCAGACTGGTCGCTGTTGCCTGGAGAAGGGGAACACACGGCATGGAATCACAGAGGAGCAGAAGCAGAGGTCCCCACATGGGACATCCCTACTGCTTTGTCCTGGCACTGCCATATATTTTTAAGCCTTCAGCTTTTAAAAGAGAACAAATTATTGTACGGTACATAAGATGAAAATGAAGTCATGAGATCAGAACATTTCAAGTAAAATATCGATCACTGGAAGATAAATTTGGAAAGAAAACACATAGTTGGAATACGCTGGTGCCTTTCAGGACAGCCAAACGGAGACTGGAGCCTGTGTGGAGGGGAGCAAGGTAGGGAAGATGCTGGCAACAGGATCAGCGTCACGGACCCTTTGAGTGAGGGCACCAACAGCGAAGGGCAGAGTGAATAAAGGCAGAAATGCTCTTCATGGGTGGGTTAGGCCGTGTCCTTTTCAGAGCTCTGTTAAACATGCACTTCAAGTTTCTTATGTTACTACCTCTCTAAATTTGGAAGCTTACATAAAAATGTCCAATATCAAATTTTATTAGCATTTAAGAGCTTTGTGTTTTGGAACAGTATTTCACTGTGCCATCCAGGCTGGCTCAGAACTTACTATGAAACCCGAGCTGGACTCAAACTCATGATCCTCCTGCCTCAGGCTTGCAAGGGCTGGGATTACACCACCACACCTGGCTTTTAGGAGCATTCTTAGCCCTTGGGAACCTATGCTGGGTCTTGCGTTATCTCAGCAAGAGTCAGGTTGGCCAGAAGGGGCAGAGACTCTGAAACTGCCAGACCTTTTTGTTTCTGTTGTCTGGGATGCGCTAGGGGTTCCCTTCCTCTCTGCCTTCTCCTGCTGTCTTGGGCCTGCATTTCCACTTCTTGCACACAGATCTGAGAGTAAAAGCTCAGAAGACACTGTAGCTGTCAACCCTGGTACGTCCACCTCACTGGATTCATTAACACCCAGCAGGGTGTGTCTGGGCGGGTCACAGAGGAGTAACTCTGGTACTATCCCTGGTCCCTGACCCCTTTCTCTGGGGCACTGTTCTGCTCTGCTTACCGGTCACCACGAAGCAAGCAACTCTGCTCCATCAAGCCCTTCAGCCGTGAGATCTCTGCTTTGGAGCTGGCCAGTCATGAACTACAGCCGGGAGCAAATTCAACCTCTACTCTTTCATGCTGTGGCTGTTGGGCAGAGCGTCTCAGTGAGCAGGCTACAACTCGGTAACCAAGCAGGAGATACACTTAAGGTGGATGGCTGGGAGCTGACTATACGCATTCAGAGGAAACTTGCTAAAGAGAAGTACCATGATTTGTTAACTGGATCTCAGTAAAGCCGAGATACAAAAATCAAAAGTTTCAGTGTGTCCGCTGTGGGCATCGGCCTGAAGGAAACCCGGGGGAGAACCCTGTGGGCTTGGCCTCGCTCAGCAGCGTCCCTGTGCACGTCCTACCAGCGAGCACGTGGACCATGAGGGGACCACAGGGGCCCACTCTGTGCATCTTCACGCCGTCATGCCGACTAAGGGTGTGGTCACACGAAGTGGAAACCAACAAAACACTCTGCAGTGGTGACAAGTGGCTTTCATTTATTTTCCTTTCCCTTTGCTTCTCACCCTTCTGCCACCAACCACATACACAAAGAAAAAAACAACCCAATAAACCAGAAATATGATGCCTGTTCTCAGGGCACAAAAATAAACATGTGGGGAAGCAGAAGGCTGCCGCGGTACACGTGGCTGCGGGTTCCTCGTCTCCTTGTGACATCCTGTGTGTATTTCTCGCAGGGAAAGCTTCTGTAACACAGATCACTACTGCAGAGAGCATGGCAGAGTAAATTCTTCAATTAGAAACACAAGTGAAGAGTGCTAATTGTTAAGCAACTGATGACAAATTGACATATTAGAAGCCCATGAACAAATACTGCCACCCCCACACCAAACACTGGAACATTCTAGAGTGATGTCCTCATCATGTGGGATGAGCCTATGGCCTCAGAGTAGCCTCTATTCCAGCCTAGGATGTTATTTAGGAAAATGATGCTTATGAAATGATGGCTTTGAGCTCTCTGCTACAACCCAGCAAAAGGAACTGGTGTTATCTATCCCTGGTGGCAACAGTTCAGGGCACCACAGAAGCCAAAGCTAACCCTGGAGTGCAGACCAATGTGAAGAAAGCAGAAGCCATGAAATGCGTGCTGGATCTGCACTCGGGGGATCCTGGCCTCCCCAGGCACAGGACACCTGGATTGTTATGGAGAGGAAAAGGATTCCTCTCATCACTTGAAAAACACAGTCCAACTCCTAGTAAGGAGCACACGGCAAAGACGTTTCAGATGTAGTTCCGCTAAGTAACCGATAACTTAGAGGACTACAGTAGCTTTCTGTCAAACTAAATTTCTTTAGAGAGAAAGAGTCTTGTTAAGATGCTAAATTGCCCAGGCTGGGCTCAAACTTGTAATCCTCCTGCCTCAGCCTCTGAGAATAATGGAATTATAGGTGTGAGCCATCATGCCTGGCCTTCTTAGCATTATGACGAATAAAGACGTCCTCTTTCATAACGTCTCTGGCACAAACCTCAGGACGCAACTGTAGGACAAGGGGTCTGGGTCAACATGGTGTGAAACAGACAGGGCCCAGAGGCTGCCCTGTACTCAGGAGCTAGTTGTGGTTGGTCCTCCTATTTGGGTGAAGGAGAATATTGCATGGAAGCCAGCCATTTTCCACGGCTGAGGAATAGCAAATGGGTTATGTTATAGAGCAGATGTGGTTCAGGAAAACAGATGAATATTAATTCACAGCAACACAGCTGGTCAGCTATACTGGGCACTGTGCCCCGTCACTGATGCACAACACGGCCATAGAGCCCAGGGTGCCTCTTGGGAAACCTAAACACTCTCAACCTCGTCATAAAGTGATAATAAGTACATGATACAGTTCCCTCCACATCTGTCCCTGAAGGCTACCTGCTTACCCGGGCTCAGATGCCTATTTCACAGTGTGTGTCCCTCTGTGTTATCAGTGAATTTAGAGGGAATATGCTTTAAGCAGAAGACGACGAAAAAGCACTGAAGCGCTGGCCTCCACGTCTCCCGGGTGTGATGTACTCAGTCAGATGCTCCTCCAGAACCCCTCATAAAGTAAAAGTATCAAAAACTAAAAATTCACTTAGTATACCACACCCACTGAGCACCCTAACTTAGCAGCACAGGACGCTGCCAAGTACAGCCTGCTCACCCTCGTGACTGATGAGGAGCTGCAGCCTGCGGCCCTGCCCACCTCACGAGACAGCACTGGAGCAGGCTGCATACTGCTAGCCCAGGAAAGATGCGAAGTACCGTTTCTACTTCTCTATGCTTTCACACCACCAGGAAGTCAAAAACTCCCGAGCTGGGGATTGTCTGCAATGCATAACTCCCCCCACCACCACCGCTAATCATGGTTTTGGTGCATCTTTCAGCAACAGAAATGCTATTAGCTACTGATGCCTCTGAAGCAAAGCACTTGAAAGAAAACACATTTGAATTCAGTAACTGGAAACAATACCACCTTCATGATGAATTATTTCAGGAATGTTTGTGATATGAAATTGAAGAATAAAGAGCAAGATAAGACCGGGTTAATGGCGCGATGGATAGGATCCATCCGACACACTCCATGAAAGCTGTGGCTCCCAGAATTCTGCAAATGTGCTCTAAAACCGAGCTGCCATCTATTTAACTTTGGAATCCTTCTGCTCCACAGACTCATTTCAGAGACATTCCCTGCTTCTGTAATGGAAACTGATTAATTTCACTTATTAATCCATAAGGAAATAGCTCATGATTTTGAGATATAATTAACCCTCAGCTAGGCAGGAAACTCCCACTTTTGTGCCCAGAGACCCTAGTGACCTACTGAAGACTGCACATCCCAACAGACGCTAAGTCCACTGGTTGCTTAAACAACAGCAGGTCACTCTCTCAGCCATGCGGGGCAGCATGATCCTCAATCATCACCTGGGCACATGCCAGGAGAGCTGTCAGGGCTACAAAGCGTAGTTTTGCTTCCATATTAACAGGAATGTCTGTGCTTGGAGTTTATGTCCTTGAGCTCTTTGGCTTAAATGGACCCTTGACTTAGGAACTTGACTTTGTTCCTGAGAGCTGGTTGTAACTCAAGTTGTCAGTTGAAGGCTCAGGCTCCTGTACACGGCCTTCAGAACCTCTCCTGTACACAGACGGATCTCAGTGTCCTGAGAGAGACACTAGCCCAAGACTTCTCAGTTGACCCCATATAGGAAAGGATGTTGCAATATTCCTTCCAGAACTCTGTAAGGGTTAAATCTGTATCTAAGACCATCTGGAAGCACAAGCAGCCATCATTCAGGTCATAACTCAAGGCTTTAGTCATAAGTTAAAACTAAAATTCCGGTCATAAGCCAAGTTGCTCCTATGTCAGGCTGATTGTAACTCGAGGGTCTACTATAGTATGAAATTGACCTTAGCTTTGGAAGGACTGAGACAGCGTGAGGGACTCCACAGATGTAAGCATCTGCTGACAGTTTACAAGAGACCTGCTGGTGACCAAAGACTGTGGCTTACATACCAGTGGCCCTGAGCGTGTGCAGGAACTTACTGTCATATTCCTGTAACAGCTCTACCGCCGTCAAGAGAACAGCTCTGTGCTCCGGGTCTCTGATATTGAGTTCATCCAAGTCTTCCTCCTCCAGGAGCTTGAAGGTGTCCAAGTCTTCATACCCATTGAACAGGAAAGTGGGCATGTGCTCCTGGGAGGCGCAGAGAGAAGACCAGAGGGGGTCAGCGGCCCAGCCCTGTAACTACTAGCCTCAACCCCTCAGCGCTTCCCTTGTCATTTTTATGCTAATCAAGATTAGTATCGTCCATAATGCATTCTATACCTCCCAGCCCCCCAGTTCAGCAGGCAGGCAGATGGTTTCATTCATCACAGGTTAAGAAGTATAGTGCAGACTGATGGGTTCCATGTCAAAACTGTGCCCTTGATATGGACTAATTCCTTTACCACTACATGGCCCACCAGGAAGAAGGCTCCTCCTTCATTTACAGAGGTATGAACACCCAACTTCATGGGCCCCTCAAATATCTCAGGAGCAAGAGGGTTTTTTGCAAGAACAGAGCCACCTGCCAGACACTGAGCCCTGGTGAGAAGGAGGTGGGAAGGGAGATGCCTTACTGGCTCTGTAGAGCCGGCTGTGTGGAAGGCACTGGGTTTGTGCTTACGGCCTTTCTTGTCGCACATTCTGATCCAGGGCCTATGCTACCACCCACAGAGCAGGTCAAGGGCAGCAGGAAAATTCCCTAACTTCTTCCGCAGGATGGCGACTCACCGTACTACTGGCTTATCTGTCATCGTTAGGTGACAGATATCCCTCGCCTAGCTTAAACCTGCCCTCCCCTTGCTTAGTTTAGGAGCAGGAACAGGCAGTAAGGAACAGTGTGACAAGAGTAAGAAGGGACTGACTTTTAGGTTGATCCGGTCCAAGAGATCCTCAACGGATTTGGGCTGCGGAGGCCTCCCTTTCCTCCTCCTCCTAGTGGGGCGCTTGGGCTTCTCCTCTTCCTCGCTGAGCACATCCACATAGATGAACTTGAAGGTGCCGACCTTGTTGTTCAGCAGGCCCATCCAGGTCCCCATGGGCGGCTTGCTGATGATGTCAATGATGTCCCCTTTCTGCGGTGCAGGGAACACAGGTCTTCCGGTTAGGTGCACTTTTAAGTGCAAACAGTGAGTCACAGATGGAAACGTGGCAGAGTGGGGCCCCACACGTGACCTCCCTGAGCTGCCAAGGCAGGGCATGACAGGGAGTCTGCCGGGGCAGAGCAGAGCGCTGTGACTGTGCCAGATCCCACATGGGCCCAGGTCACCAGACAGCCTCCCTCCTCCCGGCTCGTCAGGGTGCGGGGCGCTGCGCTGTCTCCCAGCCTGGCTCTCTAAATACTCTCTCATCGCCCCAAGAGCTCCTGCTTCCCAGAGAAAGCACTGCCTAGGACTCACAGGACGGTGGCAACCCTGCCCTGGGGTCACTTGCTTTGCGGGACTCCACATTCACGTCTCTCATAAACATCTCTGCTCGCACACAGAAGGCACTCATCCATTTGTGGATGGAGAACGGGTAGACACTGGGGTGTGGGGGCCACAGGAGTCTAGAGGGCAGCTGGGGTAAGAGGACAGGGCCCAGGTGTGGGTCATGATGAGGGAGTGAGACAGGCCCTTCTGTCCTGACCCCTGGTTCGTACTCAAGTTTTGTTTTTGCAAAGAGACAGTGGATCAGCAGCACTGGTCACAGCCCAGCATCCAACAGTAGGGAAGAGAGAAAGAAAGGGTCCAGGTGGGCTTCTCTGAGCCCCAGAGAGACCCACCTTGAGCTTGAGTGAGTCTGTGTCGTAGGGACTTGGGGTGAAGTCGGTGTGCACCCGAGCTCGCCCGCAGAAGGGCCCCCGGTAGGGCGGCTCCTCGTCGTCACCATCTTCTGACTTGACACTTTCCCTGTTGCTGGCAGAGGAGTCAGTGGTGCTGACTGTCTGACCACCTGTGCGGGAAACACGGGAAGGAGAAAGCTAAGCACGGATTTCCCACATGACAAAGCTGGAAGGGAAGGAAGGTACTGAGATTAGGAAAGGGAGGCCCAGGAACAGGAGCCGAGCCCCTTGACCTTGTGTCAGAACCAGAAGGCACACACTTGACTTCCCACTGACTGAAGTTCCCAATCAAGGTCCGCAGGGCACAGCGCACTGTCCTTATGACCTAGGAATCCATATGACATGGAGCCTCCATAGCACCGGACACCATGGTACTGATGAAGACACCATAGTACCGGACACCTGCCTTTTCCTTTACCACCCAGGACCTCTAACTGGTGCAGGACACTAATGCTACACCATTTCACAGACCAGGAGACACCTTTTAGGAGGTCAAGGACCTTGTCCATGGGTAAGAACTTGAGAGCAGTGCACTTTACCCTGGTGCCTTCCCCTTTACTATCTGGCCAACACCAACCACCCTTGGGCCTGGGCAGCTGACCAGTGCCTGTTACCAGTGTAATTCAACCCCCCTTACCTTATTGGTCACCTGTCCGCGCCTTTTCCTTGAGTTCATTGCCCCCTTCTCTACACTCTTCCTCTCAGATGCGTTCCCTTCGTCTCTAGCCAAAATTAACCACCGCTCCGTGTGCCACTGCTGATGGCTATTACCAAACGGGTCCCCCTCCAAGTGCCGGTATTTGGTAGGTCTGGTTCCCTCTCACCACACCCTGAGGAAACTTGGTCCTACTGATCCTGAACTGGCCTCAATTTCGACCTCAACACATGTTTGATTTTACCTCCAAAGGAAGTTCTCTGCAGTGACACACTGGACTTACTCATCGAGCTCTGCCCACTCAGAGAGCTCCGAAGACTTTCCACAGACCCTCCAGCTTTGAGCTTGGGTTTGTCCACGTGCTCAGAGTCAGGCTGGGCAGAGGCTGGGGAGCCTGGCATTCCGTTGAGCCCCGAGTCCTGAAAGGGTTAAGAAATTAAGTCTCACAGGCACACTGGTGTTGTTCCACAGTTCTCAGCAGTGTGGGCCTCAGCAGCATCTGTCAAATTGATCTTCAGTCATCCCTGACTCTAAGCCCTGCATTCCTTTACTCAACCTATATTATTCCTTAATTTTAAAGCCATGGCTGGTTAGTAAGCACTCAAAAATGGTTTTGCATGTTCACATAGATATTTTTGAAATCTCTGGCAGAAAAAAAAATCTACCATTTCAAATAAAATCTACCAAATCAAATATTTAGTTAAAGGCTTAGGGCCTCAGTATAACTTAGCAGCCCAGTATCAAGGCTGGACTTCAACAAAGGTCAAGTACAACCCACTATGAATGCAGTATCCAAAGTACTACCAGAGAATATCTAATCTACTTTCAAGGAAAACATTTATATTGAAAAAGAAAAATAGTTTACTTCTTTAAAAAAAGCAACTGGCCATACCGACCATGTTTCTGTTTATATAAGTTACTGACACTGGCTAAATAATTAACAACTTAAGACCCAGATACATGGCAAAAGTTGTTTTTTAGTCTATCACAAAGTTTCCAGATGGCACACTATGGTTCTGCTTCCTTTGCTTCTTTCCAGTGTTGCTAACAAAATGCCACAAAGTCCCTTCGGGTCAGATTGCTGGTCCAGTAACTGACTCGGCAGCACTTTGCACTGTGTGGTGGCCAAATGTGATCGGCCCAGCAGCTCCTCGCTGGTCCACGTGTGTACAGCACACTGCTTGGACCAGCAGTGCCAAAGAGATAAGACACCATCACAGTGTGCAGTGGGAAGTATCTGCCTGGCACCGGGGTCTCTGGCATGTCAGACTTTCTAGCACTGAGGATGTGAATACAAAACCATCTAAACAAAACCCGGTGTTTACATGGTACCAAATCCTCAAAAGGAATTTCATACAGTTCCACTGGCCTTGCAGACATTTAAAGCCAACTGCAGTGACAGGCTCTGATTTGACACCTTGTGCTTTACACAGAAGGCAAGCGAGCAAACCACCTCAAGAACAAAAACTAGACACCAAGATCACATGATCCTGGAGCTGCAAAGACGGTTCCTGAATCAATTTTCATTCCTCCTTTCTGAGTCCCAAAACAAATGATCTTTCCTATTAAAAACTCTTTTCTAATGCTTCTTGGAAAAGTGCATGTTTTGAAACACAGCAAAATTAAATGTGCATCTTGGTTTTACATGCTTTCCAATGCTTTTCAAATTACTAATTTATTCACCATCCATTTATTGATTATCTACAAGAATCGGTACCAGTCTAGGTGCTGGGCATATACCACAGGAAGAGAAGACCGAAGTCCCTACCAGAGAAATGCAAATGGAAACAACACTGAGCTTCCTTCTCGCCCTGGGAGAATGACAATCACTACGAAATCAAGTAACAAGTGCTGGCCAGGCTGGCGGGGAGCAAGGGGCCCTTCCACGCTGTCCGTGAGAACGTAAATTAGCATAGCCACTAGGGAAAACAGTATGGGAATTTCTTTAAAACTTTAAATTGGAAATTCCATTTAATCCAGTTACTCTTTCCCTAGGCACCCTCTTGAAAGTGTTAAAGACATCGTGTTACAGTGAGATACTCTTGCTTACAGCAGCACAACTCATAACAGGTAAATCTTGGCATGAGCCTACATGTCCGTCAGCAAATGAACAGATAGGGAAAATGTGGTACTTAAACGCAGTAGAGTACTGCTCTGCCAAAAAGAAAGATAAACCTGAATCCTTTGTAGGCGCAGTGGGTGCACTTTGAGACCATAATGTGGAGTGAAATAAATCAGACACACACATTTAAACAGCACAGGCTTTCTCTCATCTGAGAAACTCAAATTATAAATAAGAAGCAAAATAACAGACGGGTAATAAGAAGCAGGGAAATGGATCCTTCTCACGTGGGCAGGGGATCAAGAGAGAGTGGGGGGGGTAAGGAAAAGGGATGACAAAAAATCAAGATGTGTTATATGCACGGACCAGCTCCACAGCAGCAGTGTGAGCGTGACATGCTGCAAACATGTACATAGGGAGGGCTACGAGATTGCTACACGGCAGTAAAATGATAAGAAACTCCTAAAAATGACATTAAAATTCTATGCTCACAATCCATACAGCAGAAAACCTCTAAGAACATAAGCTTGTAAGGGCCTTTTAGTAGATGTTTCATACTTTGCTGTGGGGCCACATATGCATGCCGCTGTATTTGCAGTATTGTTGGCTAGATTCCAGTAGCACCCACATCATCTTGCCAAATCCAGTGTGACTATCGAAAATATCCCCAGATATTGCCCAGCGGTGGGAGGGGAGCAAATAGCTCCCAGTCTTACAGTGATAACCTCGGTCATCAACATGTCCACTCTACGCCTGAACCCAAGGGCAGGTGGCTGGTGGATAGGTGTTCAGAGACTTCTACAGAAAGAGGCGTGGTGTTTAGCTCACTGTGCCCACCAGGGGGCAGCAGCAGAGCAAAAATGTTTGGTTTTCCGGCTCCTTTCCCTGTACTGAGTTTGGATGAGCAAGCATCCCCACATAGTTTACGCAGTCAGCCAGCTCACACACGTATTTTAAATAGGATGCAAAAGCAGTAGCATAAGGGTGTCAGAGAAGGGGGTTTTGAAATCCAACAGTCAAAATTACCTAAAGGCTCAGTTCTCCAAGTGTTTTTGTTCTTTCCAGTTCCATTAAGACAGAAACAGGTAATGTTGCCAACAAATTTTTTTTCTTTTTTGCGGTACTGGGGATCGAACTCAGGACCCTGCGCTTGCTAGGAAGGCGCTTATTCCACTGAGCTATATCCCCAGCCCACCAACAATATTTTTTTAAAAATAGAGTAGGGTGAGGCTTAGGTTATGTATCTTAATGAGCACAGATAGGGCCAGTCAGTGAAAGCCCAAGGAAACGGCGCAGCTATCAGAGTCTGGTAACCAGGAAGCACTTTCTGAATTTCCTTTTCTCACTTGCTCCGTCCTTCTAAAATACAAACTACATCTGAAAAGCCTGGGGTTGGAGGGCACTTCTTTAGCTCAGGTTCCGGTGGTAGTTTGCAGCAAGGGTAGTTAGGAAACTCCTTTCGCGTTCACATTTACAATGCTTATCGTCCTAACGAGTCACTGTTTCCAACCCTGGCTGTCTCTCCCCTTGTCTGCATGCAGAAGGCAGAGCCTTGTATTTTGTATTCCCAGCACTAAACACGGTGCCCACACAGCCCTAAGAGCTCAATCTGAGCTGCCAGAATTGAATGTTTGCCTACATAAACAAAGCACAGCCCTGGAGCAGGCTAATAATACACATACACAGCAGCATTTACAATCTCATATGATTGCCCTCAGCTTCCCCGGGAGTATGGGAGTGGCTTTCTGCTAGGTAACCACGTACCTGCTCAGAGACAGAGCTGCTGTATTTCTTAGACATTCTCTTCCGCATCGTCTCTTTCACGGATTTCACCTTCCTTCCGAGAGATATGCGGGAGGCAGTGGGGGATTTGATGACTTCTTTGTATACAAAATCTCCTTCTTTTCCCTGTGCAATAAAATGTAAGTAATCTTCAGTTCCAGAAAATGCAGCTCAGGAACAGGTTTCACTATCCAAGCCATGAGTGGACCACACTCTCAGAAAAATATTAGCATTCTGGGGACCGTGACATTTTTCTTATATTAGGTCAGTGCTATGGCCATTTATCTTTTTGATTAGAAATTAAAGTCCACTTTGTTTGTTTGAAATGGGATGTGAGTCACTTTTTACTTTAATCATAGTACATTCTTCTCCAATTATATTTTTTCCACTGTTTCCAACACCCAAGGGTCTGCACTTCATCAATTGGAGTAATCTATAAAGCACCAGGGTTCACTCAAGCCCAGCAGAAGGGAGGAGAGAGGGGTGATACCTATGAATCACCCTAGCACCATCAGTGGTAGAAGCTGAAGCAGGAGAGTCCCAGCACTGGAATGGATTTTATCACTGTGACGGTCAATGTGGTCCATTCCTGGGAGTGTATATCTCCTTCCCTTAACAAGCTAGACTATGGCCATATCTCATTTTATTTTGCATTTAAAAACAAACTTTCCTCTGAGAAAGGAAAAAAAAAAACAAAACTCTTATTTTTTTAAAGAAAAATATTAACCACCTGCAATTATTGGCTTGTGAATCAATAAATTTGCTATCCAAATAGAAGAATTTCCATCGCCCAGGAAATTCTGAAGTAGCTCATATCTCACAGATGGGAATTTTAGCTGTTTATCTGTATTTAGCAAATACAGATAAACAGCTAAATACAAATGTATTTAGCAAAAATACGCATGAGATGAGCAAAACTGCAGGTAAAATTCACCTATATCCCTGAGGCGTAAGAGAGCCTCAGGGAACAGCTCTGTGAACCTCAGTGATTAGTTGGCCCAGGCCTGTAATCCAGAAGCAGGCCTGAGGAGGCAGCGACCTTGCCCTTGAGGGGTCTAGTCTGAGATGACACCGAGCACAGCAGATTAATTCCCGGACATCCCCATTCCATGCACTAGGCCCGCAGTAAGAATGATCGTTAGAGATGCTAGCACACGCTCTCGGTTCCCCACTCGCAAGGCTCCACCTGGCTGTACTACTTGTATGTGACTAGGGTAGTAAAGAAAGGGAAGGGCTGAGAGCACAAATGAGTAAGACCGCAGAAGCCTGACCCATCTGGATTTGTCACTTGAAGAAAACCATTCAAAGAACTGTGTGCTACTTCAAGGAAAGATGGAGGCCAAAGGGAGTGGTCACTCCTTCCATATGGAACAGTGGAACAGCTTTACAAGGGCTTCTTTCCAAATATGGCTTAGGGTCACTGAGGAAAGCCAGTGTCAATTCTCAAAAGTATTAAAGGGGAAGCTACTGTTGATCACAGCATGTAAGCTGACATCTGGCGCTTTCCTCTGACATCTACTCACCATTGGATCAGAACCGTTGCTGCCAACGTGCAGAGAACGATTGGTCAGGTCAAATCCTCCAAAACTGCAGGTTCTCTGTGGAGAGCGAAGGCCAGAGCGGGAACGACCCAGTTATTCTAAAGTCGGCCAACTGTGCACAACCCAACACATGCCCCCTGTGCAGGCCACCTTTGAACCACAAAGACGTGTACGGGATGAATGCGGAAAACGAGAAATGATGAGGGAAAAACCCACATGATTCATGGCATAAGGAAACTTCACTTACGCTGCCCATTCACAGACCCCTGGCACTCTGCCTTCACCAGAGATCTAGAATCCTCTTACTGTGCACAAGGCAACTAGTTTTTAAAACACAAAGTAAAGAAAAAAATTCGACAGATTTAGTGCTATAAGATTTGCTCTCTCTTAGCACAGAATGTTTCCTTCCACTTTCGTTAGCAGCTATAGGCAGCAGTGACAATAGAGGGTCATCAATCAGTAGTCTTGAAACCCAGGTCTGAAGTCCCCTGCCTCACTACCAAGAGCAGGTTTTTCTAAAAGACTTTTGTATTTGTTTAGTTTCAAGACACTGAGAATGGGGGAAAGAGGTTACATTTAGTGTAGTCCGATCAGGTCAAGAGGGTTACTCACTCGTTGCTTCCCTGTCTTGCCAAACTGCTGATAACTTTCCCATCTAACTGCCCACCTTAATTAATTATAACCCTTCTTCTCACGGTGAGTAAAGTGAAAACACCACACTTGCCCAGAAAGAGAAAGATGGATTGGGAGACTGTCTTTGACCACATTCTTTAAGTTCAGCGGCAAAGACGCTGATGCTGTAAAAATGGATGAATACTTCAGTGTCCTTTTAGCTGGTTTTGTATTCTACAGAACGCCTTATAGTTCAGTGATTTTGTATTTCCAGGACTTGGATTGAATTTTTGCTGTTTGTCTAGCAAAAACCACTCTTGCTCTCAAATGACCCCTCTTGTTTCCTCCTCACCCCCTTAGTGATCTTTTTTAAGCAACTGGAACTGAAAGGTGAAGAGCAGATTTGGGCCCCAGTATTTCCTATCATGTTTCCCAGTGAACCCTAGTTAACAGCTATTCAATGGAGGCATGAACAGAAAAAAAGCACAATGCACACTCTACACATTGCTTATTGAACATAGATATGCTGTAGACGTACAGTGTGCAATAAAAAAATAGTGTCTCTTTTTTGTCTTCACAAGATGTGATAAAAAATGCAGTGAATTCTCCTGCAGTGTTCTGTCCGATGGAGAGGCAGGCTCACAAAAACATTACAGTGCGCCCTTACGCAATTTACCCGTCGGATCTGGCACCACGAGATTTCTGGATCTCTGTCAAAGTCAAAAAGACCATGAAAGGTAAATGTTTTGAATTGACTCAGGGCTTTAAAGCAGCCATGGTAGTGTAACTAAAGACACTCATGAAAGAGTATCCCCCAGAACTACTTCAGAAAGTGGCAAGAACAAGGGGATACGTATGTTCAAAGCAAGGGTATTTTGAAAAGGATTAATGGCAATGTGTCTTTTATTGTAATAAATTTTAAAAATTTAAACATTCACTATAGTGAATTTTTTTTTAAATCATACCTCATTTTAATTTACTCTAGTGAGAAGTATCCTGGGAGGAAAATAACTAGGCTTTTGAAGTTGCACAAGGCAGATGAAAGTTCTAGTTCTGCTACTTATGTGCCATATGGTCACAGATTAAGTACTAAACTCTGAGCTTTGGTTCTGCATAAATGAAATAATATCTACATTATCCATTTGAAGACCCTAAGCACATTGCCCTATATAAATCAGATGCACCATGAATATTGGTTTCTTCCATTTCCTTTCATTATGGCTATGTTGAGAACTTAGTACCTCATCCAGACAACTGTTATATTGAAGTCTAGGCTTAGACAATATTAGGAGTATGCATATGGAAAGCAGGAGTTCGGCTCTGGGTTTCACTGTGTGGAAGCTCAATTATAAAACCTGAGGACCCCAGGAGGAGACCACAACAGAGGGCCAGGAAGAGAAAGGGGGAGGCATCCAGGGTCAACCATCATTCAGGATGTCACAGAGCTCTTCTGCTTATCAGCATTACTGCTGCTATTTTAAAGAAGATACTGTTGACTTGTTTTCCAGCAGATCTGATCCAAACTTTATGTTAAATATCAACAGGCAGTCTGTTTTCCTTTAGAGTAAATTTAAGTAGACTTTAGCTAGTGTATGAAAAGAAGAAAAACCTCTCTGTAAAAACATCACATCATCTAACCAAGCTGCAATATTATGACCACGTCTCAAAGTAAAATTTGTTAACATTAACTATCCTTTTCTAGCTGATAACACCAAACAAGTTTCCTCATTGTTGCAAAGCCAGTGACTTTATTCTAATTCCTTTCCTGTGACTCAAGGCTTCTTAGACACAGTATGGCACACAGATGCCTGGCTGCTTTGTGGTTTTCCATGTCCCTGCTTTAAACGACACCTACTGTGGCGCTGGAGCCCAGGACATTATTTCTGATACATATGAAACAACCAACAAAGAATTTATGTGGAAATTGTGACTGCAATGAATTAGAAGTTCATTTAAGTTTTCATATGCCTGTTGTATGCATTTATGCCTAAAATAAAAACCATAACATAAAGAGTGGGTTGGGTTTTTTTCACTATCAGCTAAAATCTTTCCCAGAGATAAGCTATTTGGAATTGATTCTTTTATATCAATGAGAATTGACAAAGAATATAATAATAGAGATTGCCTGAATGATTATCCATCTTCTTCTCATAAGATCAAAAGTAGCTCTCAAAACAACACTCCGTGAGAAGAAAAACTATAAACAATATTCAGTAAAAGAAAAATAAACCAGTCTTTGACTTTAGTGACCTATGTAAATAAAGCATAAGCTAAAAATTTTTTTAATTCATACATCTCTTGTATAGACAATTATAAAAACATTTTAGATCGATGCTTGGTTGGGATGAGGAAAGCTAGTCAATGGGATGGTCATGCGGTGGAAGACATGTTTTGGGAGGGTTGAGTTTAAAAACGGACAAAATTGCAAAATGCCATGCATGTCTATTCTCCCAAACAAAAATTGAATGGCTAAGAAAAAGCAAGACAAGTGATCATGTCCAGTGAATTCAAAGCGTTATCATTTCCCTGAAGTTTCATCAAGCAAATATGGCATTTTTTAAAAGACAAAAGGATTAAGGTCGAAGATGAAAGGAAACTGCATACTTTGGGATAAAATAATAGAAATATATGACAAGGAACATGGAAAAGAACTTTTTAAATAAAAGAAGCAAAGATTTAAGATTAATCCTTTACAAAAGCAAAGCTATAGGGCTGAGTGCAGCTCAGTGGTAAAGTGCTTACTGAGCATGCAGAGGGTTCTGGGTTCCATCCCTAGCACCAAAACCAAACACAACCATACATGAAACCCCTAAAAAAGCAGCTCTTGCTACTAATAAAACACCTACTTTTCCTCACATTCTCCAGATATTCAGAAAATTAAATTTCATTTTCTTGATTATACATTTATACTTACAAGATAAAGTACATGCATATTTCTAATTTAGCACTGACCACACATTTTACTAAATAATAAAACTGTCTAGTACTGTCTCAAGCTTGGAGCATCTTTAAAACACCCAATTTGACTGCTGCTTCTGACAGAGATTACAAAGTACTGTCTTCAGGGGAGCAGAAGGTCCCTGGGACTGGTGCTTAGAAACACGCTGGCTCAGATGTTTGCCCTCAACATCAGCAAAGAATTTATCACTGGGCCACAGTGTCAATTAACACAAATGTCAGTGATACAACTTCTTGAGACAGCCCTGAGGAAGTTACAGTACTCAGCCAGGAATAAATAACCCGAGGGCCCACGAGGAACGCAAGCTGCTCAAACTGGACAAACTCTCAATGTCACATGACTTAAACCCAGAGGTGAGCCATCACAAGTAGTTCTGTTCTATTAAGTTCATGCCAAAAAGTTCAAAGGAAGATACACTGGGCATAATACCTCAGAAGAGTTTTGAAAAGACTTTTTCTACTGAGACTGGTACTTCACAAAAGACCTGCGTGTCAGAACAGACCAGAGGCTGAAAGAGTGACAAAGAGAATTCTATCATTTCAAAACAATAATAAAACCAACAGAAACAAGGGTCACAACACAGAGAGAGCAAGAAGGAAAGTTTTTGCTACAGAAGAGTAGCATTAAAAATGTGACCAGAATCATAAATGTGCAAAGACAGAAAACAAAATCTCAGGAGAAAGTCAATGCATGTGGGAATATTTGGAAAACTCAAAGGCTAGAAAGGGACCAATGATCCTTTTGGGAACAGAGAAGGTCATTTTAAGTATGGCATTGACCAATCAGGCTTTACTTCCACAAAAGCAGAACTTGACTGAATGAATTTAAATTACAGTAATCATCAGGGGAAGAACATCCTATTCATGAATGCAAAGGACCCTGGGAAAAGCCACTATGGAAGCATATTCTGTTCTAAAGCTCCTTTCAAACCTTTCAAAAGGGCCCAGCCAGCAGCCTCCCCCGCTTTGGGGGGAGAGAAGCTAGGTGCCAGAGGACCGCAGTGCCCGCTCTTCCTCATCTGCACTGCTTAGCTGGGTGAGCTAAAAGGTGGGAATTCCACAGGGAAAAGGGCTATATTCTGCAGTTCAAAATATCTTACACCCTGAAAAAAAATTTTTTTGCTCAGTCTCTCTGCTCTTTCAGTATTAAAACTGGAAAACATTTTATTTTTTACTAGTAAGGACTTCTTACAATGTACAGAAAAAATCAAGGTGGTGGTAGAGGACATTACCAAATGTCAACTCCTCTGTTTAAAAGCTGAGAACATTGTAGATAAACCACCAGTGCTCTAATTTACAGTGTCCCTGTTAGAGCTGAGAACTTCCCACTTCCCCTATTAATTAAAAAAGGGTACTTCACTATGCTCGCAACAACCTGCGGCTGTGGAGATGGTAAACTTTCCGAGAATTACTGCCTATTGTGTTCATTAACTGAAAGAGCAAACATCTCTTTTAGGAGTGAAAATGTCCTTCTGCTTTGAATCAGCTCCTTTGAGATCAAGAGACACGATGGCTAGCGATCAAGACACCACTCCTAGGGGTGGCCAAACCCCAGCCCTGTGCCCTGGAAGCCCCTCTCTGGATCGGTTTCAATGTGTAGATTTAATTAAAAAATCAGACTGCTTCCACTGGCAAGGAAAGAGAAAAGGAGAAAGCTGCTACCAGGTGACAGTGGATTTAGAAATTGAAGGTGATGGCAAAATGGACCCTAAAGGAATACAGCAAAGAGCGGGGAGGACAGCAGGCTCCCGAGGAGCAAGGCCATGATGCTTGACTGCACGTCACAGAAATGACAAGGCCGTCCTCGCGACCGTCTCGGTGACTCACAGACTTCTGGTGGATTCTCAAGAGAACCCTTTTAGTACAGCGGTCCACTGTGGCAGCCCACTTCCTCTTTGCTTCCTCATCCTCCTCCAGCAAGCACCGCCTCAGGTCCTGCTTCTCGGCCTTGCTCAGGGTCCTGTCTGAGGCAGGACGCACTAGCTGGGTCAGGTTCAGGTGGCTGTAGAGACTCCGCTCCACCACGTAGGTGACATTGAACTCGCTGACCGAGGCGTGCCCGCGCGCCCTCCTGCCTGGGAAGCTGCAGCCGCCTCCCCCTTTGGCCTTCTGCCGGGGCAGCGGCAGGTCACATGTGGTACCGTTCACTCCTTTTCTGGAGGGACGCTGGCAGAGAAAAGCTCTGGAACAGGAATAATTAGTATCCGTTTTCTTCAAGCGGATTTGCTTGCGGACACTCTGAACCTCCTCCAGGGACACCAGAAAGTGGTGCCTGCGGCGATGGTTGTCATAGAAGAAAACACCATCCGTACTTACCCCGTGGCTCAGGGACCCCAGGCTCTTCTTCATCTCTCCCTCTGTAAGGGAGCGGGACACTTTCTGGGCTTTCTCTTCTTCTGGATAGGAGAAAAACGTCCCCATCTTCTTAGGGGGTTTAATCAGACCCCGACTCTCTCCTTTGCTGAAGGTTTTGACCAACTTCCGGCCAGCTCCCCAGGTATCCAGGCTGCTGGACGATGGAGATGTAGTGAGCAAGTCAGTGTCATCTTCAGAAGGTTTCTCGGGAGAGCCGTCAATGATAAAGGGCTTCTTATGCACTCCAGAGTAAAGGGCGGCCCTTTCATCCAAGACTGGGGGATTCTCAAACACCAGCTCTTCCCCACCTGGAGGGAACCAAAAGAGTTCTCCAATGAATGAACTTTTGCATTCTCCCCAGAACTTTCTTTACATTCTCTGCCCTGAAAAAGATTGAGCAAGTCCCACAGAAATAGCAGTACCCTCCCTGTGTATATCACGAACCTCTTTTTTTTTTTTTTTGGCGGTACCAGGGATCAAACTCAGGACCTTGTGCTTGCCAGGCAAGTGCTTATTCCACTGAGCTATATCCCCAGCCCCTCGAACCTCTTCATAAACATGACTCCCACTTAAACGCGCATATAGCAAAGAAAATAATCAAACTGTGCAAATATATGTTTCATACAAACAATACTAAAAGGTTGTGATGTGTCTGCTTCTCCTTCTATCAATTCCACTGTAAACCCAGAACCTTCAAAGACTTATTTAAAATGGCATTTGCAAACGGGAAGCCAGTCACTATCACGATACGCCTTAGCTCCAGTTGCTAAGTGCAGTCTACAGAGGCTGGGAATCAGTCTTCTCCTTCTGAAGGTTCTCTTTTATGTTGGCTCTGGAGGCTTTTTATAGTTGGAGTGTGATGCATGTCATGTGGCTGACAGTGATTTTTTTTATTAGTACATATGCCATTTAAGTGACTAAATCCCCAAGAGAGTTTAGGTGGGGAGACACCATGAAGGATTAATATTTGGCAAGTGTGTCAGCCAAATGGTCTCCAGTTCATTGGCCAAACACAGAAAGTTAGGGAACTGGATGATCCCAGCTAGATATTCTCAGCAACTGCAGACCTGCCTGAAGCAGCATTTAAGGGCCCTGACACGCAGGCAGCTCCATGGAGTGCTCTACTTTGCTGTAAGGGTTCCGGCCCTGGAAGTCCCCGCTGGAACCAGGTAGCAAGCCAGACCCTCCAGAGCCCGGTGGAAAGGCCTGGACTTGCTGGCAGGAATACTGAGTTCTTTTCTGCCTGTGTTATGTGAACAGATGTGAGAAAAGAAGTAGGTCAAGCTGTGGGTGTAGTGATCCCAACTGGCTGCGTCTCTTTAATTATAAGGAAACTTTGGAGCTTTGCAGCTTTATACCAGCTGAATAGTGAAGAGGAAAAAAATACAAAGTTCCTCGGAACAGAGAGACAGCATTAAATATACCAAATGGAACAGGGGTGCCAGTGTGTGGGTGAATGTCAGAGAGAAAGGGAGAGAGACTCTCAGTTCAGCGGGGATAAGGTGATCTGAATAATAGCAGTCCTTTAAAATTCAAAAACTAACTCCCTTTTCCACTTGATGGGAAGCCCAGTTAAAAATATACATTAAAAAAAAGAAACTGCTGCTATTAATCCAATCCAAGATCAACTTTGTATTCAGGCCCAGGAAACGGTGGGAAAGGGAGGGATGTGGAGATTCCAAACTTGGTCTCTCCTGAAGTACATTCAAGACTTGCTCAGGAATCTTCTAGGAGAATTTAAAAGCAGGGTCCACAGTGAGAGGATTTGGCCGGAGCGTGTGAGCAAGTGTCCCAGAAGCTTCCTGCCCCTTCCTCGGAACACCTAACACAGTATGGAGAGGAAAGGTCCCTGTGTTGTTACAAGCAAACCTCGCAGCCTCTCCTGGAGTGTCATAGGGAAATGCACTCCGCTTCCAGAAGTGAGGAGGTCAAGGCCTGAGGTGCAGCCTGACATCAAACTTCTGTATCAGAGCAGTCAAGCGTGACCATGGCCTACGCCAAGCTAGGTGTCCCTGGGCACATGTGAAGACCCTGAGGGACCGGCTGTCCTGAGGGCCTCCAGGGAGGTCTGATAGAGCTATGCTGGCTACTGTAAGGACCCATCACTCAGCCACAATCTGGACACTAGAGACTGTGGGGCTGTCATCAGAGAGTCCAGTACCTCTGTGTTCCATTACACCCAAGTCTGGTATCAGCAGGGGCACACTCATCCCCAACACACATAACTCTATTTTCTAGTTCTGGAGAGTCGCCCCTGGTAAGGAGTCTGGGGGGAATGGTGTCAAATGTGCCTGAAGAGACTGAGGAGACTGTGCCAGCCTGTGCTGAGCCCAGACCGAGGGAGGCCATGTGCAGTGTGGGCTTTTCTGTCTGTGTCTGACCAGCTGCCTGAACTGCCAGCCTTGTCCTGGACTCCTGGGACACAGGACACTACTCCCCCATCTTCCTCGGCCTCAAAGCCCTAACTATCCCACTGGAGGGACAGCCATGATACACTTACTCCATTTCATTTGACGAAATCAGTTTCACAGGAGGGCCTTGACTTTATCATACGCAGCTGGGATCAGAACGCTGCAGGCAAGGTAACTCTGCCCAGAGGAAATGGGTAGAGTTGATACCAAAAGCATAGCTTTGCAGTCCAGATTCTAGCCGTGGCCCTGCCACTCGCCAGCGTCATGACCTTGGGCAGTTACTTCTGCCTCTGAGCTTCCCCTGTGGTCATGCCTGCTTATCTTTACATAGCATCCCCAGTGTGGCTACTGTGCGGGTAGCGCTTAAATGAAAAGGCCTGCGTGAGAGCTGGTGCACTTTAGGTTCCAGACCAAGGCACAAAAACTGGCAGGTGCAGAAGGCAACATGGCCTGAATCGCACACAGCCCAGGTTGACTGTGCCCGGCACAGACTCGAAACTCAGGTGAGGAGGGCGAGGCTTGGTGAGGAATTACCATCATCCTGGCCTTCAAGTAGAGACGCGGGATGTCCCAGAGCAGTCAGGTTGCCCGGATGGGATTCTGGGCCTTCTGCCGGCTGGCTGAGCAACATTAAGTGAATTATTTTGTCTCTTTGTGTCTGTTTCCTTATTTGTGAATGAGGGTGGAGGAGGTGCTGGCCACTGGTAGGTGTTCTGAGCATGGCATATTAAAAGGGAACATAAAACCTAAAGTGTTTAGGAAAGTGTCTGGCACATAGAACACACTCAATAAATGGTAATTATTATTCAGACAACTTAGGCACAGCCATGCAGGAAGTCAGTCCCAGAAGCCAATCTTTGTGAATCCGAGGGCACTGGGGAGAAAGGCCTGCTGGGACTATGAATCCTGGCAGCTGAGGCAGCCTCTCCCACTTACTAGTTTTCTGACAGTGAGGAACCTCAGAGTTCCTTCATGCAGGAGCCGGAGGGGGTTATGGTCTATAGCAGGCTATGCAGGCACAGCACGACGCAGACACCCTGAGCTATACACACACCTGGGGCCAAGCCAGCCAGTGGCGGCCCAGCTCCCAACTCATCAGACCCTGGAGTGTGGCCTGCAGCATGAAGGCAACCAAGTACATTTTCCATCCCTGATGCCTAATTCATACCCAAATCTAGTGATTACTTTTACTTGTAAATTATCTCTTTTGTTATATTTTTTCCATATTGTTTTTCAAGGAGGCCTCTCAGGAATATTGGGTTCAATTTATTCTGGAATACATATGCAAATGAGAGTGTTTCTGTACGTCTCCAGCACTACTGTTGTGCAAAGGCTGCCCCAGCACACTCGACGATCATGTGAGAGGGCCTCCTGGGCAGTGGGCCCAGTACTGGGTACTTCGCCCGCTTTTTCTCATTTATAGACAAAGCCCACCAATCGACTTGTTACAGCTGAGATTTGATTTTGGCAAGTGTGCGTGAAGTTTGTTTTCAAACGTGCACTCAAGGACGAATGTTGGCGATGGCATGTGGGTCTCCCAACAGTTCCAACTGGCACTCCGCAGGATTTCGGTTAAGGCCTGACGTGGTAGCCGAAAATCAGGGTGCACTCTGCAGTACGGGTAGTACGGCTGACACGTGGGCAGCGGCCCACATGTAAAGTCACTGCACTCAAATGTAAGCCAAATTACCACACAAAAGATAACCAAATGCAGCCCTGGAATCAACACCACTCCAAGTTTATGAAATAAACCATAAAGCTCAGCTCAGCCCCTCAGCCTCCTCGCTTTCCCTTCGAACCCCCATTGCTCCTGTCATCTCCTCGCCTTCAGTACTACTTTAGAGGCTTTAAACCAATCAGTAATTACAAACACAGTCAGAGAGTGTCAGCAATAACCACAGAACCCTTATCTTTGCAAATGAGGGAAAACTCAGTGCCCTATACAGCTTGATTCTTATTTATAAAGAATAAAGGGGCTGCTATAAAAATAACTTTAAAACTTACAAGTTAAAATTTTGAAACTCCTCACAATGAAGATGTGACATTTTAAGAAACATTTTTTAAAGGTACCGTTTTTTTCCAGTATTTTTTCTAATTTACTTATTATTATTTTCCAAACAAAAAAATGTTATTCTTTTTGTTGATCTTTTTGGGAAAATTTTGTTAAGATGCTTCAAATACATATTGCTAAAAGGGGAGAAAAATAAGGTTGGGATGTAAAACGTCTTAATTATAATCCAAGGTTAGCTATTCATTCCAATGAATTTCAGCTGATTCCTCTTTTGACATTTTCGTTTCATCTTCTTAGCCAGCAATATAGCTACTCAAGATTCCCTTAGAGTTGAAAGCCCTTAAAGCCCCATTTGAACTGAGACTCAAGTTTATTTATGAGAGAACAAAGCACCCCTCAAGGACCTGAAGGGATATTAAGTGCCTTGACTGTGAGATGTTTGTTCAAGATGGATGTCCTGCATATCAAATTCACACTAAATTCACAGAGCCAGGACTGTAGCCCTTTTCAGAGTTACAGGCTTATGCTAAGAAGTGATAAAGTTTATATAAAATACTACAAACTCCTAACTTAAGCTATAACACACTTTGATATGCCACTGTCACATACTAGCCATTTTCCATTTTTATCACATGTAAATTACCAAACGCCTGATGCCAGGGCCCTTCATTTCACAACACACTGAGCTTCCTGGTGCTAATGTATGACACAATTTCGTTAGCTGCTGCCAGAACTCAATACATTTTCCACTTGAAAGCAGGTACATTTTCAGCTGAAACACTGAACCCCATGTGATTTCTTCGGGAATAACCAGGGTGGAGTTTGCTTTTCTTTACCTTCAGTGCTGGGCTTTTTCATTTCTTCCACCCTAATTAGTTTCTTTCGGACTCTGCGAGTGGAATTCACCAGCTTGTGTAACCTCTTAAACTTCACCGACTCCTCAGTCTCATCATCCGATTGTTCTCTTGACTGGCAAAGAAACAGAGGACACATTAATCCGGTAACCGCGCCAGGCCTTGCCCTCGCAGCTGGGTGCAGCTGGCCTCTCTGCCAGTGTGAACCTCGTTCAGCAGTGGGGTCCATGAACTCAGCGCACCAACATATTTGCCCAACAGGTTCCCAAAGCTCCCCCTACCATTGTAAGGTCCAATTCGGTGCAGAATGAAGTCCTAGGCACAAAAATCACATCTTTGCCCTTGATTGGCATGTGGGCACTTGTCACATTCCACTATGTCCCTGAATCTTTTAAGACAACTCTGCAAGACTCTCGCTCTGAGCTGGCCTTGTCATTTCAGTTACACTGCTGCGGTCTGGGCCAGGCTCTCCTCTGTCTGGATACTGAACGTGGTCATCAACTACTTCTCCAAACCAAAATTCTGTTGACTTTTTCCAGTCCTCTCGTGAAAATCAAAACCAGCAGGCAAGAAAGGGAAAAAGATACAAAAAAGGCTTCTCCTGCCCCATTTGTTAGGACTGCCTGCCACATCACAGCCTTCCCTTTCCTCACTCCAGAGGCTCCCAAGGCGAGTGTGAGGACAACCCCGCATTCCTCCAAGGAGGACAAGGGAAAAAGCTGACCTTTCAGCCATATAGTTCAGTCCATATTCCCCAGCATCCCATTCCACTCTGCAGCAATTCAAGTATGCTCTGGCCCAGCTGTTTTCCCTCAAGTATCAAACATTACAGAGAGAAAAAAAAATCCTCTGTAGCAGTGACCCAGGCTAAAAACAATCCTTTCCTTGTGAACAAAATGAGGGTTTCGTTTCCAA
This sequence comes from Dinomys branickii, assembly GCA_004027595.1. Taxonomy (NCBI): domain Eukaryota; kingdom Metazoa; phylum Chordata; class Mammalia; order Rodentia; family Dinomyidae; genus Dinomys; species Dinomys branickii. Next base: position 106,993 of record PVLD010001105.1, on the reverse strand, counting down.
GTCAGCGCCAACATTCAATATGCAGCTTCCTCTGGAGTATCTCTGCAAAATGTGGAAAAGCAAAAGAAGTTCCTCCTAAATGTGCGTGCTGCTCAGGGACTGGGTACTTGGCCAAACATTATGGGAGTGCACATCTCTGGCACACCCTGCGAAGCTGTGAGCGCTTCCAGCTGATCCTGCACAGTCCAGCAACCTCTCTCCATGTCCTCAAGCCTAGTTCACAAAATAGCAGGGAAAGAAGTGACTCAAACCAAAACAAAATAACAACAAACCACATCTCCAAATGGGAGACTAACAATGAGATGTTTTTCCCCAGTGCATGTTCTCTCTAATACCAATTTTATAGATAATAAAATAGATATGCAACCATTCGCAAAGAATAGTTCAAAAGAGAGAGAGGTAGAGATTACATTAATAACTTAGGCATAAAAATGGTGCATGTTGAGAGGGAACAAATATTTTAATGCTATGGCTTTCTCCAAGAGATAAATGCAGCTCACTTCCTGGCCACCTCCTCACTGTATGTAACTCTTCTGCTTTCTTCCCATGCAACCATAAGCAAACCATTCACCTACTAACGATTATCATAAACCTATCAGCGAGTCATCAGGACAGGAGTATTTCTCAGTCTTCTCTTCTGTGAAATGCTTGGATGTCCACATCCAATTTCTATGAAGTTCCTCTGTAAAATGTATACAGATTTCAAAATTAACCACTGGCTACCTGGTAGAGAAGACTATAACTGGAACTCCAAGTAACAGGGGAGGGAATGTTGACCATTGGGTTAAGTGCATTTGGCTAAAACTTAGAAGGTTAGAAAAAAATAAAATAAGCAGAGTACCATATACATAATGATACTGTCTGGTTTGAATTTCACTTTCACTTGGTTGAACTGTTGATTTGTAATGAAATGGTCAGGGTGGTCAACCAGAGGAATGAGACCTTGGTTAAATTTCATTCTGGGTAATTGGCACCTGAATAATCCACAGTGCATGGAATTACATGTAAAAGTTTAAAAAACATTGCCCCCTCTGGATGCAGCTTGAATGCCAAATAATCCCAACAGAAGGATCAACTTTGTACCACAGAAAGTCTCTACCTAGCAATGAGAAAAACCTAAGATATGTTTCTAACCTCACATTAAACGTCCTGAAGTTAGGTGGAAATAAATGAGCACAGAATTTTGCAATCAGGATCGAGTAAGCTGTACCACGGGATACACCTCTGTAATGCACCATGCCGGGTTTATTGGTTGGGGGGGCAGTGAGGAAGTGAAAAGGAATACAGAAATCAGTAATACAAAAATCGTAAGTCTACAAAATGCAAAGTATCTGTGGAAAAGGTACATTTGAGCAACTTGCCACAGAAAAATCAAAACAGACACCAGGGCGACAGACAAAGGCAGCGTCCCCCACACAGCCCCCCTTTCCCCTGCCCAGATGCACCGTGGTGGAAAACAACATGTTCCAGGCACTTATTTAATTGTTTTCACATGTTCTATTTACTTTTTGAGAAACGTGAGCTATTTAGAACTTTGAACTGATGTTATTTCTATTCTTCCTTTTAAAAATGAAGGTTTTGGAGGTGTTTGCCACTGACAAATCACAAACCATGGCAACCAAGAACTTCCTTTGTACGACCAGGATTCACACAGCCAGCAAGACTGAGGCAGCACCATTTATGCGAAGATAAAACCCAAGTCATTCAAGAAATGTATGTGCATGTATGTCAAAATAAAAAATTTCCTCTTAGGTTACTTGAGTTCAACCACGTAGCCCAAGGATGCTTTTCACTGAAGGAGAAGTGTTGACTTCATACTTCCTTCTGAGTTTGGAAGAAAGAGTTGTGTGAAATATTTGCCTTTAAAAAGTTCTCCCCAGCTGTTTTAACATAAAGTTGCTGTAAAAGGCTGCATTTCTTCTATACTAGGTAGTAAAATGGAAATCCTTCATGTCCTGTTTCCCTTTTCAAATAACCACGTGGCACTTTCTAAATGCTGAAAATAGCATATCACTGTCTTTTTATTCAGGAAATATGCTACAAAGGAAGGAAACTTAAGGATATTTTAAGAAACATTTTTAAAGTATAGAATTTTTTAAATAAAATACTGTAAATATTTTAAAAAGAAATTGTCCCACCTAAAGGACTCTGCGGAAGAGAAAGGAACTATGTGCTGCATGCACAATAAAATATTCCCCCAAACAGGTTCAGAGCTATCGTAGAACAGGTTTTAAATAAACCAAAGTGGGAAAACACAAGTATATGTTCACATGCATTCAAATATCAGAGGCTGCCATGCCCCCCCTTCCTGAGTGAAAGTTTACTAAAGTTTACTAAAATGAACTTTAATTCAACTGCCTATAAACCATAAGGTGAACTCAGTAATCTGTATTCCTCCAAGCCTGCAAGAGAGAAAGGATGTGGAAAGTGGCTTTACAACATTGTAAACAGCGGCATTTGATTCCCAACCTCTCCTCCACTGCGGATTTTTTCCACCAGAAAGCCCGTATGGCTCAACTTTTAATTACTCTGGCTAATGCTATATGTAGTAATTCTGTGGTGAATGCTTAAGTGTTTCATTTCTGGTTTCCATGGCAACATTACATCAGATTGCAGACAGCTGGCTCCACAGTTTTAAACCATAACAAATTGACCAAGCCAAGACACAAAACTATAGCTGCTTTAAAGAGATAGCACACCACTGGGCTGCCAGGGTGCTCAATGGGGAACCTGTGGGCCATTTGGCATGAGTGAGAGGGTGGAGCCTCCTTCCTCTCCAGCTTCTTTTGGAACAAGTGCATCCTTGACACATCTGCGATGTTCTAATGAGAAAGCCATGGAGCCAGCGTGGAGAACTTTTCATAAGACAGCTACACACGGGATGATTGAAGGGCATCAAAATTAATCACATCTGTGAAAACGAAGATCTGTGTGCGAGAGCACACCGTGAGCGTGCCCTCCAAGCTAGACATGAGCTTGCCACTGCTGTCTGAAATAGGTCCTTCACTCAGCCTGATCACAAACAGTTCTTGCAACTGGGATGTGCAGAATAAACACTCGCCAAAAGCCACACGGCACATCTGTGCCTGCACAATCATAATGAGTCTGCTGGAATAAAGGTTAAGCCAAACTTGCCAGGAGCAACTAGACTCTTTTGGGGACTGCTTGAGACCACGCTGAATGCAAGATTACAGCAGCACCCTTCGCAGAATCGGTCGCTGAGCTTACTTCCCCAGATCCAAACCCACAACGTGCCATCATAATTAAGTGCATGTATCTCCCCCAGTGCCGCTTAGCAGTATAAGATATATAAGTGTTTCTGGAAATATTTCTCTATTGCAAATGTACTTGCTTGAGAAAAATCACACAATGGTTTCTTTTTGAACGCAGCACAAAACCAGACATCAATTCTTCAACTTCCTAGACCCCCAAGCTGTCACAGAAGTTACACCTTAAAGTTAAGAGAAAGAAACCCATCAGTTGTCTTCTGAAAAACGATATGCGGCACTGTCTGAATTCAAGTCCCCCACACGAAGAGCCAGCACGACTCACAACTGTGCTCTAACCCACGTTCTCAAAAATATTTACCCTTCCCCGCCAAAAACTCTGCATCCTTATGGGGTGAACTTGCTGGGCAAGAATTCTCAGGGTTATGGGGAAGGCGCGGTGGGTGGGGGGCTTGTAGAGGAATTTAAAGAGGGGAAAAAAAAGATGCACCATAGGCAGGAGCAAGCAGAAAGCTTCTTCTCAAAGCAACAGAAAGTTTTCCTTTCCCATGAAATATAATCAGTGACTTACCGGCTTCGGCATTTAGCAGGCGTAAGGGGGGGCAGCTGTGAAAAGGTCCGGTGCCCCCACCCCTCCCCACTCTGAGTGCCTCTCACTCCGATGTGTCAACTCCACGGTGGCAAAGTTGGGATCCGGCACTCCTCAAACATGTTCTCCTCGGTTACATGATCAGGCAGGCTCCCCCGTCAGAGCCCAGTATCCAGAGGAGAAGAAAGCGAAGACACTGGATTCAATTAGCCTCCCTCTGCCTGCTGCCTGACTCCACAGTCGCTCGCTAACTGCATAACTTGTAAGAAAGGCATAAGTCGTCAGCTCTAAGCAAATCTCCTATTCACCACAAGGACAAAAGGGAGTGTTGTGCGTGGCCAACAATCCCTGTTTTCACTGAGGAAGGCTCCCTGACCTCCTGCTGGCCTCCAGTTCCTTAATTACTGTCTATGGAATTCCAGAGAAAGAAAGGAAGGAAAAAAAAAAAAACCGCGAGAATCTGAACAAATCCAGGACAAGGACTAACCCTTGAAAGTGACTAAACTTAGCAAAAGATCTCTTTTGCAGATCCTCTTCTAAAGCTTCCCTTATGGGAGTAGTCGCAATTGAAAACAGACACCTTCCAGGGGCTATTTCTGAAATTACTGAATTAAAACTTATGATTTTGGTTTTCTCCTAGAATTGTCTCTTTTTTACCTCACTTTTTCACTCACCACTCCTTTTTCTATTTTAACCACAAAAGTAAGTGTAGGATATTTTCCCTTCACTCGGGCTTCCAAAACTGTCTTCCTAAATTGTTTCAATGATTATTTAAGGACAGCTGAGTTCTTTTGGATTCTAGAAATACAAGCGTGGGGCCATGTCACAAGATGATCATCTGATTTTCTCAGGACTCTCTGGGGAGCATGGCACATGCTGTTACTTCAATAGCCCATCTTCACAAGACAGGACTGGAAACCCATGTAAAGTCTCCAGGACATGAGCTGCAAGTCCTGTCTGTCTTTCCATGTCTGTCTGTCTTTCTAAACTCATTCAGAGGGTAAGTTGTGGTTATTCTCACTTAGCAGTTTGAGCTGCTCATTCCTAGTTGGTCCCTGTCTGTCCCACTGTGTAGGCCATTATGCATTTATTTACGGGTTTAACTCTTCATGGACATCACACAACACAAATAAAATACCTAGCTGCATAGGACTCACCACTGACTACTATCCCTCCTAAAAATAACAGGTTACATTTGGAGGTGCTCTGCAGGTTCCCTAGACCGAAAACAAGACAGGCCAGAACCCAGAGTTCCCAAGTGGAAGGTCATGTTTCACCGGGCAGAGATCCATGTCCAGCAGTGGACCCTCCTGCTGTCCTGAGCACCTGGCCCCTGGCCCCTGGCTCTGCTTTCTCAGTCTCCTGGCATCTCACTCTTCCCGAAGGATTGCATCAACCTTCAGTCTGCTGCCCTGGAAGTGCTTCCTCCCACCCCTCATAAAATTTCTTCTTTTTCCTTCCATGAGGTTGGCCACAACTTCCTGTATTACCTACTTCCCCTATGACAGTCAGACTCCCCCACAAGCTCTCTGGTTTCAGACTCTATTCTGTTCCTACACATGCCGCAAACTGTGTCAGGTGCTTTCCTGAGATGGTGCTTCCCACTCTACCAAATGCACCTCTGCGGTGCGCTGTGCCAAGTACAGCACGCTGTGTGTGCCCCTGCACCAACTCAGCTCTTCCTCCCCCTGCTCTACCTCAACAGCCTTCACCCAGGACTGACACCTGTGCTGCACTGTTAGCTCGGAGCTCCTTAAAACTGTCAGTTCTCACCTTTATTTCCCAGTTCATGGGAAACCAAGGAATCAAGAGTTCCACAGGGGAGGGGATAAAAGATTAGCCTAAGTCCCCTGAAGTCAGAACAACCAAATCCTCCAGCAAGCCCCATGTTCTAGGGGTCCTAGAATTCCTACCTCTAAGCTGGTAGGGTGAATTTATCTTAATGTGCTGTTGCTTTTTAAATTGGATGAGGTGATACATGCCCATAATCCCAGCAGTCTGGAAGGCTGAGACAAGAGGATCATAAGCCTCTCAGAGCACCTTGTTCTCTCCCAGCTCCTCACGCACCCCATCCTCTCATGGCAGGCCCATCATCGCCCTGCTGGCTCCTCTGCTAGGAGGAACTCTGCCCATTCCATCTGGAAGTCTCATTTCCCTCAGGCTACATGGCTGACAGCAACCTGAAGAGGTTTAGCCAAGGCCTCTGCACACACATTGCCACCATTGCCCAGCTCCTGGCTGGACTTCACAGAGACGATGAACATGGTCATAGCCCTTCCTGTGACATTTACAATAAGTGCACTCATTATTTCTGATTACACATGATGTTTGTTTTGTGGTGCAGGTGATTGAACCCTGGGCCTTTGCACTGAGCTACATCCCCAGCCCAATTTTTATTTTTGTTTTGAGGCCAGGCCTCACGAAATTTCCCAGGCTAGACTTGAACTTATAATCCTCCTGCCTCAGCTTCTGGAATGCTGGAATACATGATTTATTTTTAAGTATTAAAATTTTGAAAAGTGCAAGATATACCAAGGAGAAAGAGAAATCACCTATTCTCACCACACACTCAGAAAAATTGGTGAGATTTTTGTTTATGTGTCTTCCTACTTCCCAACACACGCATGCACGCGCGCACGCACACACACACGTACATGCGAACACAGGCACACATGCACACAGGGAGTATACCCTCTTGCTTTTGTGCAGTAAAGCTGACAATTGACCTTCACCTGCCCCATCTCCCACTGTCACTATCAATGTTCCCAAAAGCTCCTGCAAATGAATACAGGCTCTAGGTGAAACAATGCCCCTGCCCGTAATAGTGACACTTCCTTGAGACCTCTGCTGTCAATAAAGATTTCCTTCAGAGAAAGCCTAGCGCTTTCCATGTATACTGCTCAAACCATTTTAAAATCTCCTTTTTAAAATAAACATGTTTTGAACATGTTCCTGTATCAACAAAGTATAACAATAAAATAATAATCCAACTATATTCTCTCACAGAGCTGTTTACTTAAACACGCTGGTCACCGTACATTTCCAAGTGTCCATCCAATGCATACTTTGTGATAAAATTTCAGGCATGCCTTACACATTCTTCTTTTAAAGAATAGATTATAGAATTAATGAGTAAAAGCTTATCTTTAAGACTTCCACTACATAGTAATAACCTGATCTGAGGACCAGTTTTACTTTAAAATCTCATATGATAAAAAAAAGTGCCTATTTCCTCCTGCTATCACCAACCCTGAGCTTTGCCATATTCATTCCCACTTAGATAATAAAACCGAGTTTCTACGATACTTCCTGATTGGAATCTCTGAATGAATTTACTGATTCAAGGCATTCAAGAGGGCAAGGAATACAAATATGAATGAGCTGCATCCCTAGATACACAAAGGGTACAGTGGAGAGTCCAGGGGTGGGGACAGCCCCAGAGAACTTCGGCAGAAGGATTTCTATCAGTCAACAGTGACGACTGCACAGGCATCCGGATATGGGACAGCTCATTTTGGTGGAGGAAACTGAGGAAAGCCTCAGTGAAGGGGAATGGTCTAGGGGCCTTTCCATGTTCCTAAGTGAACCTACAATTCCAGTGTTCTTAACAGTCCAGAGGCCCCACTTCTTCCTGTTACCTCTGACCTTAGATGCTCGCCTATGTACTCAGGCAAAGAAGGATTCAGCTAAAGCCTTTGCCTTTCAGTGTTTGACACAATCAGCAAGCTCCTGGCCTCTCCTGCTCCAAGCTGGGTTTCACCATCTCTCCACTCTGTCTGACCTCCCTCCACCATCCAAGAGTGATGGGTCCAAGGTCCGTCCCTACCCTGAGGGCAGATGGGCTGGATGTGTCCCAGACTTTCGCTGCGCGGTGCACTGAGCAGTGTGGGGACATGGCAGGGCTTTCTGGTCACGGCCACTGAGTTAATGTGTTGTTCTTTGTGTTTACAAAAACTTAGTTTCACTGTGTTTAAAGAAGTCACATTTAGTTAGAAATGTATGACAACATAAAATATGAAACACATCGTGGGGATTTTTTTCCCTTTCTTTTATCACAAAGAAGCCAGGGTAGGAAATTCATCTGTTTAGTAAGAAATATTTTGCTCATTAGATGGTGACATCATTGCCCTCTGAATTTGGGAATTTTTTGTCAGCATATGGAAAAAAAAGATGAGATTCCATTCTTGTCCCAGAGGTACAGTGTAACATGGAAATAATCTCCCTGGCAGCTTTAAAATTAACTAGTTGTCGCCAGTGGTGGTAGTGGTGGTAACACAGGAGGGCAGAAGAGGAGGAGGAAGAGGATGAGGGGGAGATAATTATAGAGATTTTTACTTGAAAAGTATGTGAGAATTAGAGGTAATATTACCGTCCCCTAGAGGCGGAGATTTGTCAGCACTTAATTTGCCAAAGAAACTAAAAATTAACAACAAACCCAAAAGAGCAGAAATGGATGTCACTGTCCATAATAAACTCTATTCTATCTCTTAAACTCATAAGCATTTAACTGCTTTTAACATCCCCAAATACCGTTGCTACTTTTCACAAAAGGAGGAGGGAGACAACAGAGGATCTCAGAAGTGCTGCCATCAATCTACGGTGACTCTTACAACGTGGGTGACCCCACCCTCCCCACGCACACAAGCTCCTCTGAAGCAGAGAGTGCCTTCCCTGCTTCCCAAGGAGTGGGGGTGGGGGTAAGAAAAAGGACTGAATTCCTTGCTCTCTGTACATCTCTGTACAGATGTTTTCTGCATGGGATTACGTCACTCTCCCCAAAGGTCGGGGAACTGGCTGTTCATATGTGAAATAGGCTAAGACCATAAAGCTCAGGTAGCAAGCAGTGCTGAGGGGTCAGTCCACAGCTCTACTGGTCCCTTGTTAGGGTCGGGGTGATTGCCCCTAAAGCAAATGTATAGGCTGAGGTGCCCAGACCCCAAGCCCCTCAGTCCCTAGAGCCATGGACTCTCACACAGCCCTGTGCCACGGGGAGGGGATGACTCAGAACAGCACTGCCAAGTAGGCCAATTACACATACGTTGGAAGCTCCACTTGCTGGAGCCGATGAAGTGTTCAGCCCCGAAGCAGTAAGTCTCCTTGGGGACGGGGTGGTGCTGCAAAGTCCCCACATTACTTTTATGGCATCTCAGAGCAACTGACTCATGGATCAGGCTCAATGACTTCTTGGACAGGGTTGCCAAACAATTCTGTCTATGCAAACAATAACATAGAAATGTAGAGCATGGACCAAGGGGGCCAGATGGCCATGGAGGAAAAGTGAGGACCGCAAGTGGCTTCTTCCAGCCAAAATTATGTACCAGATCAGCAGTCAGCTGTCAAGGCCAGAAGCAGGTGAGCCCACAGGCACTCCTAGAATGATGATCTACAACCTTACCATGATTTTCCTTCTCTTTGCAGAATGAATGACAAATTGACTTCAAGCTCCAAACTGAAGAAATATGGGCTGAATCGACTTTCAAAAAGTAAGCAGTTAATGCTGGGAAGGCCATCTGTGGCTATCTAATTGATAAAACTATCAGGCCACATTCTCTACCGAACACAGAACCACAGAATGTCCCTCTCACAACAACTGGCAAAATGAACATCCCCCTCCACCAAAAATAGCTAAAATTTAGCAAAAAATTCCACCAGCATGCAAACAAAGAAAGTTACACATCAAATATATTAAAATGTAAAACTATGTGATCAAGGTAAAAAACACATTTCTGAAGGCCTTCATCTCTCCAAAAGCCACACTGGCAACCCCGCCCCCAAGAATTCTTTCATAGACAAAAAAAAAAAAAAAGAATTCTTTCATAGAACCCCAAATCTGGAAGGGAGTAAAGTGAACCACATGGGCTCTTTGTCTTTTTTCTGACCCAGGAGCAGTAGAAGCAGTTACTAGAGAACAATGAATGAAAGGAGGGGCAGTCAACAGTGAAGTTGATCCTGATTAAAATTAAGACCCTGGAACTCACTACAGAAATTAGTTAGAGAGGCAGAGTCGCTCCAACTGGCTCACAAGCCAACTACCATGAACTGTGAAACAGCACATTTAACACAGTCTCAGAGAGAGAAAGTGAAGTACAGATTCCCAGTGAAGACTACATCCCTCTGCTTGTCTGGCCATTCCATCAGGCTATAGCAACAGCAAACACAAATGGTCCACATAACAAAGCTCCCAAATGAATCTTAGAAGGAGGTGAGAGTCTGTTGTCACATAACATGAGAAACAGGTCCAAGAGTGACCCTTCTACATCATCATAGATAGAAAATATGATCAGAGCCACACAAACATGATCCAGGCAGAAGAAAAAAAGCATAACAACTGTTCAAACAAACTACAGCAACAAGGAGGCAGAAAGAAGAAGGGAGGGAGGGAAGGAGGGAGAGGAAGGAAGGAAGGAAGGAAGGAAGGAAGGAAGGAAGGAAGGGAAAGAAAGAAACAAAGAAAGAAAGAAAGAAAGAAAGGTGGTAAAGAAGAGAAGAGGGGGATGGATAGAGTGGGAGTAAGAAAGGGAGGGGAGAGAGAGACAGAAAGAGTGAATGTGAATGAATACAATCATTTGATCTCATTTCTCCACCAAGAGAAAATAAAAACAGGAAGGACTTCCTAACAGTTGGTTGACTCTATAAAATAATTTAAAAAGTGCATTAAATGAGAACCTGAATATAAGACAAAAACACGAAAGATATAAATTTAAAAGCCAAAGACATAAGGAAATAGAGCAGGCCAAAAAATCTATTATAGAACTAATTTATAAAAAAGAAAGAGAAAAACTCCCCAATGTATACCCTAAAAATCAAAATATGAATAAACAGAAAAGCTTCATAGTACTTAACCAATGTTCTCCCACCATCCAAGCTTTTCCCATGGACTTTGAGCTTGCTGCTCCTTTTACTGACACTCACTCTCTCCATCTCCTGGAGAACTCTCAGTGTCAGCCACCTCCCCTAGGCAGGCTTTCTAGACTCCTGATCAGAGCTTGACCCAGGACTTCCTGTGTGTATCCATCTTGTGGGCAGGAATATCCTCACAAGCACACTACTTATTATTTGTTTCCTCTTCTCAAACACAAGCTTCCTATGTACTGGGACTGCACACAGTAGGTACTCAAGAAATGTTCACTCACTAAATGAGTAAGACAATGCTCAAGATGGCATTCTTTCATCTGTACCCTAGAGCAAGTGAGCAAGGTAAGAAGTGATTTACAGTACATCCTTCTGGGAAATTATTTGTAATGCTATGCTACGCAGTGCTTTCCAAGTGAGTGTTACTGTCTGATGCTTGACTGTAGTTCTTGGGGTTGTGATATAATGGGTAACTGTGCTAACAAAATTTAAATGGACCCTAAGTGAGTGATGGACAGCCTACTTTTTCAGTGATCTGGCTTAGGATCCAGCTCACTGGATTTTCAGTCTGGATCCTATTCATGAACTATGAGAGAGCCTGGTAGATCTCCAACCCATCCAATAAATAGTACCTGGCAGTAGGGCAAATCATTTAACAAGGAATAGACATGTGATCAATCAATAACATTGAAAACTGACAGAAACCCTCTCTGATCCTCAAATTCCCCAGAGCTGCTCCCAAGAGCAAAGTAAGGAACTGCTAGTGCCAACTGAAATACCAATCCCTAGCCCAAATTAGATTGTATCTGTGCTTAGATATAATCTCCAGCTAGCAGGAGAAATATGGCATATCCTATCTGGAAGACATGCCTTAGGTTGAAAAAATGAAATTGCCATTCTTATAAGGTAAAGGCTATCTATAGCTCCAATTTCAAGGGGCTCAACCTAAAAAAACAGTAAACCAAACTGTATTCAGAACTCTCCTAAGTAAAAAGCACTTTTAAAATAAATACCCTCAAATCATGTAGTGCGTGGATATTTTGTCAATATTTATTTTTATTCATGTGGTCCTTGGTATGTTGAGGAGGCATCTTCAGGCACCACCCTCAACTCCCTGAAAATGTATAAACCAGTGAAATACGTATGCATCTTGTCAGTCTGCCAAGAGCCAAACTTCCAGTATTTCTGGACCTGTCATGAGGGTGTCCTCCAATAGAACAGGTGTTTAAGCCACATCACACCCTCCTTGGACCACCTCAGTCTCAGTAAGGCATTTGACCACTATAGCTGTTTATTTCTTACACATAGTGCCCTTGAAATCATAATGGGCCCACCCTAAAATCCCTTGCACAACAATGCTTCCTGAGACAGAACACAAACTGTGAATATGTTCATAGGAGCACGATCTTTTACATTCAGAGCTTGCTCCCCTGCTCCAGCCCACCTACCGAAGTGTATACCTAGTAGCTGTAAAAACAGCACTTCTGGGGAACACAGGCATTTTGATGACAGCTAGTGAGCAGGGCAGAAGATGGCCCTATAGGATGATGGGAACCCACTGCCCTTTAACAACTCTGTGCCACTCCGAAGTCCTCGCTGGACAGATGGGGTGGGCCTGTTTTCTAGAGGAGAAAACTGAAGCACAAAGAGCCAAGTGAGCTTCCAGAGAGATGGAGCTGAAAGCAGAAGAGCGGACCTGGGTCCAGGCTGGCTCACATCTGAGCTTACAGCCCCTCTCCTGCACTTGCTGAGCAGAGCCTGGGTTTTGGAGCCTGGCAGATGCAAGTGCTTCCTTCTGGTTTAGCTCTGTTTCAACATGTGATCTTCAGGGACTTATCAAACACAGACCTCAAACTCTGGCCCTTGTCCCAGGGAGAGGGCTGGGAATGGGAGGGGACAGCAAGAAATAAATGACAGAGTGTCCCTAGGCAGCAGCTCTTGGTCAGCTTCTACCAAGTTGGAACAAAAGCCTTATTTCTCAAAAGGTTTCACTATGTTTGTCTTTTCAGTAGACTGATGTTGCCTCTTGGTCTTCCTCTAACTGAATCATTACTTTTACTCTTTTAATAAGAATTTTAATATATCCCTATTTTGTTATCATTTTACTTTCAAAGTTACCATTTTATTAAACTATAGGGTAACATATCTTCCTGTATATTCCCACCCACCCAAATAAAACAGAAATTATACAACAAATCAGAAAAATCACCTGACAGCTTCAAGGATACATGAAAAGGCCAGAATCGATTGAAGTTATTTGTAACACAGTTAGATTTAGAAAAGGATGCTAATAATTTGGGCACAATGCAACACAGCAGGGTATGAAGAACTGTCCAGCTGGGAGTGTGGCTCAGTGCTCAGCCTTGCTGACCATCCCCAAGTTCTGGGAGTGACCTTGGCAAAGAACTGTATGCCCATTCCAGGGGCTCAGAACATAAGTACCATCTGTTAACTTCCCAGGACTTGCTTCTCCTTCTTTCTCCAAGTCACCTGACCAGTGGAACAAGTAAAGTCATCTTCGTTGTGAGAAACAAAGAAAGAAAGTACATGTCCAACTGTCTGTTATGTAAGCCTGGGTGACACACCCCATAAAACTCCATCAAGAAGCAGCCTTAAGTAGGAAGAAAGAGAGAGAGAGGGAGGGAGGGAGGGAGACAGAGAGAGAGAGAGAGAGAGAGAAGAGAGAGAGAGAGACAGAGAGAGAGAGAGACAGAGAGAGAGGAAAAAAAATATCTTGCCAATTAAGAGCCCTCTGAAGTTGAGGTCTGTTCCCTGAGAGTTATAAAGAAAATAACAAATAAAAATCCCCCAGGAAAAGAAAAAAACACTGTGGAAAGCAAAACCCTATTCAGAAATGTAACTTACATTTTTGTTTTTCTGTCTTTTTTGAGACAGGGTCTCGCTGTGCAGTTCAGGCTGGCCTTGAACTCACTTTGTAGCTCAGGCTTGTCTCAAACTGGCAACAATCCCCCTGCCTCAGCCTCCCAAGTGCTTGGATTACTGGCGTGTGCCACCACACCTGGCTGGAATTTACTTTTATACTTGGAATATATCCTTCCTGAAATTTCTTTATGATAAAACACAATGATTTTGAGAAGGCAACAGAAGGGAGAAACCATGTCTTGGAGAAAATGGGTCCTGGCTGGCCATTTTTAATACCCTGGCATGTGTGGCTCTTCACATTAATTTATGCATCCAATCAATATTCAGTGTCATCCAAATCAGTAAAAATATGGATGTCATCCATATTTCTAACTGTTAACAATATTTATAGCTGGGAGATTTTATAAATTCATCACATGCTGTCATAAAAAAATAAGTTTCCTTTGGGGTCCTTCCTCTGTCTCCAAATGCTGAAGCCAGTGACATTGGTTTGTATTTTCTTTGAACATCTTTGAAATACAAAAATAAAACTACTTAAAAATAAACCTTAACCTAAAAGTCTGTCTAATGAAAAGAAACATATTCAAGACAAACACACCAAGAATTACTCATTTGACCTAAATCAGGTTCAACCTCAAGAGCAGACTGAGGAGAAGCCCCAAGATATGCACGCTGAAGGACATGGGTGTTTGGGGCACCTATGGGTGCGTGCAGTATTCTCCCAGTGTTTATGGAGAGTGCATCTTTAGCCTTGCCTTCTGCTACAATAGAAATTAAGTCATTTGCTACAAAAAGCCACTATGTAGGATGCTCTGGTTTTCGGCATATTGCGGAGTTACTAGTAACCTTGGGGGTGGGGGTTGAGGGAAATGGCTGAAAATAGAATTGATGTGTTATGCACACGTACCAGCTCCACACAAGAAATGGAAACATTAGTACAGCACACATGAATTAGTAAGAATAAAAAGTTGTTTTAAAAAAATATCAGGCTGGGCATGGTGGCACACACCTATAATCTTAGCACTTGGGAGGCTGAGGCAGGAGGATTACCAAGAGTTTGAGGCCAGACTGGGCTACAAAGATGTTCAAGGCCAGCCTGAAAAAAATAAAATAAAATAAAATAAAATAAAATAAAATAAAAAGACCAGCCTGCACTGCATAGTGAGACCCTGTCTCAAAAAAAAATTTAAAACCAACCAAAAAACAAAAAACCACTTTGCTTTAGATTATAGCTATGGCAAAGTTCTCCTCCAAAATATTAAACCTGAATCCTAAGGCTTAAAGGAAATGCCCACTATGGATGTAGGTGAAATGATTTTTCAGAAACCTAAGGTTGGAAATGTGCTCAGTGCTACAATACTTGCCCAGCATGTCTGAGGCCTTGGGTCCCATCCCCAGCACCACCAAAAGCAAAAATAAAACTAGGCCAAAACCTGGGTGCCAAAGAGGGAAAGTTCATGAGGTATAATTTTAGTAAGTCTCTAAAAGATTTTCCAGATGCCCACCCAAGCATAACAGGGAGATATTTTAGTTGAGACCTTTAAAGTCCTCAACTAAAGAAACTCTTAAAATAGTGTTTTGTAAAAAGAAAGACCACGGGCCATTGTGTGTCGCCCAAAGTTTTAGACACAGCTCCTCCACTTGCAGCTCAAATCAGGTGAGCGGCAATCTTTATAGCTGGAAGGAAAGACTAGGAAGGGACGCACACCAGGGCCAACGCACAACTGTGACACTGTAACATTCTTCTCACAGATATTTCCCAACTCTGAATCTCCCCAAGTGTGAGAGTGATCACTTCTGAGAGGATGACTTGCTCTAAAAACAACTCACTTCACAAACACATTTCGCCACAGTTGCTTCACCCAACAGAGAGCTCCAGCTCTGGGAACACAAGTCCAGCTTTTCCTGGAACACGTTTTGTACGAAGGGAAGCAAACAGATGAGAGCAAAATGTACGTCTGCAACGCGCTCCTGTACTCTTGGGGCTCAATGTCATGGCAGTTGCTTTAGTTTTTCTTTATATATTTTATATTTTTAAATACTTTAAATAGCATCATAATCAAATACTTGTTGTTTGACATTTTTTGGAAAGCTCTCTTGGTGCAAGTGTTTTTTTAAATTAATATTCAAACACTAGGTACAGATCACCAACTCTTAGCCACCTACCAGCATTGTACAAGCACAGAATCAGTAACTTACTAAAACTTATGCCTTCAATAAAAATTATAAAAGCCAATCAGGTACAGATCATAATTTCTCTCAATGTCTTCTTAGCCAGAAGGTAAACTGACCTATAAGGCAAAAAGTTGGCAGCACAAAATGACAATTCTCATAACCTTCCCCCTGAAGAAGGCAAATGGAAAAAACAATTACCAAAATAAATGGGAAGGAAAACACTGAAGTAAACACTCAGCTATGGAGTAAAGTTCTCAACCAAAAATCCTTTCTGAAACTAACGCTCACAACATAAGCTTATTATTAATGAAAAACAGCACAGAACAGAGTCTTCTTTGGCAAGGAGAAAGCTATTTTTCACTTCCCCTGGTATCTATCTTTAGTACTTTACACTCTTGGAAATGAGGAATGTGCATATGGATTCATTGTGAGGCAACACGCAATTATCTAACGTCAGCCATGGGGGTAGGGTAGCCTATGAAATCAATGCAAATGAAATCCTAAGGCATGTCAAGCATCAATATAAGCATTGAGGTCTGGTGACAAAGGCCTTATGGTCCCTGAAACTTTCATGGTCTGGACATTTTTTACTACAGCCAGGGGGCTATTTACATCTCAGTACAGAAAGGAATCAACAGAAAGCTGAAAATTACCTAACTTACGGTGGCTGAAGCAACAGCAGTGGGGTTTATCTGAAGTTAACTGCTTTGCTAAGGATCCAAGTTGAGAAAAATGCAAGGGAGTATTTAGCTGGGGTGTCAACTAGACCCCTAGTAAGGCCAAATCTCTACGAAACAGTCAGGGTAAGAGCAGCAAGAGTCACACACATTAGGATTATAATAAAGTTCCAGCCAACATCAGGGACAAGAGTAGTCAGTTGGGGGAGGGCTGTTGGCAGAAGGTCAACGGACGAAAGACATGGGGGTAAGTAACAATGCTTCAGAGCACTCACCATCACTGTGTAGCCCATCACCTGCGCTTCTCGGTACAAAGAGAAGTCACTCTGCAGACTCCGTGAAAGACTGCCTTTGGTGAAAATAGCATGTGCTATTTCTGGCCCTTCACCCAACTAAGATGCCTAAATTTATTTTCCAGCCATCTATGCAGAGAGGATTTGGTATGAAGTTAGTAATGGAAATGCATACACGGCACCTTGAACCGGTGTATGCACAGCGGGTGTAATTTTAACCTCTGCACTAATGTGCAGGCAGGAAAAGCCTCTCCCTCCTTCATTTTGTAACTTCAACACCTAGCACTTCGCCTACTACATAGCAAGGGCCCCACAAGCTCCCAAATCAATGAACACAGAAGTGGTCAAGAGAATAAAATGAGCAACCCTTAAGAAGAACCAATTTCGGCTGGGGATATAGCTCAGTGGAATAAGCGCTTGTCTAGCAAGCGCAGGGTCCTGAGTTCGATCCCCAGTACCGCAAAAAAAAAAAAAAAGAAGAAGAACCAATTTCCCTCTGATAATTCACAGTGAGGTGACTGTTCTGATTGAGCCTAAGGACAACAAACCAATACTTAATGCTTTTTTAGCAACTTGTACAAAATGCCAACTGTGCGCAACATGGATTAAATGTCCTAAATGAAACAAGCACTTCTTGCAGCCTGAGTGTGTGAGGTTTTACTACACTCCTGTTTCTCTGTAAGGACAAAGTCTTATAACCTTCCTCTTGAATCATATGCTATTAATCAGGATGGCAAACAGCGGGTCTGATATGCAAAGGCCCACTATGTACAACTGGGCCTTTGTTTTTTCATCCAAGTTGGGTTTGAATCACATCAGTCCTGAGTCACCATATTCTTCATGACTCTTTAGGTTCATGATTTACATTTTTATTATGTTACTTTTAGGGCTTAGGATAAGAGGCCCAAAAAGGCACACTGAAAAGCATAGCTGTGGCTCTTTTGATTACCTCACCGTCCCAGGGTGCAGGGTGGCGAGCCTATGACACATTTATTATTATAAATGGTAATGTCTCGGTCTCTTTCACACAAAAGCAAATCGAGCAGCACTCTCAGGATTCATAATCCTTCACTGCAAGGGAAATCTGGTGTTTGTTTCAGGAAATCGGGGAAAAGAAAGAGGTTCTATTTACTTCTGATAAGTTGCCATTTGTTGCTTAGATGCAAAGAAAAGTAAAGACCCAATCTGTAGCAACAACATGTGAAATATGCTTTTAAAGCAGCCAGAAAGAATGAAGGTTCAATTACAACTTTGTTTATTAAACATCTTGGTACAAGCTGGACACCAGGTTTGGCGATCAGCCAAGGGACAAAGAGCACATCATGCCTGTCCTGCTCAAGGAACATGCTCTTCTCAAGGAGGGTGGAACATGTACAATTACCTCTGATACCCTGGTGGAAGGGTTGAAGAGTGTAAGTATAAATTAACAGACACACCAGGCAGGAAACCATAAATATGCTCACAGAGCTAAGGAAAAGTTTCATACAGGAAGTTAAGAGTTGAGCTCTCACCTTGAAGGATGCATAGATTTCCACTAAGAAAAATTTGAAAGGTACATTTTACGTAGAGGAGATTACCTGAGTTAAAGCACCTAAGTAAGAAAATACAAGGTTTGTTCAGTAATGCATGCACGGTCCAATGTGATAGAGGGCACTGGCTGTGGGGTGATAGATGAGGTCAGAGAACAGGAACAAAGCCAGAACACACAAGACCATGCATGTGCCAAGAAGTTTGGAATTTATCTTACAGAAATGGGAAACCATGAGGTTTTTTAGAAACCCAGAATTGCAAGAAAAGAGGCATGCTTTAGAAAGCTGCCTGGCCGTATGGCGCATGGGCAAGAAGCTCAAGACACAGAGGTAAAGTGGTTCCCCAATTTTAAGGAAGAGATACTCTAACAAACAGAACAAGTATGTACTCCATTCCACATTTAAGAAAACGATAATTCTTTTCATTCCTTCTCTGACTCGTTCAATGATGGTAGCATGTAACGTCTATCTGAAAATATACAGTTTTAATTCCTATAATCCCTGTGAAACTTCTGGTCTAAAAAACGCTGTTTTGAACACATTAAAACAGCATGAATAATAAAAGCCACCCAAATTGAAGCAGAAGATGTCTAATTATCTCTTTTCTACAGATGACATGATCTTATGTGTAAAACATCCCAAGATTACACACATATATGCATACACACATTGTAAGAGCTAATAAATTCAGCAAGGTTACAGGATACAAAACCAACATAATGAAAATTAGTTGCATTTGACACTAGCAATAAACAATCTAAAATAGAAAATAAAATATTTCCACTTGCATCAAAAGGAATTATAAAATCTCAGGAATAAATTTAACTACTGAGGCAAGACTTACAAATTGCAAACTGCAAACGTTATGGAAAAGATTTGCAGAAGCATAAATAAATGGAAAGAAATCCATGTTCACAGATAAAACTATATTCCTCATATGACAATAATACTCAAGTATTTCTATAGACTTAATGCAATTTCTATCAAATCTCCATGGCACTTTTTGAAGAAATAGTATAACCCATCCTGACACACATGGAATTTCCAGTGATACCAAACAGCTAAAATAATGTGTGTGTGTGTGTGTGTGTGTGTGTGTGTGTGTGTGTGTATTACTGGGACTGAATTAAAGCTTTGGAGATCTCATACTTCAAAGTTCCAAAACTAACTACAAAGCTATACTAATCAAGACAGTATGATACTAGCTGTCTCAGTTACTTTTCTATTGTTGCTAAAACAAAACACCAGATACCCAGAATTAAGGAAGGAAAGGTTTATTTAGCTTACAGTTTGTGGAGGTTTCAGTCCACACTTGGCTGGCTCCAAGGCAGAGTGGCACAGGGCAGAGGGCAAACGTTCATGGTGACGGAAGATAGCAAAAGCAACAAGAGCACAAGGGGGGAGCGGCAGCAGGCAGCCTCCTTCCCTCCCTCACACTGTATGCAAACTACCCACCCCAGGGCAGGGGTGGTACTCACACCCATAATTCCAACATTGGACCATGAATCAATCATAAACTCTAGAAGCTG
This sequence comes from Dinomys branickii, assembly GCA_004027595.1. Lineage (NCBI taxonomy): Eukaryota > Metazoa > Chordata > Mammalia > Rodentia > Dinomyidae > Dinomys > Dinomys branickii. Next base: position 87,239 of record PVLD010001105.1, on the reverse strand, counting down.
CCCCATGACTGCACGAGGCTTTGGGGGCATCCAGACACAAACCGTAACACTAGTAAAAGGATATACATATGGGTCAATGTAATAAAATAGCCCAGAAATAAATTCTTTTATACACACACACACACACACACACACACACACACGTGTGTGTGTGTGTGTGTGTGTGTGTGTATATGTAAAATTAATCTTTCAAAAGTGATGCCAACTCCAAGGGTCATGACACACATCTATAATCTCAGCTACTCAAGAGAATGAAGCAGTAGGATCACAAGTTCAAGGCCAGCACGGACAACATGGTAAGACCCTGGGGGGTTGGGAGGTGTTCTTGGTGTAGCTCAGTGGTAGAATGCTCCTGGCTTCAAGCCCAGATACCACTAGGAAACAAAATCACACAAACAAAGTGCCAAGACCACTCAATTGATAAAGGACAGCCTTTTCAACAAATGGTTCGAGGAAAACAAACAGAAAAAATGAAACTGGACCCACATGTAACATCAAATATAAACACAACTCAAATTGAGTCAAAGACCTAAACCATAGAAGAAAACAGAGTGATATCTTCATCATATTACTTTCGGCAATGATTTCTTGGCAATGACATCAGAAACAAAAGTAACACCAACAAAGGTAAACTGGATTTCAAAATTTAAAAGTTTTGTACATCAAAGATACTATCAAGAATGGGAGTGAGGGGCTGGGGATATAGCTCAGTGGAATAAGCGCTTGCCTAGCAAGCGCAGGGTCCTGAGTTCGATCCCCAGTACCGCAAAAAAAAAAAAAAAAAAAAAGTAAATAAAGAATGGGAGTGAATATTTACAAATCACATACATGATACAAGAGTAAGATCTACATTATATAAGGAACTCCTTCAATCCAACCACAATGACAAACACAAAGGCTTTGAGCAATTTACCAAAGACTTATGAGCTGCCAATATGCATGTGAAAAGATGTTTACCTTCTTTAATTATCATAGCCATTGGGAAATTATTTTTAAAAAAGAGAAAATAAAAATTATTGGTGAGCAAGCAGAGAGTTTTTAATGTTTATGGATTGCTGGAAGAAACAGAAAATGGTACAGCAACCACAGACAATGTACAGCAGTTCCTCAAACAGTCAGAAGTAGAATCAGCATATGAATAGAAAATTTAGCCCAACATACAACCCACACAAAATGAAAGCAAGGACTCAATGAGATGTGTGTACCCTCATGTTCACAGCAGTACTGTCCACAAAAGTAAAGGGCAGAAGCATCCAAGTGTGCATCAACAGATGAATGAATAAGCAAAATGTAGACTACACATAGAGTGGAATGTTATACAGCCATAAAAAGGAACAAAGCTGAGATGCATGTGGCAGCATGAATCAACCTTGTAAACATTACTGTGGTTGACGCAAAGCAGACAAAGAAGGACATCTGTTGAATGATTCCGTGCCTACAATGTACCCAGCGTAGTCAGATTCACAGACACAAAATAGAATGGTGGCAGGGGCCAGAGACAAGGGAGATTGGGGAGCTATTGCTTGATGTGTGCAGTGTATTTGGAGTGATGAGAAGCTTCTAGAAATGGCAGACTATTGGCTGGCCACACACAGTGGGAACATGAGCAACAGAACCTGAACACTGAAAGGTTGTTAGTTAATACGGTAGTTTTTCCATTATGTATACTTTGCCACAATGAAAAAATGAAAAAACAAAGTACCCTGGCACGAAGAGCAGGATTCTGACTGTACAGGAGTCTCTGTCAGGTAAAGAAGCCTCTAACGAGATACCTCTTTGCCAACCCAGGGGAGGGCTGGAAGTAGCAGAAAGCACACAAGCTGTCCCTGCTCAGCAGAGGGGCTCAGGCTGCTCAGAGACAGCAAACTCACATTGCAGGTGGATGAGCCATCAAAAGTCGGGTAGGAACCATCTGGCCAGTCCGCCGGGTCTGGAGTAGCTGGCTGCCGGTGCTGGGCTTCATATTCCTTGAGCTGCAGCAAAAGAAATGGAAGACTCGAATGGAAGAATAGCCAAACGCTGTCTCCACCCAGCACAGATCCCTTTCAGCACCTTCATGCCAGTGCTGGTGATGAAGGACCAGATGGAGACAAGTCTTTCAGATCCAGTGGGATAATACGCTGCCCTGCAGGCTTTCGTCCACATCAAACCAGCATACACAAGGGGCTCTTTGTACCCTGTATTCCATAAAGAACCTTGATTTCTTTTTTCCCCCTTCCATGTCCTTCACCATCAAAACTCACCCTTTTTCAGTGCAATTACAAATATGACAATAGAAATTGTCGGTAGCTTGGCCTCGAAACCATTATTTTGTAACTCAAAAATATACTCTTTTCAGGAGGAAACCAAGGTGGAGACTCCAGACAGCCCAGTGACTAGGAAAGGAGACTTGTAAGAGGCCACCTGCTTTGCTTATGCAGGACAGCTTCCAGTTCCTACTTCAATGTCACCACCTCACAAAGGTCAGAGAGTTCACTGGGAGCCCTTGGGCACAGGAGGGAATGAGGCAGCTGGACGTCATCAGAGACCTCTAAAGTTTGGATGTAGAAATTCAGTTTCTGTTTTTGAAAATACAGAAAGGCAAGTGAAATGCTACAGAGAAGTGAGCAAATTTAACTTCGCAAACGAGACGGAGGCTCTCTCAAAATGGCATCCTGGAGAAGTTCCAGGTTGTTATGTGTGAAACAGAGAAACTGAACTCTGCTTCTTAATCAATGAAGTTGTGACTACATTCAAATTCTATTGGATGGCAGATTTTAGAGATGAATTTAAGACACTGCTCTGATCACGGTCCGTGAGCCCAACAAGGTAAACAGAACGGCCCGACCCGACCCCTGTGTGAGAGTGTCAGGATAGCCTTCAGTGAAGACACTCGCTGACCACGATCCCTCCTGAAGAAAGCAACTTTCCCAAGTGCTCTTCTAGCCAGGAAATGCTTTCCACATATCCGCGTGGGAAAGCTGAGCAGTGCTGTTCGCTGCATAAGAGCTTATATACAGGTATCGAACCCAGGGCCATCACTTAACCCCTCTGTGTCTCAGTTCCTCCTGCTAGAAAAGAGGGCTCATAATAAATCTCTCAGGCTTGCTGCCAAAATTAAGCAAGACAATGCAGGGAAACTCTTTGCACACTGTGTCTACGCAACAGTTACCAGGACAGCGCTACTGTTCCACCCTTGGGGCTTCAGATAAAAGAAAGTTCTGCTTTCCCAGTAATTCCATGTGTTTTCTGTTCGGGACACTAACCATTTTAATCTTCCTCATACATCAGGGATATTTTATCACCCTAATCTTTATAGTCCACTTATGTTATGTACCAGAGTGCTCTTTCCATCTGGATATACATTTTCAGAAATGCTATGTTCTCCCTGTGCAATCAGGAACAGCTGCCAGATAGGAAATGGGATTAGTATGGGATTATCAGGGTTTCTCTAGGTCTCTGCTCCAATTTTACACTCTACCTTAGCCCCAACTACCAGGAGCCACCAGATAAGTTTCATCCTTAATAAAAAAAACAGACACAAATCCTTAACTAGGCAGTCAAGACTAGACTTAATGTTTTAATCTCCTAAGGGCTTTAGTTTGACTTTTGCACAGATGCAGCCTTGTAGAACCAAATACATACCTATCAAGTAGACAAATTTATAATATTCAGTAATTAGGACACATTATATAAGCAGTCTTTAATACTAAGATTTAGGTTTTTAAAGAAATGAAATTATATCATGGTCACAGATCACTCTCACTTTTCTTCTCTTCCTTTGTTTTTTGTCTTTTTGAGACAGGGTCTTGCTAAGCAGTTCAGGGTGGCCTTGAGTTCACTTTGTAGCCCTGGCTGGCCTCGAACTTGCATGTCTCCTGCCTTCCCCTCCCAAGTAACTAGGATTATAGACCAGGTCTGGCTTAACAGTGTAATTCTTTCTTCTTCTCCTTCTCCTTCTCCTTCTCCTTCTCCTTCTCCTTCTCCTTCTCCTTCTCCTTCCTCTTCCTCTTCCCCTCCCCCTCCCCCGCCTCCTTCTTCTTCTTCTTCTTATTATTATTCCAAGGCTATTATTATTGTTGTTGTTGTTGTTGTTGTTATTGTTATTATTATTCCAAGGCTTCAAATATGAGTTTCTTCCCTACTCACCCAACCTCACATCTTACACAAATTACCCGGGTAAATAAATAACTTCTAGAGTCCAGCTCCTCATTGGGCTTTCTATACCCTTGAGAATTAGTACAAGATTGTAATGCCCTGAAGAGCTACATATGCTCTTAAAAATCATACCCACCTGGAAACCATTGTTATTCAGAGCCTATGGATTACCTAGCTCTCCCTCAATGGTTTTTGTTGTTGTTGTTGCTTTTTGTTTTTAACTAATATGCTTGCCTGCCTTAGAACACAAGCAGTAGGTGTCTATCAGTGCATGGATGAGGAGGCGTAGCTGGGCTGTGAAGGCCCTCATCGCTGACTGGGCAGTAAGGAATAGGGCCTAGCTGGGAGAATTGGTCATCAGGACGTACGTGACTGTGGGCTCTATTTGGTCCCTGACCTCTTCCTCCCTGGCTTCCTGTTCACCATGTAGTAAGCACCTTGGCTATGATGTTCTGCTCACCGCAGGCCCACAGCGGTGAAGCCAACTGACTGCTGAGAGGAACCTTGGAAACCCATGAACCAAATAAACCACTTCCTCCTTTGAGCTGTACACCAGGCAGTTTGTCCCACCAACGGAATGGCATTCCTGTGCCATAACCGCCATAAAACTAAGAGAATGTCTGAGATGCCTTTAGAGTGGATGGAACTGTTCCATTAATGAAATGTAAAAAATGACAAATTAAGCTGACTCTCTTTGTAAATCATGTACTCAAAGGACAGTACGCTGAGAGCAACTTTGTAAACTCCCACCTTTTCCAATGCTTTTCCAGTTTATAGTGTTGTTTCACATGTGAGTTCCCTGCAGCCTCTCTCACTTTGATCTTTACTCATGTCTGGGTAACTGGGTTTTCAGGGGTGTGAATCATGGTTGTATAACTGAGAGTGGGGAAATAACTATTAATGAGATCAAGTCCACACTAGTGAAGATTAGCAGACTAATCTGTCCTGGTTTGGGCTGGGTTATAGTTCAGTGGCACAGCGCATGCCTAGCAAGTGTAAGGTCATTGAGATTCCTGGTACAAAAAAAAAAATTGTCCTGGTTTGAATACAGGCAAAATCCCTCAATACAATGACATCTGGCTCTCAGTGGCATGCGGGCAAACTCCTCTCCTGATGAGTTTAGTGCACGCATCCCTCAGGATTGAAGCCCAGCAGACCAGAAGGCATGTGCAGCCGCTATCCTGGAGGAATGGCACACTTCGTCTCAACCTGAGGGGTCTCACCGTGGTCTGGAGGTCTGTCTTATACAGTGACCAAGCAAATTTAGAGCCCTAAACTGGTCACAAGTTCAAGGAAGCAGATCCTCTCCGCACACTGCTTCCTGTTCTAGATCACATTTTCTGGAAGTATTTCATCTCTGGCTAATGAGTTCCATTTAGACACCAGTCGTGGAGGTCTTTTGCCTGGAGAGCAATCGAATAAGTGTCCCTGCTACTTTGTCTCCTGTCAGGGGCACCCAGGCTTGTCTGTAGAATTCAGTAAAGGGTGGAGACTGTCACTACTGTTTTCATCTCCTGAGCGTCTGCATTCCGGGCTGGCCTTGTAGACAATATTCCTGCTGTCTCTGTGAGCTCTGTGGCTCGGCTGAAACTGGGTGAAGGCTGCACCCCAACAGCAGCCAGGTACAGGGCGAACAGCGCCATGCAAACCTGCATGAGCTGCACCACTGCTGCACTGAGAGGGACTTCTGATTTCTTTTCTATGGAAACCACAGCTGCTGGCTGTGAAAATTACTCCAACAAATTATTTTCTCCATTTCTTTCCCAGGTTTCAGTATTCCTTTGTTCCTATTTCAGCTAAGAAATAAATGCTGGGGGTCGTAGTGGCACACTTGCAATCCCAAATATTCAAAAGGCTGAGACAGGAGGGTTCCAAGTTCAAAGCCAGTGCGGGTGCTTAGGAAGACTCTCTTTAAAAGGGGGCAGGTAGGGAGTGTATGTGCTGGGGATTTAACTCAGTGGTAAAATTCTTGGCCAGCATATGCAGGCCCTAAGTTCAATCCTCAGTACAGAAAAGGAAAGACAAGAAAAAAGTACACTGTCTAAACTGGGCTTTATTAAGGCCCAGAAAATTAAACATTTTCTCTTACTTTAAGAAAACTGTAAGTCCCCATACACAGATGTTGTGCCCTGATTGTGGGCATCTTTATTCGGTTCTTTAGTTTTGCTATTAAAAGCAGTGCAGCAGCATCGCTCCCCAGGAGGTAATAGACCTCTTGTGCACCACAGAGAAACTACCTGCAGGCCACTCTTCTCATATGCATTTTCCAGGAATTCAGCTGGACTCTTCCCAAATGTACCGCGTGGCCAAGTCATGCCCAAGGAATGGGACTAGAGAGAAATGTAAGAGGATGTTTTGCTCTACTAGCTGCTGTGCCAGTTGGTCAAAGGCGTGGGAAGCAGACAGAGCAGGGGAAGGATAAAGGTCCAGGGGACAAGCAGAAGGGACCTGAGACTTGAGGTTGTCACCTGTCACCTGCTCCCCTGTCCATCTCAGCGCTAACCTGCCTACTTGCAGTAAGCCCAGCAAGAACAACCCAGCCTCCGCCACCACTTCAGTCCATTCAAGGGCTTTGGAGATCAGGGTCAACCAACATAGCCCACTGCACCCACAGGGAGAGAAGCCAGCAGATAGGTGTCTCACACTGCCCCAGCCCTAGCTTTCCCACTAACCCCGCCCGTTCTCTACTCACAAATGTTGCTTGTCCTTGTAACACTGTCACAGCAACAGAGAGGACGCTAACTAAAGGGCATGTGCTTGTTACCATTTCAACATTCGAGATCTTTAAGATTCCACCTAGTGGCTGCTGGGCTTTGAATATTTATCCCTCCAAGTCATGGTGGAGTGTGTTTGCCGTTATGGTGCTGTCACAAGGTGGAACATGGGGCTTTGGGGAGAATAGGGCTCGCCCGTGAGTGGAATTCGTAACAGGGTGAGTTTAGCCTCCTCTCCCCTCTTGGCGCTTCCACCTTCTACCAGGCAAGTGTCTAATCTTCCTTCCCTCCAGAGGCCAAGGTGTGCAAGGTGCCATCTTGAGTAAGAGTGTGGCCCTTCAGGTCCAAGGTCAGCATTTTGACTTTGGATTTCCCAGGCTCCCAAACTATAAGCCAATGCATTTCTCATTTCTTTATAAATTACCCAGTCTGTGGTACTCTGTTGTAGCAGCACAAAATCAGACAAAGGCAAAGCCGTAACTCGGGCAGTGGTTTCTCAGTGGTTTGGAGGTTTCCTTTCGTTTCCCACCCCACCTAAACTTGTCTGTGTGGTACAGAACCCAGTGTTCAAAGTGAAAATCAAAAATCAGTCAGTTGACTGGTCAACAATAGGCGAAAATGTTTTAATTACGACCTCACTATTGTAAGTAGTACCACTATTTATGGTACTCCAGTTTCTTAAAGGTTAATTAGGCATCTTCTAGTGCCTAATTTAGTATTTGCTTAGATATGAAAGTAAGTAAAATCTTAACATATACTTGAAACTTACTTAACCTTGACATTTTAGAATTGATGTTTATATTTAATCATTGACTTTTTTAAACCATCGATTATATTCTTAACCCTTTTCAAATGGCTTGTGAATTTTCCAATGACATTCAGAGAGTCATTTCCCTCATTAAAGGGGCCTACTGTTCAAAAATACCTGTCATTCATTCATGTATTCACTGAATGTAGAAATTTGACCCCCCCTCCAAGATGGGGTGCTTGTATCAAGTAAACAGAAGAGAATAAATATTTTACCTGAAAAATTATGGTACCTCATGACCATCAAAATCTCACTGAAATTCTGCTTTGGGGCTGTGGATGTGGCTGAGTGGCAGAGTGCTTGCCTAGAACACTCAAGGGCCTGGGTTCCACTTGCAGCACAGGTGGGAGGGTTGGGTCAAGTGGGACCCCTATCCTTCGCTGCCCTCAAACATGTTTAAATGTGAGGACACAGAGCAGTCACAAATGGAAACCAAACATCCGCCCTCTCACCCTCGCCAGTGCTTCTTCGATGGTGATCATCTTCTCCTTGACCATCATCATTAGCTGAATCCGCTCCTCGTCACTCATTGTTATCTCACTGGCGACATAACCAACGTCTTCTCCTGGAGATTGACGACAGAGAAGAAGAGGAATGAAAACCAGAGGGATCAAAGCGATGCCGTCTTCCAGAAGTCCCTCCTCCCAGGTGAGGGAAGGCTGCTTCTCGGGGTGCGGTCTACACTGCACATTACTGCCGAAGCCAGAGAGAGCAGAAACACACACGCCTTTCACCGCACGCCTCTTTCTGGGAAACAGACTCAAGAACACGTGGATGTCACAACAGAGGTAAATCCTTCAAAATGACCTGAAACTCTGAGAGGCAGTGTCTATCTGGGAAGACAGCTGGGGGAAGCTTCTTGGTGGAGAAGGGGCAGCGATCTCACTGAAACACCCACCAAGGCCCAGCAAGCTCAGCAAGGCCCCTGCTGCTGAGAACATTCTGTGTGCTTCCATGTGAAATACGAAGGCACGGGTTGCGTATTTTGTGAGAAGTGGGAACAAACGCTCTGCCACGGGAGAGGAAGGTCACCCCACAGAGCCACGTCTTGCAGCTCAGTAAAAGTCTCCATTCTTCTAAGCTATCTGGCTGTGCTCCTCACGGGATAGTTACAATAAATAAAATCACAGATGTGAGGCATGCTGAGCACATCGGAAGAAAGGGACTATGGCTGTTTACATCTGGAAGTATTAGTGTCGTAAATCGGTCTTGAAACTATGAGAGAAAGTCAACTTCCAGCTCCAAACAGAAGGCAGCCAGAACTGCAGAGGCAAAGGGAAGCTCACGTTAGGGTCCTTCAATGGCACAGGCCGCAGGCCCCTCTCATATTCCCGAGCCACAGTGACCCGCACATCAGGAAAGCTGTGAGCAGAGTGGGCTAACGCACAGATGGGCAGAAGCCCACGCCCCAGCCCTTCGTCTTCTCCCCGGCTGGCCTTTCTCAAACACAGCTCGCCTGCTCCTGCTGCTAGCGGAACATGAGCCGTGGCTTGTGTCGCTCTTGGTGGGGAGGCACTAAGCAAGGGAGTCTTGCTGCCGCTTTGCACAAGCCCACCGCAGACGAGGCCAACTTTGGAATTTATGGCCCCATGTTTCCCTAGCTCATTTCCACCTTGGATTCACTCAGTCCAGAAATGCCCCTTCCGATCCTTCCAACTCTCACCACTTGCACGGGAGGAGGGCAGCGTGGGCCAGGCGAGGGCGACCCCCGCCGCCCACGGCAAGCAGAATGATGCCGCGCTGGCTGGCTTTCTAACTAACTCACGTGAGCTGGTGGACTCTTGGCTTCCGCCTTCCTTTGCTATCTTCCTATCTCTTTCTCCGAGCTTGCTTTCTAAACAAGGCTTTTAGAATACACGGTTTATTTTGAATCACAAATGACCCTGGGTGCGTACCCAAGGGAAAAGCTAGGGGTATTTAAGAATAACTCCTTTAAAGTTAGTTTAGAAAATGTTTGGGTGTTGCCCAAGAAGCCAGGCACACAGCAGGGGTCTCCGATGTCCACACCCACTTTTTCTCTGTGTGCAGGAGGACAAGGCAGCGCATCTGATTTTGTAAAGGGAAACAGAGTGCACTGTGGGTAAGCAATGAAAACTTTTCAACTATTGATAACCTTACTCGGCCAGACTGGAATCTGGAAGTGGATTTGTTCTGGTTTGCTCTGTGAATACTGGGGAAACATAAATTACATAACCAGCCTCAAAGGGATGACATATTTACTTACTATCTAAACAACAACAAAGGACATAGCCCACAGTAGGGCGGGCCCTCCCTGCACAAAGCAGCCGGGCAAATTCCCATGATGTCAGATCACTGGAGTTTCCAGGGGTAACCAGCCCATAACTGTCCCTGCCGCACAACAGCATCAGAAACCCAGGAGAGCCCGAAGGCCCGCTTGGGAGTAGACAGGAAAGTCCAAAACTAACAAATGCTAAGACAGTCTTGGCTCTTTGAGGACAGGACTTGGTGAGGTTTATAGTAAAGATGTTTCTGAGCCTGTTGTGAGGAAAAACACCAGGGATTTGGTCTCTGCTGTCTGTGAAAACAGCACAACTAACTCTTCCCACTCCATTCTGAGTTAAATAAAAGTGACCAGGACAAAGTCTCAAAGTAACAAGAAGAAGCTCAGAAAGAGGACCGTTTTCTAGGCATGTGCAATGCATTCCTCTAATTTCCAACACTCAGTCAGATTTGCACACAGGCTTTGCAACATTTGAGAGCTAAAAGGGTCTACTGTCCACCGGCGGCATCACAGTACCTTTTGAAGTCTGTCTCATTATTCCTTTTTGGTTCTTTCGGAAGTTCTGCCAGAAATACTTATTTTTCTTCTTCCAATCTCCCTTTCCTTTAAAAAAAAGGAAGAAAAGGCACAAGAAATAAATTCATTGATAACAAAAGTAGCCTCTTCCTTATAACTGCAAAGCTTCAAAGAACACTGTGATTTCACAAAAAAAGAGTTTTTCTCTTTCAGTTTATAAAAGACTGGGAAATGCCTATAAAGTTGTTTAAAAGAAATGCAAATTTCCTACGAGCAAGAAATTGTACAGTAGGGTTAAGAAGAAAATAGAGAAACATCAAAAGGGCAGGGAAAGCGTGCATCCCAGTAAACTCTTTGATGTTTGTTAACCAGCACGCCCCACGCTGCCTGTCTGGTGGTATATTTTGCCCCCTTTGGTCTCAGACATAATTATTTCCACTGTATCACAAATAGCAAACTGGAAGAATGAGGAAGTTGACTTTGTGTTGTTGCTCTTGCTGTCGCTGACCTTCCCTTGATTTACTTCTGCTGCTCCACATTTCATAAAGACAGCAGAACGGTTGGTATCCCATGTGCCCAGTGGTCAACAGAGCCGATTCCAGGCACTGAGGGTGGGGCGGGGCAGGGGCTGGTCCTCTCTGCTTCCCCACGCCCAGCTATGGCATGGATGGGCCATGATTCTCCACTGTCTGGCATTTTGGCTACTTGGCGACCTGTGATAAGCCTGAGCACATGACAGGAGGACCTCAGTCCTGCTGTGCGATCTCCCAACCCGACCTCTCTACCTTACCAGACTATTTTGAGAGACTTGTGAGGGAAAACAAACTCCTTGCCATAGGCAGACATTTTTAACATTCAGTAAAGTTGTGACCATCAGTAACACAGAACGTCAGTAAAAAGCAAAGGGCAAGGAAATCACAGGAATGGGGACAGGTTGCTCCTTAAAAAAAAAAGCAAAAGGCAGTGGTGGCAGCGGTGACAACTTCCTTGGTGCTTGACAGAGCAGAGGTTTAGTCACCGCTTGGTGTTTGTGTGGTGGCTCCCTGGCCACCGGAAACAGGGCCAGCAAAGTGGCGGGCGTGCACAGTCTAGACCGGTGGTGCTGGGCACTGGTGCAGGGAGCAGACATGTGGGAACGCTGCCTGCGGAGCTCCCAGGCTAGCAAGGGTGTCATTTGTCAAAACAGGGTGCCCTCATTTAGGTCCTGACAACCACTAGCGCCACGGCAATGAAAGCAGAGCCTGGCCTGAGACATCTGTGCACTCAAATCTTGAAGGTGACGTTCAGTGCCTGCTGCCCTCTGGCTAACACAAAATCATCAGTCAGGAAGGGTGAAAGCAGACCTTTTCTCAGGTATTTGGGAATACAGTGCCCTCCCCTCCCTCACTGCTGTGTGTGTGGTACTCGGGACGGGACCCAGGGCCTTGGGCATGCTGTGAAAGTGCTCAACCTCTGAGCTACACTCACACCTAGGCCTTTTTCCTTCCTCTCTTTCCTTCTTTCTTTCTCCTTCCCTCTCTTCTTACCTCTCTCCCTCTCCTTCCCTCTCTCCCTTCCTTCTTCCTTCCTCACAGGGCCTCACTAAGTTGCCCAGGATGGCCTTGAATCTGCAATCTTTCTGCCTCAGCCTCCCAAGTAACTGGGATTGCTGGTGTGTGCCACTGACTACAGTTAGCAGGAAACATTTTTCAAGACTGCACCAAAGGGAGAAGCCTCAGTCCTCCAATCATTCTCTTTCTCAGGAGGCCCAAGAAAGAGCCATACTGTAGCCTTAGTACTCCTGGGCTCACAGCTACATGTACTTCTTTGACTGTAAACTATTTTCCCCTTACTTCATATTAATGTTTATAAGATGATAAAATAGTAACACCTAACACTTACTTAGTACATAATAGCATATCGCATTTAAGACTCACAGGCTACATTACAGAGCACAGTCAGAAGATGAGATAGCCAGGCTGAGAGAGCAGGCAACTTGCTCGGGGTCACAGCCCGGCTGTGAGAGTCCAGACTCAGATCCAGACCGCCTGCTTTGAGGACTTAGGCTCCTAATGGCTATGACCTACCCTTTCCTCTGACCTCACTAACTCACAAGTGGATTTTACAATCAAAGATATATAAAACATATAAGTGCGTACTCTTTGATCAAAAATTCCAAGTAACCCTGATAATGTGCTCTGGTTACAGACTCAAGACCTTTTACGGCCATATCATTTGCTTGTGATAGGAGAAAAACTGGAAATGATCTAAAGAAAAAAACAGATCAGTTAAATTGTGGCCCATCTTACATGATGCAGAATCAAAATCCTTCTCTCCTATTTAATAAATACATATTTTTGGGCTGAGCATTGTAGCACATGCCTGTAATTCCAGCACTCAGGAGGCTGAGGCAGGAGGATCATTTTGAGTTCTAGACCAGCCAGGGCCACAAAGTGAGCTTAAGGCCAGCTTGAACTGCATAGCAAGACCCTGTCTCAAAAAAGACAAATACATACATACATACATACATACATACTTTTCCAGATCTTTTGCTGTAAAGAATACTTAATTATGTGGGAAAATGCTCATAACATAACCAATGTTTGAAACTGTGATACAGTATATAAGACTATGATCCCATTTACATGTATATATTTTTAAAACCCCCATGCAATGGAGAGAAAGAGAGAAAGCTGTGCATTCACATCTTAACAGGGTCTTTTAATTTCTGGGTGGAAGAATTCTTGGCAGTTCTTATAATTTTGCACGTTTATATTCGCTATGAAGGATGAAAAGAAAAACAGTTAAACAATGCAAAGTGGTACTGACCTACGGAGCTGTCTTCAGAGTTTGATTTATGAAGAGAGGGCCTGGAAAAGAGAGACAAATCCGATTACCAGGGAGCCTTGCTCTCACAGAAGAACCGGAAGTCCTCCTCACCAGCCTGACCCACCATCAGTACTACTGAGAGGCGCCAGGGAAATTTTTACAGGTTCTTCACCACTGTCCTTTCCCACCTGTCTGCTGACTCCTAGACACAGGACTCAGGAACCACTTGTCAGCGTTTACTAAAGACACTCCTGAGTAAGATCTATATTAAGTGAGGACAGACTTTGCTAGATGATTGCTGAAGTATCTTTCCTTTCTGTGAACTGCTGACTACACACTGAGGTACCACCATTGAAATCTTTTGTGTAACTGGAAAAGAGAAAGCACGTAATAATGAAAATAGACACTCAGCACCACGAAGGCCACTCGGTTCCTCAGTGAGTCAAGCAATCAGCTGTAAAAACAGAGGTGGGGTGGCCGAGGGGGAGGGACACAGCCGAGGCAGCCCGTCTGTAGCTCCTCTAGCTGGTGGCTGCCAACTGGCAAGTACACTACCCATCTTGCCACATCTTCCAAGGTTCAAAGACAAGCCAGAAATCTGTCTCTTTATGAGAGAGGTGTCGATGTTTAAGTGATGGCAAGGAATCCAGCGCTGCTAGAAATGCATCCAAGTTCATCAACATGTCACTGGCACCAGACTAGGCCCCACGCCCTACCCTCCATCCTGGTGCCAGCTTGCAACAGATGATACAGGTAAACCTGAACACTATGGAAAGCGAATACAACCTAAAACCGATCCATTAAACACTGCTCCAGAAAATACTCAGACAAATACCAATTTAAAGCAAGAAGGTACAGAATGCAAAGGAAACACTGGTTGTCTCAAAAACAGAAGAATAGAAATTGGAACAAAAACTTTCACTTGGTGAGTCTTTCCAAGCCCAGAGAGTAAGAGCAACGTCCTTGGGCTTGTCTGTAAGGACAAGCAGAGAGAAAGCACCTGCAGCACAGCCGAAGCTGGGCCCCGAGGGGCTTGCATGCTTGAATCTCCACTGTAAGTGAAGGAAGATGAAGAGGTGCTGAACCAAGCCATCCTTTGTGTCCCAGTGTTGGAAAGACAGCTTGGGAGCTGAGGACCGAGTCACACAGAAAAAATTACAGGAAGACAAGCAGAACACGCAATCCCCTAGCACTGCTTTGGTGCCCACCTGACAGCTAGAAGGACTACAAGCATTTAAAATGACTGTTATGGTTGATACATTATGTCAACTTGGGGAGTCTAGAGGTTTGGCTGAGTGACTCAGCGGGAAGCCAGGGTGCTTACTTTGTACACATCCTGAGCCGGTGGAAGAGGAAGGCATGGAAATTATGTGCGTGCTACAAGACCCCTGGGTGGGGGTAGCCTGTTTACTATGTAAGGGAGGTAGAAAGAGGTTGCTTGCCAGCCATTCTTCCCTTTTGCTGGTTGTTTGCTGCCATGAACATTTGCCCTCTGCCATGTGCCACTCTGCCTCAGAACCAGCCAAGTAAGGACTGAAACCTCCACAAACTGTAAGCTAAATAAACCTTTCCTTCCTTCATTTTGGTTGTTGGGTATTTTGTCTCAGCAAGTAGAGAAAAGTAACCAAGACAATGACAAAGAGAAAGGAAAGGCGCAAAGCCACCGATACGGCACTGCCACCTCCAGTAGGGGTTGCGCTGATGGCGGCTGATAACCAGGAGCCCTGCAAGCCTCACTGTGCTCCAAGTCTGGGAGGACAGAACTATTTCTGACCTATTTCTGACCAGCACTGTAAGAGGCACGGTTCTATGCCAGGCGAGGCGGGAGCACAGCACAGCACAGAAGCACAGCCGCGGAGGACAAGAGCTGAGCCTGAATTCTAGTTGTTCCCCTTTCTGTTATCACTTAAGAGGTGCGGACAACCTACCAGTTGTGCCAAAAGGTAGCTCCCAGGATCTATTCACCTTCCTCCCATCCATGGGAAAATGAAAAAGCCTAACTATGTACCTGCTTGAAAGGCTTTGAGATGTAGCCATTTAAAATTTAAATTATTCGGCCATGGAGTACTGAACAAGATCATAGTAAGGTGCATGGATTAATATGAAAAAAATGGGACTCACAGGATAAGGACAGGCTTGACGTAAACAAGGATTCATGGGGAAAATGAAAAAGGGGCAAGAGACGGCTGGAGGAGGAGGGGTAAGAGGAGGAGAGGGAGGAGGAGGAAAGTGGGGAGAGAAAACATGTTCTTGGGGCCGCAACAAAAGGATGGGCCGAACAAGAAGGCAAGAGAGTGAGCAGTCAGCCAGGGGGCTGGGGATAGAGGCGGGAAATCTTTCAGAGAGAAATATGCTTCAACTAAGTTTGGGATTTTAAAAAAAAGCTTACTCTGTTACTTTTTGAACTCAATGTCACGCAGTACATATCAGTCCACCCCACTTCAACAGGCAACATCTCACCGAGAACCGGTCACTTAAGGTAAAAGAAAAAAAAAAAGGTAGAGGAATTCCACATCTAATTTTACTCTTGCTCTGAGGACAACGAAGTATTGATCAAATGGCTAAGGACCAAACACACCCAATACACTCAAGTCTGGATAAAACTAGTTCACTTTGTAATTATAACTATGTATGAACTTTTGCTTTTTCTAAAACATTTTCATGGGGAAATGGCCTGCAAAAGTATTGCTTTTCTTTAGTCTTTTGCTGATTTATAATAATAAATCTTATCAGGTTGTAAGAAAGTTTCTCAATCATTTCATGTAAATCCCAATTTTATGGGGGACTAAGGTGTCCAGAAGTTAAGGGTGCAGTCCATGGTCCCATGGCTATATGGCAGTCACTTGCCAGCAGGGATTTCATGCAGACAACCTGCTGCAGCCTGTTGTTTTTTCAATGCATTCCCTAGTGTCCTTAACCTGAATAAAATACATATAAAATCATCTCAATTGTATCCCTGAAAAAGTCAAAAGATTCTATTTTTCCAACTCATCTATTATTCTTTCTGGCAAATGGCAGTATCTAAAACCATAAAAATATTTCCAAACTTACACTATAGAGAAAAATAAGTTCTCATTACTATACAGTTATCACAAAATATAATAGTATATTCCTCTCTAAAGTTCTGACTTACAATATTTTTTTTCTCCAAGTTATCACATTTTACATAATTTCATCCTCAGGTTTGGACATGCCCTGCATTTCTCCAAGGTGGCCAGCAGATGGCACTCTCGTCTCTTTAGTCATCTTGCCTTAGTGCGTGAAATTTTGTTTTTAAAAATTTACAGGTTCACAACCTACATACTGTGCAAAGAATAACAAACCAATGTCTTATAAGTGCAAAAGACCCCTTGACTCAATTTTCAAGGCAAGAAAATGACATCCATGAATTTGGATGCAGTGAGTTCTCCCTGCAGACAAAAACCAGACATAAAATAGGTTTCCTTCCTCCTTGAGGCACATTTTAAAATTTGTCCAACAGGGGCTGAAAAATCGATGATGCAACCAAATTCCAAATTTGGGTGGCAGAAGGTGGAAGAGGTCATTTACTGATCTACTGGTGGAAGAAATTAATGCTCAGAAGTCAGCTCCAAAGAGGCCTCCTCTCCACGCCTCCTTCTTCCAGACAGAAGTTGGGCCTGAGAGCAGCAGGTTCTGGGTCCGCGGCCTCTTTGAATCCATCACTTTCGCAGTCAAAGGAGTAAAAAGGATGAGAACTTTCGGGAGGGTGGTGACTGCTACAGAGCATTAACATCCATCCTGCTGAACTTTGAGAATCTATTTAAACATTTAATCATCATTAAGTCTTATGCTGGGAGTGGTGGCAGGAGGACCACAGTGAGGTCAGGAGCAGCCTGGGCTATATGAGCAAGTTCAAGGCCAGCTTGAAGTGCACAGCGAGACCCTGTCTAAAGAAAGAAAGACAGAAAATCATGAAGTATTGTACTTAAATCCTCAGAACTGAGCCTTAGCCAATGCCTTTTCACCAATAACTACTATTATTATACCCAAAACAGCTGAAGTGTGGACACATATTTTCTCAAGACCCATACATTGCTTGAGCTGTTTCTAAAGGCAAACTGCACTTAAGAAAATTCCTAAATTATGGAATGAATGGTTCATTAGATTTAAGAAAAAAGTCAGTGTAAGGAACAGCAGCCTCAGAATTTAACTACTGTCTTTCATCCAATCTAAATATTTAACTAAAGTTCTTTGTTAAACTGCTTTGCTGTTATTTATTCTCTGTGCACCTCAGTCACCCTCACACAAGACAGAACCCTGGTGCGGTCAGGGATGCAGACAGGAGAGCCAGGAAGTGGTGAAAAGGGCAGAGGAGGTGGACAGAGAGGCTTCTCCGCAGTGACCACTGGGCCGAGACCTAAATGAAGGGCTGATGGTGACCTTCACTCCCCAAATGAGGAAGGAGAGGGGCAACATCCAGGGCGGAAGCCAAGACGTCTGAGTGGAATACAGCAAGTCTGCGTGCGTCTTACTTTCCTCGGCTGAGACAAAATACCCGACACCCACAGTTAAAGGAGGAAAGGCTTATTTAGGTCCACGATCAGCGGGCTCCAAGGCAGAGTGGCTTGGCAAGGGCCATCACAGAGGAGAACAGTTCATCTGGTCCACAGGTCCACAAGATAGCAAAATCTGGTCCACAAGATAGCAAAAGCAGCAAGGGAAGAAAGGACAAGCCTCTTTCTGCCCCTTGTATTGTATGCAGGCTACCTGCCCTAGAGCGGGTGTAGCACTCACACCCTGCAACTAGGCCAAACCCTCAGTGGATGGATTTACTAATCACATTCCCTTGCTCCTAGCACCACACGCCTGACAGAGGCCACATCTGAAAAGCACGCCCCCTCCCCTGCAGGAGGCTTTGAGGGGACCTCCAGACACAAACCATAACAGGGTGCCTAATAAACCTCCCCAGGGGGACATAATAGAGAGTGGCCTATATGAGCCTAGAGCTGGAGAACCATGGTGAGACTCTAAAAGTCACTCACATTTAAAGCCATGAAACCAACTGAACTCAATCCAGAGGCAGTATGGAGAATGAGACCGGGGACAGTCCAAATTTGAGGGTGTGAAAGAGAAGGGAGAGGTCAGCCGGGGATTCGCTGCAAGGGTGTTCTGCAGGAGCAAGGAAAACCAGGGCCGAGCTCTTTTCCCTTTGCTGGGTGGCATGGTGGTACCTTGGTTTTATAAAAATTAAACTGCCGCCCAAAACTCACCAGTAGGCTATATCCACATTGCCCCACTTTCTTTTTTTACTGAATCTATTGCTTTATAGCAGAGACGCTTGTAAAAGTATACGGTAGAGGGTGAACAAACAGGTCAAAATGAACCCTTCATGCTTGTATACAATTCCATCTCCAAACTGAACAGGACCGTCACTGGGACAGGGAGTAAGGTCACACACAGCCAGACAGCAGAGCTGACACCTGAGCCCCATACCTCCCCATCTCTTCACCTTGCCTTTATTCATTTATATAACAGAATCTCACCTTGCACCCCCGTTTTTGTTGTCTATGGGGCAGACTGAAAGGGCACCCACTGTATGCCAGCCCACTCTTGTGTAAATTACTGACACTTAAAAGTAGATGAGAAAACATTATCAACACCCAACCTGAACATGGTGCATGGGTTTATTAGCACCAAGTGTTTCAAAGGACTTTCCCGGAGCTAGGTGCATTGCTACTGCATGACCCTCTGGGCTGCTTTTGGAAAAAAAAAAGAGGCCAAATAAAATGGTGCAAACTCAGTTTTCTTCCGTGTCTATTTACAGGCAAGCAGTAAGGTGCATCCTGGTAAGGACACGGTGCTATCTGGCACATACGCCCTCTGGCGCACCAGAGAAGTCCAGTGAATGCCAAGCATAAAGAAATTCCTAAAACAGACTTTGTTTGGGGGCTTGGATGAGCTGCCCAGAAACTTCACCATAACCAGACAGAAAGGAAAAAAAAAGTGTATAACCTAATTTCTAAGAAAGGAACATACGTTATATGTTAGTGGGAAATCTGTCTTGAAGAGATTTTTCTGATTCCATAATCTTAAGTCACAGGAAACAAACTTCTCCATTAGTGTATTTCCTGCTGAGTTTTAAGTCAGGGCCCTGGCTGTGTCTCACTCTTTTCCTGCACCATCCCAGGTCGGATGGTGCTGTCCCAGGAGCAGTAGCTTTTCCTGAAGATGGACGAAAGGGTTCAGCTGTGCTCGTGACGTGTGTGTGCGCGCGCGTGGGGGGGGCACAGAAAGTTTGTGTTCGCCTTTTCATGTCCTAAGTCTGTAAGGCACATTCACATTCTGCTTAGTGACAAATTATTTTATATGAAATAGGTAATTCCTTCATGTGATACTTCTTTAATATCTTTAGGATCTCGAAGACACTTTTATCACACCAGTGTATCTCTTCTAACAGAAATAAATGAGACAAAATTTTGATAAGACATGTCCTGTTAGCAGTAAAAATTCAGGGATCACCCTTTTTCCCAGTGCAGGGCCAGGACGCAGGGAGCTGAGAGCTGCGAAAGCCCAGGCAGCAAGGAGGTCTCGATGTCGGGCTCAGGCAGGTGCCGGGGCCAAATCTCCTCCAACACTGCGCCCTCACACTTCTCTTGTTGTGCCCCAAATCTGGTCCTCTGCAGATGGGAGGAGCTGATTTCATGCACATGATACAATTCAGCTTGCAAATTTTCTGGCTGAGACTGACAGTCATTCTAGTGCCAAGACCTGGCACACTGTTAGAACTCTATGAATATTTAGTATCAATGACAACATTGGTGACATTTTGTCAACCCAGCCAAAGGACTCCCCATCCATGCACTTTTTCTCATTTCATGGTCTCTTCCAAGCTTGTTACAAGGTCACCTTCATAAATGCTCCAGGCAAGTGTCTGCAGTTCCAACTCCAAGGCAATAGGCTGACCCAGCCCAGGAAAAGAACTTGCACATGCTAGAGCCAGGCAGGCCTGGGGAAAATGCCAGCATCACAAATCTGAGGTGGGAAGCCCTTAGGTGTGCAGCAGTGAGGATAAAGACGTCCTCCTTACGGCACTGTGAGGAGGCTTCCGGGAGACAGTGAATGTAAACAGTCTGATACAGCACCTGCCACTTAGGAAGTTCCAAACAAATGTAATGTCTTCTAACTATTCATCCGAGCGGTCTCCAGTGGATTATTATTCTTCAATGTGCTCTACAAAGCTCAGTATCCTTCTACCCAGCAGGGCCAGCATGAAGCTCCTGCGCTAGGTTGTTTCCTTTATACTTTATATTTTTAAGAGGAAAAAAAAAAAGTAGTAAAACAGAGTTGCAAACAGATTAGCAGGAGAGTTACAAGAAAGGTTTGTGCTAATATTGTTTAGACAAGATATCAAGCCTACCATATCTTATACTCTGAATAACTACTAGAAAGGCAACCATAGGCAATGTATTAATAATTATACTTTTTTAAACCATAACTTCACTCAAATAATTAAAATGGACATGCTGATCCCTCTTTCTCTTCTGAATCACACTTTCTAAAAGCAAGTCATGCTTTTCTTAGTTACAAAACATAAAACCAAAACATACACACAACCAATGAACAAGACTCAAAAGATCTTTATCCAACTTACTCCCAGTATTGTACTACTTCCATTGGCTTGTCTACTACTGTCTTTCTTCAGCAGTATTTTGCTCAGTATAGCACAGTATATGCTACATTTTTTGATGCTGGGTACTCTTCCATATGCACCTGAACCATGGGAAACCGCTTGGGCTCATCGACTATGTAACATCACTATCCAAAAGAAATGGCAGGTTTTGGGGGTTTGGGAAGTGAGGACGTTACCTTGAAACAATAATATCACCCATAACTAATTCTGCTCGTGGAGGACTTCTTACCACACACATCCTTGCACTGGAGGAGTGCTGGAAGGACATGCAATAGGTCTGAAGTTTCCATCCCTGAGTGTCGGCATTTTAACTTCGTCTAACCCACATCCATTTTATAACACCTTCCGCTTAAAAATCACCATGAGAACGGCTTTAAGTCTACTCCCATAAGACAAATCAACAGGGCACTTATTTCAGAAAATTTAGGAACACACCTTTCATGCTAGTCAGTCACTTCTGCAGCCCTTCCATCCCTGCTAACTGCATCTGAAATATGGAAGCTCTAGGAATCTCAGCATGATTTCACACTAGGCACAGTGGTGTGTGTCTGTAACCCCAGCACTCTGAAGGCTGAGAGAAGAGGGCTCAAAGTTTGAAGCAAGCTTGGGCATCTTAGCAAAAGCCTGTGGAGGGAGAAAGGGAGGGAAGGAAGGAGGTGGGGAAGCAGGGGGAGAGGGAGGGAAAGAGGGAGGGGGAGGGGGAGGGAGGGAGGGAGGGAGGAAATCAGAGGCAGAGGGAGGGAGGGAAAGGGAATAAAATACTGAAACCATGAGCTTGTCAACTGCAAATCAAGCTCATCTCCCTTTGCTCTGTACTTGACAAGAGTCATAGGTGGCAGACTGCTATCTGCTGGTCAGTGATGTCCACTGTGCTGTCCTAAGGCTCAGAACGTGGGTTCAAAGCCACACTCCCCTGCTTACTGATACTAACTCTAGGCAAGTTATTTGGTTCTGCTGACACCCAGTTTCCTGTTATGCAAAGCAGAGGCAGTGCTCCCCACCCCCCACGTTTTCCAGGGAGTTAGGACTTGCACCTTGCAGAGAACATGTCTGTATATGAGTAAACTGGATACAATGTGCCTGGCTATGATCACTGGCCTCTCCTTCCAGTCAGCTCGGTGGCCTCATCCATCTGCTCTGACTAACAAGTCACCAGCTTTGATGCTGGTTAACACTCCTGATAGTAACAGCAGACATCCCAGCACTGAAAAGTTACAAATGCCTTCCAAGTCCTTCAACTTTCGTAACTAATCTTCAGAATACCCCTACAATGTAAGAAAAGATCCACAACATTGTAATGAAGGCCAGATGAAAAGGAATCAGTAATAGATTAGTCTCATATAAGAATAACTGATGACCATTTATTATTTACTTGGTAGAGATGAGGTTCTAAAGCAGCTTTTCATACGCCTGCCTCCCCAGGAAGTGGCTCGGTAAGAACGATGAATGCACAGGTGCCTCACCACAGAGCGGCAATACAGTCAACACCTTCCAAGAATTTACAGTTCTTCAGGAAGATTTTATTGACTTGCTGCAAGGTAAGAACACTGCCTCCCACTGCAATATCCATCCTTTTCTTCCCTACTGAGCCCTGACTTTGGTTAGGGTGACGGGGGGGGGGGGGGGG